>OY728130.1:1492323822-1492923822 GCA_963277665.1 Viscum album | reverse complement strand
TGTCCAACAAAGAACTCGACTAAGGGAAAGAAACCAGACTAAAAGTAGAAAAGGGTGGTGAAATCCATTGAAACTCCTTCAACGAATATTGGGCTATTAAATGAATAAGTATTAATTACACTATTTTTTTATTTATATTCTACCAATGGCTTGTTTGATTCAGGGTCTACACATTCTTTCATTTTTTAGAATTTTTCTAGTAAATTGGGAATTCCATATCAAGATATGAATATTAAAATTGTGATAAAAACACCAGGATGAAATGTTGAGACAAAAAGAAATTATAATAACCTTCATGTCCTTATCTGCAGAAAGAATCTACCTGCAAACCATATTGTTTTTTCACTCATAGTGTTTAATTTTATTTTGGGTATGCATTGGCTTTCCATTTATCATGGTAAGATTCACTGCAGAGCCAAAGTGGTTTCTTTTCACAAATAATTTGATTTTGTGTACAAGAATGGACCCTTACTTGTGATAACATATCAAGAATATAAGAAACTAGTTAAAAATTTAAATGAAAGTTACCTTGCACAATTTTTGAAAATAAATAAACTGTTCAAGTTAATGATGTTCCAATGGAAAATGAGTATCCTGATGTTTTTTCTGATGAATTTCCTGGTATAATACCTTATTGGGAAGTTGAATTTACTATTGTATTAGTTCTTGATGATAATCCAATTTCAAAACCCCTTATTTAATGTCTCAAATTTAACATTTAGAGTTTAATAAGCAATTTCAAGAGTTACTAGATAAAGGTTTCATTTGACCTAGAACATCATTATGGGGTGATCCTATCTTGTTTGTTAAAAATAAATATGGTTGAATGAGACTTTGCATTGATTATATAGCATTGAATAGCATCAATGTTAATAACAAGTATCCTTTGCCTCATATCGATGATTTGTTTGATTAGCTCTAGGGAGCTCAGTATTTTTCAAAGATTAAGTTGAGGTTAGGGTACCATCAGTTGAAAGTAAATGAAGCAGACATTCTTGAAGACACTATTTTGTACTATAGATTTCCATTATGAATTTTTAGGTATGTTTTTTGTGTTAACCAATGCACCTACTGTATTCATGGATCTTATGAATAGAATCTTCTATGAGTTATTGGATAAGTTTGTGGTTGTATTTATTGATGAAATTTTGGTTTATTCAAAAATAAAATAAGAACATGAAAGTCATTTAAGGGTTGTCTTCCAAACCTTAAAAAATAAACTATATGGTAAATTCAGAATGTGTGAGTTTTGGTTAAAAAAAATTCATTCCTTGGTCACATTGTTTCAATAAATGGCATAATTTTTTGTCCTAATAAAACAAAAGTTGATGAAGAATGGCCAAGATCCAAAAATATAACCAAGATCTGTAGCTTTCATGGTTTAGTAGTTTGTTACCATAGGTTTCTTGAAAATATTGCACAGTTATCTAGTCCAAGGACTAAGTTTACTAGAAATTATGTTAAGTTCATTTGGACAAAAGAATGTGATTATTGTTCTCAGGAATTGAAAAGAAGATTGCTGAATGATCTAGTTTTGGCACTGCCTTCCAGAAATAGTGACTTTGTTATCTAAATTGATGCTTCATTGAAAGTACTTGGTTTTGTCCTAATGTGTAATGATCATGTAATTGCTTATACTTCAAGTCGGTTGAAACCTCATGAGTTAAATTACCCTACACATTATTTGGAATTAGCTGTTGTTGCTATTGCCTTAGAAATTTGGAGGCAACATATGTATGGATTAAAATTTGAAATATATATTGATCACAAAAGTTTGAATTATATATTTACTCATAAAGAATTAAACATGAGATAGAGGATATGGATATAATTAATCAAGGATTATTATTTCATGATTCATTAACAACCAATAAAATAAAATAAAGTGGTTGATGCTTTGAGTTGGAAAAGTAATGATACATTAACAATATTACATTTAAAAAAAGATCCTTTCATTAATGATTTTATGAACTTTAAAATAGAAGTATTTAGTGCAGGAAATTCCTATATTAAATCATATCTATCAGATAGAATTAAGAAAGTTCAAACGGAAGACAGCGAGTTGCAAAAAATGGTATAGTTGGCTCAGAAGGTTAACTTTCCTAATTTTAACATTTATAATGATTATATTTTTATATTTGGGAAGAGATTATGTGTTCCTCTTGATTCATAGTTGAATAAATAGTTGTTATGTAAAGATAATAGTTCTCTGTTTTTAGTTCATTCTAGTAGTACTAATATTTACAGAAATATTTGGGAGTATTACTGGTGGGATGGAATGAAAAGAGAGATTACTGACTTTACTATGAAGTGTTTTACTTGTCAATTGGTTAAAGTAGAGTGATAGTTATGGAAAGGGATGCTTCATCCTTTACCGATTCCTGAGTGGAAATGGGAAAATATATCCATGGATATCATTGTGGGATTACCAAACAAATATCGAGGTAATAATGCAATTTTTGTTATTGTTGATCGATTTACTAGATCTTCTTATTTACTTCATATTCGATATACAATATCTTTAGATCAACTTTCATAGTTGTATAATAAATAGATAGTCTGGTTTCATGGAGTTCCCCTCTCTATTGTATCTAATCTTGATCCTAGGTTTACTTCTAAAGTTTATAAAGGCCTTCATAATTCATTGGGTACTGAATTAAATTTTAGAATAGCTTTAAATCCTCAATTAGATGGGCAGTCAAAATGAACAATTTATACTTTGGAAGATATGCTAAATTCTTTCTCAATGGATTACCAGAGATATTGGGACCAACATCTTTATTTATTGAAATTTTCTTATAATAACAGTTTTCATTCTAGTATACAGATGGATCCATTTGAGTCATTATATGGGAAATGTTGTAGAGCTCTAGATTTTTGGGATGAAGTAAGTGAAAGGAAGTTTATGGGACCAAAATTAGTATAATAGATGGCAGAAGAAGTTCAATTGATTTAGAAGCATATGGGAAAAGCTCAGAGTAGGTAGAAAAGTTATGCAGATAACCAGAGGAAGGATCTTTCTTTCGAGGTAGGTAATCATGTCTTTCCCAATGTTTATCCATAGAAAAGTGTGACGCATTTTAGTAAGTAGGTAAATTTGAGTTTGTGGTTCATTAGACCCTATGAAATCCTGGAGAAAGTTAGATCAGTTGTGTACAGTGTTTGTTTACCTCCAAGTTTATCCTAGGTATATAATTTTTCTCACCTTTCAATATGGATAAAGTATATGTCAGATCCATTTCATGTTTTTATTCTAGAGGTAGTTTAGTTGGAAGAGAACCTTTCTTATGAGGAACAACCTGTCAAGATTATTGACCGTAGAGAGAAAGTGTTACCGAATAAGGTAATTCTTCAGGTAGATTTTTGTGGAAAAACCATATAGTTGAAGAGAAAACATGGGAATCCGAGAAGGCTATGAGGGATAAATACCCCCATTTACTTGATAATTGAATAAAATTGGGAGGATGCAATTTCCAAAAGGGGGGAAGGATGTAACATCCCAAGTAAATAAAGAATATTAAATTTTCATATTTATTAATATTTTTTAATAAAATATTAATTTTATTTTAAATGGGATGCTATGTTTGATGGTGAACCTGACATGCAACAATGGGTTTCTTTGAAATCTTATGTTGCATACAGTGTTGAGTCATACTGAAAAAAATATAATAATATAATATTATTTTAAATGGTAGTTAATTCCTAGATTTTGTATTGGAAGGAATGAACAGAACTTACTACAATATAATTATACATTTTTGACAAATATTTTTACATTTATACAATAAAATCTAGAAGCTCAAAATTTTACTGAATCAAATTTTAAGCATAAACACTCTAATATTGTTTAAAAGGTTGATTTACCACCTTTTTATGGAGAAACCTTTTTAAATCTAGTTTTCTTCACTTTTATATATTCTATTTAACAAAATAATATTCTTCTTCAGAATTTGGACATCAAAATTTACTTTGGGTAAAATTTTTGTATTTTTCTGATAAAGTTCATCTTTTAATGAATAGTTAAAAATACTACATTTTAATTCCAAACTGCATTTTCATTTAATTTATTTATATAGTTATATTGTTATTTTAATTGGTTTTGAAAGTGTAATTAGATTATATTATTTCAATTTAATCCAATGTTGGTCATTGGAAGTAATTTCACTCTTAAGTTGGACATAAACAAAGGTAAATATTTTGATAGTTATTATTTCGTAAAAACATGCTTTTTGTTTTGATAATGGAAATTAATTTTAAATTAATTTCTTCCACTTCTGTGTTTTAAATTTTGAAAAATGGATTTTATATTTATAATCAGGTGTTACAAATTTTTTAAATTGGTAAATTTTATTTTTAGACATTATTAATAATAACTTCTGAAAATATTTTATTTACTATGGTTAAATGGTAAATATACTAAATAATGGTAAAAAATATTATAATAATATTTAATTACCCTAACATGTGTCCTAATACTATTTTATGATACATTTCGGACCATGGTCATCTTTTGGTCGATTTTGGGACACCATTGAGCCACTTGGGAGTGACAATGACACTTTATTTTAATTAATTTAAAATAAAGACAAAAGTAACATAAACATATATCTTTTAGTAAAACAATTGTATATGGAATTATATAAGTGATATCTTAGACTATAAATATTCATATTAAATATAAAAATATTTCTTACTTCATGGTAGTTTCTTTATAATTTTTAGACAGTAAATAAATAAATTTAATTATAACGCAATGGTGATGTAGTAATTGCTTCATTAATAAAGAATTCAAATTAATTATATTATAAAAATTAAAATAAATTTATTTTAAAACTTTTTATGTCATACATGAATTTCAGGTGTAATAATGACTTGGTATATTTGAATTAATGAATGTTTTTTGAAAGAATCAATTTGTTATTGATATTTTAAATGTATGGATATGAATAATTTATAGATTCACATAAATGAGTTTTTAAAACAATTAACATTTTATTAAATGATAAAATAATAATAAAAATATTTTATTCATCTGAGTGACTTAAATAATGTTACAAAGGTCATTAATGATCCATTTTGGGTCTCTTGGAATTTTATAGTAAATATATTAACTATATAGTATGAATATATAAGAGGACATGGTAAAAGTTAAATTAGTTAACAAATGGTTAAATAAAAAATAAAAGGATTAAAAAATATCTAAAACATATCCAATTATTATTAGATTATATTATTTCAACATATATGCACCTTATCTCCTAATTAAATAATTTTGGGACCTTTTGAAGCTAAATCTAATTTTATAAAAAAAAGAGTACTTTCAAACTTTCTTAAAGAGATCCTCCTCTCTCTCATAAAAGACCACCACCTCTAACCAATTACAAAAACCTCTCAAGCCCCTTTGATCATCCAAACCCTGATTTAATAATCTTCCAACATCTCTTTCTTCCACATATATGCCTTAAATTAGTCATAAAGAACTTCAAGAAAGCCTTTTGGTTCAAACCAAATGGAGTTACCCAATTTAAAGGTAACATCTTCTCTCAAGTTATTTTATTTTATTTTCCTTCTCCAACCCCATAAACTATATTTATTCCATTATTTTATAAACACACTGGTATATTCAATATACTAGGTTGTTATTATGATGATTATTCTAACTAAACATCCAAAAACCTCCATCTAATGGATACGAATATGCTGTTTCTGTGGACGGCGAACTACTGCCTCACGAAATGATGATTCTGTAATTATTTCCTACTTCCTCTTATGGTGGCCATTAATATGAAATTATATTTATATGTGATACATATTATATATTTTTTCTCTATTCTTCTGTATTTTTTTCATTTATATCATACCTTTATGGTTTCCTTAATCGGTAAATATGATAATTTCATTTGAGGAAGTGCGGAGTACTGCCCCCTAAAAGTGATATGACTCTTTCATGCCATACGTGGACTATATAAAGGATGGGTCACTGAAATTATATATGATATTATACTATAATTATAATATACCTATATATCATTAAGTTCTTATTCCATTAAATACTAAATAAAAATGAATGTAGCGTTCATGCATACGTTATCGTCTTCATGAACAGTGTATTTCATTTCTTATCTCCAAATGTTATATACTGTTATAAATATATATATATATATATATACTAGATATATATGACATATATTAAATCTAAATCATGAATATAATTCTAGAGATAATTTAATTTTGACCACATGGACAACTTGTAATTATAATAAGTTCATTTTTGACTCAAGAACCAAATATCGACAAAATGACCGTTATTAACATGAATTATTTTGAAATGTTTATAATATAGTAATAAGTGATATAAAAGAAATAATAAACTCAAAAAATGTTCTTAATAAAGTAGAAATTAACTTTAGTTTATTATTCAGGAAATTAAATAACGAACGAGTCAAGTCAGACACGAGGTAAGGGACTTCGTCTCAATATTTTTTCATTAAGGAATACGTTGATTTATACAAGACTTTATTTTATATTTTGTAAAATAAACCCCTTTTAATTTAACTTTAATTCAAATGGAATATTTTTTCTACAAATTTTTTTACTAAACTACAATAATAATGCTTCTTATTAATGTATGCACGGAGAAGAACCTTTCCACCACTATGAGCATTATTTGATATTTGGATTCTTTAATGATTTGTAATGCTTTTAAAAGAAAAATAAATACCATATACTCTTTTTATGTATTTTGGTATTCAAAATGGTTTTGAAAATAGATTTATTATTTCAATATATTTTAATGATATATTATTATTACAATGTGGAAATTTTATCTTTTCTTTATGCTTGTTCATGTGTTATGAGTGTGTTATGGTTATTGGTAATTATTTACGTATATAGATTATTTCGTGATGAACCTAGTGTGGGTGAGCCCGAGGTAGATCTCTAATTAATTGGTTAAAGTGACGGAGGTAAATGTAAATTTTTCTAAAAATATATTTTGGTAATATAATATGGTAAGTATTCTAAATGTAACTCCCTACGTAGCTGTGAAAGCTACAACATAAGTATGTTATGGATGCCACAAGTTACCTTTATGATTCATGATTTCCATTTGTTATTCATAAATCCTAGGATCTTGTGTGGTATGTTAAAGATTTAAAATTATGATTTCATTGACTTGTATGTATTGATGGATAAATGTTTTCTTTCCTTGTTTTATAACCCTTACTGGGATTTTTTTGTTTATCCCAGGTTTTTGAAAAGTTTTTCACGGGATATAAGGTTGGGTAAGAGAAAGGAATAATTCAAGAAGATTTATATCAAGAAAAGAAATCTTTTTTTCTATTAAGAGTTTTCATTTTATGAAAAAAATGGATACTGAGTTGAAGTGTATACCTTTTAATATTTGAGATGTAATTTAATAGTTATAGCCTTATTCTCTAACACTATAAACATGAAAAGATAATCAATGGGAATTATTAAATTAATTCAAGATTATGTAATGTTTAAGGTTTGGGCCTTATACTTATGTTCCTCATTATGATCAATTTATCATTGATATCTCCATTTTTTACCATTTTTATGCATCTAAGCCCACCCTTTATAATGTTTCCTTACCCTATTTTTTGAAGAAAAGTAATAAGTATTATATGTATAAGAAAGGAGATAGTTATAAAGAACTTAGTTGGAGAATATTTATATCTTTTATAAACCATTTATTTATTTCTCCTAGTTTTCAAATACACTAGGACTATTTTATTATAGCATTCATTGTTATTGTATGTAATGAATATTGATATATTAAGATGTGATATCTATGTATGGGAAATCCAGGTTGTTATACATAGAGTATAGGAATATTCCAAATAACCTTAATATTATTGATTATGGTTTATTGATGTGGAATTAATTTTTCTAACTACTCCCACAATATAAACTATTTTAATATTACATATTATCAATGTGAACCATGTGGGGATATTTTTTATGCACACTCAATGAATAAATCTCATGTTGTATTAGTAAAGATGAAATAAAACTATCCTCATGCTTGGAATATATTATGCCTAAAAAAACCTATATATTGATTTAGAAATAACCAATAAGGTAATGATGTTTAGGGTAATATTTAGTTTTACTATATGATTTAACTTGTAAACCATTTATTACCCTAGCTTGATCTTTAATATTTTGATACATTATTTTTGGAGAGAACTATATTTCCCTAACAATTAGATATTTTATTATCCAACTTCTATTTATAGTTCAAACTTTTTTCCATTATTTTTGGTAATTAATCATGTTGGGTTATATTACCCCAAAAAGGTTTAAGTTTTGTTATACGAACCCATACAAAAGGTATGTTTTCTTTCATTATCGGTAAAAGGAAAGGGAATCTATTATTCCTTATCCCATATAAAAGTTGGGTTTGGATTTTGTCACCACTAAAAAAGGTATGTTCTAGGTTATTCATCTAAGAGTGAAAAGGGTAGGGTGATAGGATTAATCCACTAGGTATGAAAAAAATATTCTTTTATGTTGTGGATCTAGGGGTTTAAAAAGTAATTATAAAGGATTTTTTTCTCCCTTCAAAATTCAAATATTCCATTATTTGAGGGTTTTATATCTTTCATCATTTGAGAGGTTTGATGAATATAGTTGGATCATTTATACCTAAAATACTATAAATTTCAATGTGTTAAAATATTTTTATTTCCTTTGTATTAATTATAAACATTGATAACAATTCTTTAAATTTTTACAAAAAATAAATTCACACCCTCTTGCATTTTTATCAAATATCACACTGAGACCTAACAATTGGTATCAAAGCATGGACCCTAGATTTGACATATTTATTTTTATTTGTGATAATTAAATCATGGCTCAAAAATCTATGGGGAAATTTTTGTTTGAAATGAAAATAACTAGTTAAAATGGTTGATGGACACCTCCAAGACTACCAATATTTGATGAAACTAATTATTGATATTTCTAGTCTGATGTGGAGTATTTTCTTAAAAATGGGGGCATTGAAAATTATAAAATATTTTTGAAACTATAAAATCTACCTGAATTGATTCTGAATAATTAGTTGGTAATGATGAAGTAAAATATGATCTAAATTAAAAGGAGATGAATAATCTATATTTAGAAATTAATATGAATGTGTACATTAATATTTCTATATGAGAAACAGTATATGAAATATGACATATTCTAAAAGTTTCTAATTTAGGTTAAGGTTGTCCTATAATAACTAAACTGGGTAAATTTAGAGTTGGTTATAAAGAGATTAAAATGGGATAAGAATAAATAGTGAATCAAATATTTCATAGATTTATAAGTATTGTGAATGGTATGAGTGTATAAGAAGAAAATTTATATAATTTAATTCTGGTTGAATGAGTTTTAAGAGGTTTACTAAATAAATGGAATACTAACAAGGTATAAACTTATGAAAGTAATAATTTAAAATAGTATACTTTAGATAATCTCATTGGATCATTGTTTTGATAATAATTGGAACTGAAAAATATGACTCAAGAAGAGATTTTGAAAAATAAAGGAGTTAATTTAAAATAAAAAATTATATTTTATCACTTACTATTATTATTCTGAATTTATAAACAATGAAATAGACCATGTTATAGAGGTTTTTAATGGAATAATAAAGAAAGTTTACTTAATAAGGAACAAAATTAATTACCCTAAAAATAAAGAAAGTAAAAAAAGGATGATGATAATGATGAAGTTATCTGTTAGGAATGCATATAAAGAGGACACATCAATCCTAACTTCCCAAGAATTAATAATGATAACAATAATAGAGAACATAAAAATGAAATGAATTAAATGGATTCTAGTTGAAGTTACACTATGGATTCATACTCGAGTGATGAATCTGGTCTATGAAAAGAATCAGCTAACCATTACTTAATTGAATCATCAAAACTGGTAATTCAGTCTGGGTTCTTCTTACAGTTCTGATTCTAATTCTAATTGCTTTTAATATTTTTTTATAAATATATTTATATTCACATTAGTAATGTTAAAAATATTTCGTCATTGAAAAATTCATTTTATGCATTTTTCTACAGAAATTTTGATGTGATCCTAACTCGCACAACACAAGTAAAATTTAAGTATAAATGTATCACCATGCCTGAAGGAGAATAAAATGGTATTTCCATGTGTATTAAGACTTCTCACACATCTAGGAATAGATATTCCTCAAAAACATTTTTTGATCTAGTGATGTGGTGGTAAGAACCTCCCTCTAGGAGTAGGCCAGGGATTTCACCAAATTCTAGCAAAAAGGGTGTAAAACTCCAAATCTCATTTTTTATGATATATAGTGAACTTTTTAGAATCATACAAAATCCTTATACGTTGTATACATCATATATTTTGGTATATTTTTCTTTACATGATTCAATTTGACTGCTCATGGAACTCAAACGGACAAAGGGATCAAAAGTTATGGTCATCTGATGTCTTGAAAAAATTTACGTCTATTTTTCCAAGGTCCACTCACCTAGGGTCTCGTAAAATAACTAGGAGTACCTCACCTAGATCATCTCTTATTTCTAGATCTGCCTAACACAAGGCTCCTTCAGCTACCCAATATTCCTCACCTAGGTCCCCTTCAGTTGCCCAGTCAACGTCGCCCAACTCACCAACACACACTACCATACTATCTGATACGTCTCTTCCCAGCCTCTTGGTAATACTTATAAATATAAACCATTTCCCACCACATAGATGATAATTTTCCCACTTCAAAAAGAGAAAAAATCTCCCCAAACCACTTTTCTCCGGCCTCCAACACCACTCTTAGGTATCATGTTACACTCTATGATTTAATAAAATTAACTTAAGTAGTAAGTGGTGATATAAATTCATCGCATGATTGATAAAATACCCAAGGAATCACAACTAGGTGACAACCCTCTCAGGGAATATCACCAAGCTTATTGGCTTCTTGTGTTCTCTCACCTGGGCAGTTAGCCACCAGGGGTCTCTCAACCGGGGGACCAGCTGCCTAGGGTCTCCCAATCTGGAGACCAGCCATCTTGGGTCTCTCACCTAGGCGACCCACTACCCAGAGATACCAACCGCAACATAAATATACATAGGTATTCCCACCTTTGTTCCATTAACCCTAGGCTTCCCACTTTAGCGGCCAACTACCCAAGGCTACCCACCCTAGTATCCAATCATATATGGTTGTTTATTAAATGAAAATGTCATCCAACTTTACCCAAGTATCTTATTTTTAAATACTACCATAAAGGTTTAACACATAAATATTTTATGTTATGTTATCTTCAATATCTTTGTTTTCACGTAACAACGACTTGGCTTGAATAACACGCAAGATCGAGTTTCTATGAAACAACACTTTTGTGTTTAAATTATTAAAATGATATATCTATAGTTTATCCTTTAAAAATAGTAATATAAACCATAATAAATAATTTTTTAATTTTATTTATAATTTTTTCACATAAATAAAACATATTTATAATGAAATGAATATGTTTTGGTAAAATAGTTATATGTTTAGAAATACTATTTTTGTAAAGAAACTACTATTTATATCATTTTCTGATCAATAATAAAATTAATTTTTTACACCCATATAAATTGAATTTTATAAAATATACTTTATTTTTTAATATTTAATATCAAAATTATTATAAGGTGAATTTTTTGTATTTTTCTAAAAACAATCAATTTTTGATGAATAGTGAAAAATGCTACAGTACTATTAAAAAACTGCCTTTTCAATTAAATAATCAGTTTACTTTAAATTGATTTTAAAGTCACAATAGATAAATAATACATATATTATCTCAATTTATTTCATTGGAATCATTTTTATAATATAATTATATACTAAAAATCATTGAACTTTTTTAACATCTTTTTACACACATTCTAGACACATTTGCATATTAGCATTGAATGAAATTTTACTACTTCTATAAATTGAATTTTAAAAAATGGACATACATGGTTGTAATTTGTATGAAAAATGTGGTACAATAGGATAAAAATAATTTTTGGTCAATAGTAACTTTTGAATTTTATTTACAATGGTTAAAAGAAAATGAGTAATTAAAGGTAAAAATAATATTATAATAAAATAAAATTACACTAACACTTATAATTATTTCATTGGATTAGTCTGTTTCAAACAAAATCCGGATTAGGTAAGGAAAATGTAATCTTTTTTAAGCCACTGTTTTTAAATTAAGTCATTTATTATATTTTATTCAAAGAAGAGTTAAAAGATTCATTTTTAAATTTTAATAAATAAATCATTTTTAATATAGGTTCATACATATGATAAATTCGACTCTAAATATTCATTAGAATTATAATTAATTTATCTACATAATGAAAATTTATTTATAATTTTTAGGAGTTAAATTATTAAATTTTATTGTGACACAATGATGATGCGGTAATTGATTTAATAAAGGGATAATCAAATAAATGATATTAATAACATTAAAATAAATATAATTTTACTTAATTAATGACTTGAATTAATTTTATAAATAACGTATAAATTCTATTAACATGTTTCAAGTATTGTTTTGATGTTATCATGTTGTTTTAATATTTTTAAATATATAAATTGTGAATAGTAAAAAAATTGACATAAATTATATTTTAAAATAAATACTATTTTATTAAAGGACATAAAAGTCATAAAAATATATGGTTTGAAAAAATATGTTGGAAATAGATTTATAAAAATTAGATTAGGTATCATAACCCTGAGTTAGACTTTGAGAATAAGGATATAAGAACATCCTATAATTTTAGTAAAATATAGATTGTGTGGATCTTCTAAGAAATACATCCATATCTAGATACTGCCAGTAGATGTGGTTCTAGCATAGATGTACCTAAGAGTAACAACTCTGACAAGGTTTTCTGGGATTTACTTAGGGTAACCTGGTATATGAAAATAGGACTTACTATTCACCTGGTTTGACACTTCTAGGGGATATGCATAGGATAATTCACATTTTCTTTTCAAACCGTTATGAAGGATTTTGGAGTAAATATGTCCCCAAAAAACCATTTTTATGATTATGAGACTAGATGCATTTAAATATTCAATTAATGATTAGAATTGTATTTTCTTTTTGGATTTCACATTACAATATAATCTAACCTAGTGTATGTCGTCATTTAGAAATGGTGCCCAGTAGAAGAAATGATAACTCCACTAAAACACATGATCCAAACAGCAAGAAAGATCATATCTTTCATGGTGTTAATCAAACATTTCAAAGGGAAGTATTCTCCCACATATTCTCTTTATATGAAGAAATAGTATCATGTGTTAATAATATAAGTAAATAATTCTCTGAGTCCAATCGATGTGAATGGATGAAAGAGAAGAAGTGTATAGAAGGGAAATATATGGATAAAGGTAATAAAGCAAAGACGTATTTTCCAACATTTGATAACTGTGGAATGAATCACCTTGGTAAATGCTTAAAGGGAATGGGAGTTTGTCATGAGTATATAGAAAAAGGATACCAAGTTCATGATTTCAAGGGTAAGAAAAAGGTTTCTAATGTACAATTCTTAATATGTAAGGAGATTGGACACTATGCGAATCCATATCCCAATCGTCAGAGTACACCCTAGATAATGCTATAGGATAATAATCAAGTTATGATACTATCACAGGTGAATAGGAATGATCAATGTTCTTATGTTTTTATTGAACAATTATGTCACTTGAGTATTGTATCAATGATGTAATCATTATATTAATTATGAAAATAAATTAGTATTGTACTATAGTACTATTTTATTATGGATTTTAGATTGTATGGTACCAAGTAAAGTGACATAGTTTTAAGCAAAAAATTTTCAAAAATATATGGTTGAGGGAATGATAACCCTAAATATGTCTAAGATAATGATTTTGGAATAAATAGAGGATTGATTTGGATAAATTATATTGGATATTATTGACAATCTTGGAACTAATTAATGGTTTACTTATTCCAACAATGTTGGAGTTTACAAAATTTTCATATTTAAGAGTATATCCATCATTCTAGGTTTTAAATAAGGAATAAAGAAGTACAGAAGTATTTAAAATAGGGTTTTATGGTTATTTAGAGTATTGCTGTGTTTTTTAGAATACATAAGGAAGGTATTCACATTCTTGTTATGTGAAAAAAAATCTGCATTATGTTATGTGACCTTCCTTATAAATTTTTGGACAGTGAGTTTGGAAAAAAGTATTTTAGATAAGTCAAAAGGTTAGAATGGATTAAGTTGGTAATTTTATAATATTTTTTATGGTTTAAACATTTCATAAGATTATTTTTGTAATTTTATAATAATACAGTTTTAAGAAAAGGATAGCATGTGGGTCAGGTGACAACCCATCGTGTTGGTCAAGGCTGTGGAAATCGAACCCACAACCAAAGTACGACAAGATTTATCACCTACAAATGGCCTACACAATTTCCTCATTTGTATAAAATAGTTTTTCAATTAAATGGTCACATAAAAGAATTATAAATTCATTTTCAGAACCCTATACTTTTAAGATAAATAAAATATTTTTGAATATTATTATTTGGAGAGAAATACACGTTTGTGGTAGAAATTAATTAAAGGATGAAACTCTACTTGTCAATTAAGTATTCTTAGTTTTATTATTATTATATGAAGTAAATTAATTCTTAAACTATAGGGAAGGATCTTAAAACTAAAAAATTCTTCCTAGTACATTCTTTTTTAAGGAATCTAATGGTTCCTAAGATCATCACCGACTTCTAGCTTTGTGACTGTTAACTTTTTCGTCACCATGTTCCCTATCAATCTCTATCAGAACTTGATGGTTAGATTTATCTTACACATCCATGTTTTCTTACATGGAACCCTAGTATTTTTTATCTATGGTGACATTTATACTTCCCTTTATTTATTTTAAAATAGAAGTCTCATTAATCCATTCTTGATGTGGGATTTCAATAAAGATATTTTGAAAAGTCCAACCCATAGATTTCGATTTCAAGATTAAATTACAATGATGAAATTTATTGAAGGAGGGGATAATGTAACACTCAAATATTTCACAGAATGTGATCTTTAATAGTTTTTTCATGCCACACCTACTCAGCTTACGTAACACGCAAGATTGAGTTTCTACAAAACAACACTTTAGTGTTAAAATTATTTAAATGATATATTTATAACTTATCCTTTAAATATTATAATATAAATAGATATAAATAGGTTTTAAATGTTATTTGTAATGTTTACACATAAATAAAATATTATTATAATGAAATGTATATGTTTCAGTTGAATAGTTATATGTTTAAAAATACTATTTTCTTAAAGGGGCTACTTTTTATGTCCTTTTGTGAAAAATAATAAAATTAATTTTGGAAACCCTTATAAATTTAATTTGGTAAAATAGACTTTATTTTTGAATTTGGAAAATCAAAATTAAATTTAGTTTAATTATTTTTATTTTTATAAAGGCTTTCAATTTTTTAGGAATATTCAAAAACATTGCATTATTGTTAAAAACTGGATTTTACATTTAAATGATTATTTTACATTAAATTGATTTTAGAGTCACAATAGATAAATAATACATATATTAACCCAATTTAGGTCATTATAATAATTTTTATAATATTATTATATATTAAAATTCATTGAACATTTTTAATGTATTTTTACCTAGCTTCTATCCACATTTGCATATTAGCATTAAACGTAATTTTAATACTTTGGTAAATTGAATTTTGAAAAAAGAACTTATAAGGTTGTAATAACTATAAAAAATTTGGTTCAATTTGTTCAAAATATTTTTTAGTGAATAGTAACTTTTGAATTTTATTTACCATAGTTACAGGTAAATCGGGTAATTAAAATTAAAAATAATATTATAATAATATTAAATTACCCTAACACTTGTCCTAATTTATTTGGATAATTTTTTTTCAACCAAATTCAGTTTTAGGAAACAAATATAATTTTTCAAAGCCACTTGTGTTAATTTAAGACAATTATTATATTTTATTTAATGAAGAGTTAAAAGTGTCATTTTAAAATTTTAATAACTAAATAATTTTTAATATAAGTTAAAACATAAGATAAATTTGAATATAAATATTCATTATAAATATAATAAATTTATATAAATATTTATAATTTAGTTATAATTTTTAGACATTAAATAATTAAAATTAATTGTGACACGGTGATGATGTGGTGATTTATTTAATAAAGAAAGAATCAAATAAAGGATATTAATAATACTAAGATAAATATAATTTTACATAATTAATGATGTAACCTAATTTTCTAAATAACATAGACATATTAGTGACATTTTTTAAGTATTAGTTTGAAGTTATCATGTTTTCATGATATTTTTAAAAATGAAAATATTAAATAGTAACAAAATTGACAAGAATGATATTTTAAAATAAATACTATTTTATTAAATGATATAAAAGTCATAAAATCTAAGGTGAAGTAAAATAGCTTGGATAGGGATACAAATTTCATAAATGATTCACTTTATGTTTCTTTTTTATTTTATAATGACTATATTAATCATGTGCTGTAAAAATACAAGAGGACACGATAAGAGGTAAATTTTTTATCTAACGGTTAATTCTAAAAGATAAGGTTAATTTTATAACCTAAACATGTCTAAAATCTACTGGTTGAGATTATTTCGACCCATCCTTATCTTATACTCTAAATTGACCACTTTTAAGTAATTATAAACCGAAAATAAATTTATAATAAATTAATATTTTAATATATTTTTAAAGCGCCCCTCCCCTCTCTTATAATAGGGAACTTCTCTTTATCTTTTATTCACACTTCCAAATACATTTTTATCAGCCAAAACCTGATCATATCCTCTCTTAACTTCAAAAAATAAATCTTAGAGTCTATAATTTTGGCAGAAATCCTCACTAAGAAGTCCTTTTGTGCAATTCAAAAGGAGACACTTGAAGAAGAGGTAATCATTTTATTATCTCTTAAAAAGTTTTTTTCTTCTTCTACATCCACTTACTGTATTTTTTACATACTAATATAATAACTCCAATATCATATACATTATGAGATTTTATTATGATTATTGTACAATCATATTTCTCATTTTACCCATTATCTAAAAAATAATATCATCATGTGTGTGTATGTATGGATTAGCATCTCCACGTCGTGGTGTAAACCATTTTTCATTTGAAATTTATTTCTATGGGTAAAAATATTAAATATAAAGGATTTAAATAATAAATATAACATGATATCATTTCTGTAAAATTTATATTCCATCCAATTCCAATCCATTTTACCATTAATGACACAATATTGTCCCACCTGCGTATGTATGGCTTACCGTTTCCACAACGTGATGAGATTCATCATCCACATTCACCATTCAAGGATGAATATAAAAACATATGTTATAAATAATTATAAAATATATGAAATAATGATTCTTTGTTAATAATATATATATATATCTGTGTGTGTGTGTGTTTACATATATTTCATTAACTTACTTCCATTCAAAACGATAAGAAAACCAAAACAGCATTCATGCATACTGACAGCCTTCCATCCCCATGAATTGTGTACTCAATTTCATATATATATATATATATAATATGATATATAAATCATGTTACACATTCTAGAATTAATTAAATCATGTTCTATGCAATATGATCAAGAATAAAAAGTCAAAACACGTACGATAAAAAAAGAAAATATTACCTGAAATGTTACTTTAACATGGAATTGTTAATAAATAAGTAATATAAATCCATAAATGAATCATATATGATATCAAAAATATTATTATGATTCTGATACATGTTAATTATATATTTAAAACCATTATACAAGTGTTTCAGACACTTACGGAGAGTATCAGACCTAAGGTAAGGGAATTGTGTCTCACTTTTAATTTTTGTGAGATATAAGCCATGTCCAACACCTATTTATTGTATGTGGTGTTTGTATTTCTCCTATTATGTTTGATATCATGAATAAATTTATCTTCATGGTATTTAAATATTCATTTTAAGAAATTGGTCGTATTATATAAATGTTCAAATTGGCATGGGATGCTTTGAATGTTTAAATAATTAATCCTTTCTGCTTTTCAATATTCTTGATATTATTATAAATATTTATTTTTATGTATATAAAGGATTATAAAGAAAATTTTATTTCAATTTTTAATTTCATTAAAAAAAATTCAAAAGGAATATTTTTTAAGTTTTATTTAAGGGACTCCTTAACTAAAACATCATTTTAAATGTTTTAAAGATTTATTATTCTAAATAATTCTCATTAATGTACTTGTTTTCAAAATGGTTTTAAGGATTTATTTATATGGGCATTAATGTTTTAAAATTTTAATTCCTTTCAAATGATTAAAATAGGAAAGGGAAACTTTGATTCAAAAATATCTTCTTAAATGGGTCCTTTTATAAGTGCATGAATTTGGAATAAATTATTTCAAATAAAAAGGTTTATTTTTTTCAATATATTTTTAATGATTTCAATAGAGTATTTTTGTCTATTTAAACAACATTTTTTTATTTTATGCTTAATTGAGGTTGTTTTATTATGAAACATTCTTCTATATTGTATTTAAGGGTTTATGATATATTTGTCTATGGATGTTCTATTTTGGTACCATTTAAGGTTTATGGTTAAAGTATTAACATTTTTTATTCTAGTTTTAATAAAAATGTTTATGTTATTTTTTACCCCTTTTATAATAGGAATGTATTAGACATAGTAATTGATAGTTGGGTCCTACTATAGCCTCTAGATGCGTTGGTATATATCATGATAAAACTAGTGTCTTTTCAGGAGGCCTTGATGGTATATTTATGTAAGATCTTGGAATGAGGCCTTGACATTGTGGTTATGATTTCTGGCATTATAAATTCCCTCATTATGATATTAATTATGGATATTCCATTTGATTATTCAACTAGTAGAATATCTATGGTTATTATTATTTTATATGGTATTATTTATTCTTTCTATATTATGATCAATATTATGTTTAAAGGGTTTTTGTTTCTGTTTTACATATTTCTTTAAGTTTTATGATTATTTATTAATAATATGTTATATTGTATACATACCCTTACTGAGCATCTGATCTTACCCATTTTTATGTTTTATTTTCCTAGGATTCGATGAAGTGTGTTATGACTAATATGAAGGGTTAATCTAAGAGAATAATGGCATTCTCAAAGGATTATCTATGTTGTATTTTATGTTTTGAATTGTAATGTTATGTTGATGAATGAAATATATTTTCCAAGACTGAAAAATGAATCAGTCCTTCAGGATTTTATTCCTTGTAATCATTCTAATGTATTACAACAATTCATTGGATCTGGGATTCTAGGGTTGGGGTGTTACAAAAGTCCTCCCTCATATCCACCAAGTTTATAAGGTCATGGTATGGGACTCAGTAGTGGGACCCCCTTTTGATCATGCATTCCATTATTAAAGTATGTCCCCCACTTAACCTCTCTAATAGGTAGGTTCCACAGGATGTTCATAATCATACATCACCATAGTAATGAGGACCCCAATTTTAGAGTAAATGGTGGGATTCTTCCAAGTTTAGGTAGTGGAACTTACCTCCCAAATACTTCCTGAAACATGAAGTGAATATAGGAATATTTATAAATTTTGTTTTCCAATTGGAGGATGCATCAAAAAAACCCATGGGATTAAAAATATAAAAAAATATGAATATGGGGATCTATTTGGAAGTAATCCTCTAGCAATTATTTTTGGATACTCTATTGCATCCCCTCCCTCATCCATCAGCTTGTGGAGGGAAGGTTCCTCTGGAAATCATTCCTAGAGAAAGCATGTATCATTTCTTATAGGATTCCATATCCCTCCAACATTCCATATATCCTCCTGCATCCATTATTAGAAAAGTAGGGTATTTAAGTAATGGGATTAATCATTTGGTATAAGTATCATCCAATTATGCATTCGTCTAATGTGATAGACCTTCTATTGTATCTTGTTTCTCACACCGAGAAAAACTCATATGCGCTTAAATATCTATAGTGGTCATGAAATTATCATGATAAAAATTAACTATCATGGGACTCCACATTAGTTTTAATACACTACCCAACACTAAACTATGTGGTCTTTTAATCCTATCTCTACGGGATACATAGACGCCTCCTAGTGGTTCAAACCCAACATCGTTAACTAGTCCTCATCGAGCCACATTCCTAGTGAGGTTCATCTTCCTAGGGATATGTTCCTTGTAAGTTCAACTCAATATTGTAGCGGTATATTCCATTTTTTGTTAACCAAAAAGGGTTAATCATTTGTAATATCCAAATAAACCATTATGAGTAATATTTTACTAGTGATCCTTATTACATTACATTAAACAATTTGGTATAATCCTTGTTAGGTGACCTTAAAAGGTATGAAATTTTTCATTAAGTGGAACTAAACTATATGGGTTTTTATTCCTTCCTTGAGGATATGTAGGAATACCTATAGTTTGCTCAATCCTGACATCAAACCAACCACCACCTTCCTAAATGGTGAGAAATTCCAAAGTGACTGGTTGTGTGACCGGTTGTGAGGATTTAAATCCTAGTTCTTTAAAACCAAGGCATTAACAAGTGACTAAAAACAACATGAAGTACATATGATGAATGTATATGGTTCTATTGATGGAGAACCCCTTATACATATAGATGTTCTACGTCAATACATTCTAATATCTGGTTGATAAAACATAGTGTTTAACCATCCCCTTATTGGGATTTGGAAAGTATTTTCATACATGACTTAAATCTATAATAGAGTCCTGATGTGATAAATAATCCCCCCCTAACTGGGTACAATGATCCTGACCTCTCATCCTCTCAACAAAAGTGAGTTTTTTATAATCATCTATAGAACTACCAAATGATCTTTGGCCTTTAGAAGGAATGGTTGTGCCTTCTCATAAGTGTGGGAATGGTTGGGTGTTCTGGGTTCCATGCATAAAACATTCATGAAACCAACCAAAGAGTGTGAGTAATTCCCCATGTAAAAATAATAGCATACCCCTTTAGGATCCAAAACTGTTGATTAAAAAATTATTCAATAATATTATGAATAAACATAAAGAATATCATGTTAAAAATGAAAAACTAATAAATAATAATTTGAGATCAAATGAAAATTTAAGAACTAAAATGGAAGGTTTTTAACATAAGGAATATCATTATAAATATAAATAATCTCAAAAAATAAAATTTGATTCTATTTTGGAATAAATTAGTAATATTAAAAATAAAATTTAAATATTGAAGGATAATCTATCCATTTTTGTTCAAGGGATACAAAGTTGTGATAAAATTATGAATTTACATAAGATAAAAAAGAGGGAAAATATTCTTGGTTATGATAACGCTTTACGAAAAATGAAAAAAACTTCTTTTTAAATGTCTTAAGTGGAAGTAAATCTAGTGCTTCATGTTTTAAATTTTAAATGGAAGAACATTATATAAATTAGTTCTCTATACAATTTGTACAGTATTTTGTCCACACTGAGGGTTATATTTCTAGATCATTGTTTGCATGATTACATATGAACACATTATTTAAATCTATATGGGCTCATAAAAATTTATATGTTAATCCCATAGTACAAAAGTTTCATTGGGTAATAAAAAATTATGGAATCTGTTTTTATTAGAATTTTGTTTTGGAAACATAAAAAATCATGTGTGGTTTATGGATATAGGATTATCATGACATGTGGATGGTTATGTCCCCATGTTTTTATATTTTAATAAATGTAATGGTGGTGTTACTTTCAGTGATAACTCAAGGGAAAAAGTAAAAGGTTTTGTAGAAGTTTGAATGCAAAATTCGGTTTTTATTTTGAAGGTATTATTTATAGAAGGATTAAAATGTAATTTAAAAAGTATTTAAAAATTATTTTATGATAATATGAATGTGAATTTATTAAATAATAATTTTAATATTTTTAAATAAGAATTTTTATTTTTATGAAAAAAATAAAAGAAAATATTTATTCAATTAATATTGTTTAGTTTAGTAAACATAATTTCAAATGTTTAAATGTTTTACAATAAGAAAATGTTTTATATAATATAATATTGGTCCATGAAAATCACATTGTGTTACACAAGCTTTGAAATTATAAAAATGAGTTAGATCTACCTAATTTGAAATTGGACAACACCTATCTAAGTGATTCATGATTAAAAGGTATTGATCATAAGGATTCATTTAAATATATTCAAGAGGTATAAACAATCATAGTCTTAAAAAAAATTTATTTGAATTTATTTTGACCCAAGAAAAAATCCATTATTGGAGTAAAAAGTTATGTGTTTATTATTGTTGATGACTACAGTATACTTACATGGATATTTTTCCTTGTACATAAATCAGATACTCTTTCTAAATTTATTACCTACTATAAATTGGTTCAAAATAAAAATGGATATCAATCTTTTTAGTTATAAGTGATATAGGTGGTGAGTAATCTAATTTTTAATTTTCTAAATTTTTTGAATAGTTCATATAATAATAACTTTTCCTCTCTGAAGAATGGAAAAAAATTGTGTATTGAAAAAGAGAAAATAATAATTTACAAGGAATTCCTAAGACAATTTTAAATGAGAATTATTTTACAAAATATTTATGGTAAGAAGTTATTATCTAATTTTCCATTCCTCTAATATAATTTTTCTTATACTATTCTTAAATAAAACCACTTAAGAAATTTGGAAAGGAAAAAATCCAATAATGGGTTACTTTAAATTATTTAGTAGATAATTTTACATTATTTTTACTAAATATTAATTATAAAAAATAGATTCAAAGTATAATTAAGGTATTTATTTAGGATACTAAAATTATAATAAGTCATATAGAGTGCATAAAAAAAAGAACAATAGTAGTTGAAGAATTTGTTAATATTAAATTTAATGAAAATCTCTAAAGAAAAGAAAATATAATTTGGTATTGGTTGAGGAATATTTTATAGAATTTATCTTTGGAAAACCTAAATTTTAATAATTGTATTAATTAATTTATGGGGATATTTTCAATCAGATAAAACATAAAAAGATCATAAAGATCATCTAGTTGACAAAGAAAAATAACTAAAGGTGTTAAAACTAGAAATTTATTAATAAATGTTTGTTCTTAGAAATATTTTTTTATTATTCTAAACCATAAAATGTGGATTAATATTCACCTAATTCAAATTGGATTACGAAAAATTAAGAATAAGTAAATAATCACAGTAGAAATATAGTAAGGACCATAGTTGAACCCTCTAAGGATCAAAAAATTATTAGAACAAAATTGATCATTAGAAATAAGTTAGTTGGGTATGGTAAAATAAGTAAAAACATATCCAAATTATTGGGTAAAGGATGAAATCAAGAAGTATTAGACATTGAAAGATCATTTTCTTAGTTTTTTGTATTATAATATAAAAGAATATTTTTAGAATATACATCACTTTATGATATTAAAATATTTTCAGTGGACATAAAAAATAATTTTTTAATTGATATATTTCTAAAAAAAATTCAAACAGTCCTTGGGTTTTGAGAATAAATATAAACCCAACTATGTTTTGAAACATTAAAAATATATTTATATTTTAATCAAACTTTTTGAGCTTGATGTGAGAGGTAGTAATTTTTTCTTTTAAATAATGGTTTTGAAAAGGGAAAACTTGACCCAACTCTATTTTTAAATGATATTTAAGGAATTGTTTAATTTTTCAGACATATGTTTAAGATATTATTATTTTATCTTCAAGTGATCGAATTGGAAATGAATTTTAAAGATTAATTAAATTAGATTTTGACAAGAGTCTTATGGTTGAACTCAAAAAAATTGTTTTCAAATAGTTCAAATGAAAGAGGGTATATTTATTAATCAACAAAAACATTATGTAGATTTGGTTAAATGGTTTGGTCTTTACAATTTTAAAATTTCAACTGTTCCAATGAGTTCTTATTATAATATATATTAAGATGAATCTAGAAAAATAATTGATCATAATACGTTTAGTGATATGATTTGTAGATTGCATTATTTGAAAGCATCTAGACCATATTTGATGTTTTCGGTGAGTAATGTTATATATTCCCATACAATCATAAAGAAAGGAATTTAAAGGTTCTTATGAGGATTATTAAGTATTTTAAAGGATTTATGAATCATGGTTTTTTTAATATTAAAAATTCTTCATTTAAATAACTTTTTTTTAATTCGGATTTAGGTGGATGAAAAAATATAAAAAACTCACAAAAAGTGTGTGTAACTTTCTTGGTAAATTTCTAGTTTCATTGAGTTTTAATAAATAAAATTTAGTGTTTTTTTCAATTATTTATAGTGAGTATGTTTTTGTTGCATTTTTTTGATCACAGTTATTTTGGATTAAGAAAAAACTATTTTATTTTGGTTTTATGTTTGAAAATATAAAAAAAAATTATGATTACACATATGCAATCTCTGTCTCTAAAAAGTCATTGTATCACCCTTGGGTAAAACACATTGATATCAGATATAACTTTCTTAGATATGACCTTCAAAAAGAAAATATATGTTTTGAATATGTTTCTATAAAATATCAGTGCGCATAAATTTTTATGAAGCCCTTAGGTTTAAATAAGTTTGATAAACTAATATTTTGTGTTGATATGATAGTAATATAAATTTATAGAATAAATTTAGGTAAATTTAAATTATTTTTCTCTACTAATTTTTTTATTATGTTTTCTTTTTTAGTTATTCTTCATTCAAAACATTTATATATCTCATTGTCATGTGCTTTAATTATTGGTTACCACTTGATTATCTGAATATCAATATATATATATCATTCCTTGAATATCTTGACATGTTTTATGTCTCCTAGAGAATTGTAAATTATTTTTAAAAAGGAATATAAACTATATATTATGAGAAGATATTCTTTAAATACATGAAGTTATGGGAACTTGGTTATGTATTTGGTGTTATATATAAAAGGATTAATTTATTTCTTAATAATAATTAAAGGGGAGATTTCAAAATTTGATGTGAACATTGGAAGGGTAAGTTTATTTCCCAAAAATAATTATCTATATTATGGGGGAATATTTAAACATAAAATTTTGGTATTATTAAGAGTTTGGAATTTGTTTAATATTTTTTGGTCAATTTAAAAAAAGGGAAGAATTTTGGATATTTTTTTAAATTATTGAGAGAATGTTGAAGTGGATCCAGACAAAATTTTTTATATTTTGATAATTACAATACTTATTTATTAGAAAATTAAAATTTCTCATAGATTTAATTTCAATACTTTATTATTTTTAACATAATTGTAATTGTGTGTTAATATTGTTTGCTTAATATTTATGTTTATCATCTACATTATTAACTAATTTTAGTGAAAATAAATCACTATACAAGTTCATATCACAAATGCATTAATTCTAATAATTAGTATGTTTTGAAAATTTTTGAAAAGTATTAAGCCGACCATGATATTCAAGTGATTATGGGGAAGGAAGATAAAAGTGATTTCATGACCAGATAAAGTGACTGCTTGAAGAAACTCGATCGACCACATGAAAAAAACTCATGAGACCATAAGACCAATAGTAAGAGTTTTTATAACATTTGAATCGACTACATAGAGAAATTAAAATAACCAAAAGATATTCAATTGATATTACTAAAAGTTTGTACCAACCATGATAAACTAATCAACCACACATTGATAAAACTGGTCAGCCACACATTCAAAAATATTCTGACCACACATTGAATTTGATCAGTTGTATGAATAAATACGACCAACTATGAGTTAAAACCTACTATGTAAAATTGATCATACCTAAAGGGGAGAGTTTATACAATTCTATACATTACATACTTTTTATATTTTAGACATTTCAATATTTTATATGTTTTTTAGAGATTTTAATTGATTTAATGATTTCTTAAATACTTATTAATTACTTTTATGCTATTCAATTTTATTTTAACAAATTATATAAATTATTAAATTATCATCATTTGAGTTGAAGACTCCCACTATTTTCATAAAAAAATGTGACTTTAAAATCCAAATATTTTGTAATTTCAATAGTTTATCTAAGTGAACCACATGGGGATATTTTTCACACACATTCAATAAATAAATCACATGTATTACTAGTAATGATAAAATTAATTTTTCTTCACACATTGAATCTATTGTACATTAAATAACTCTATATATTGAGTTTGATAGAACTAGTAGAGTAAGGAGGTTAAAGATATTATTAATATGTACTATGTGATACACCTTAGTAATAAATTATTTCTCTTGGTTGAACTTCAATATTTTGGTCTATTACTAGAAAAGGTAACCATGCTACCTAAAAATTAAGATCATCCGTATTCATCTAGTTTCTATAGTTATTAATTATTTACATTATTTTTTATACTTAATCGTGTTGGTTTATAAAACCCAAAAAAGTTAAAAATTTTATTATACCACCCCATAAAAAAGGTATGATTTTTCCATTACTAATAAAAGTAGTGGAATCATTTTTTCTTTGGTATAGATAAAGGTAGGGTTAGTTTTGAATGATTGGTTCAAAAGGTAGGTGTTTGGTTCTGCCTTCAGGTGTTAAAAAAGTTAGGGTGACTGAGTTAAGACACCAGGAGTAAAAAACTCTTTGGGTTGTGCCTCTAGGGATTTAAAAAGTTGTTGTAATGGTTTATTATGTCCCTTAAAAATTTAAGGATTCCAATATTTTTATGTGTCATCTCTCTCTCTCTCTCTATTTAAGTGGGGTGAATATTAGTGTATGATCATTTAGATCTAAACTAATTAAAAAAATAATGTGTAAATTTATTTTTTATTTCCAATATATTAATTATTAACTTTCATAATAATTCTTTAAGTTTGTCTAAAAGGTTCAATTGACCCCCCCCCCCTCTTAACTTTTTATCCAATATCACATTGGGACCTAAAAAAAATATTTGTTTTTAAGGAGTGTATAATGTGATTAGATTCCATAACATTTCCATGAATTATAAGTTATGATCCATTTGGAATGGTTTTGATACTCATTGGTATACAAATCTAAACATGTTAACATTTGGATATCTTCCACCATAAGTTATCTTTTAATGAAGAGATATATAGAATGTAACACTTAGGGAGTTGCATACATGTATATGACGTATGAATAAAGTTAAAGAATTTAATCATGGGATATAATGAATGAGTAAATGTGACAATATATAATGAGTATCTTCATGGATTTATAAACCCTATGACATGTGATGGAAGTAGTGGTGTGTGTGTGTTTCAAATTCTTAACTGAAACTCTCCATCATATCATAGGTCTCTCGTTCAACCATGTTTATTACCAAGGCACTAGCATGATATGAAGTTTGGAAATATCCCAAACCTATTATGTTTGATTCATATTTTCTTATGGATAAATCATGGGGTGGGGCGTCTTTCAATACCTATTAGTGATCTTTATCGAGTATAGATGAAGAGGATCCAATAATAACATGTGGTATCAGAAATCTAAGGTATGATTTCATAGTATTATTCATTTATAATATTCATATTTCATTTATCTATGCATGGTGATCTTCAGAATGGGATTTCGATCACTTCTGTTATTTATATAAGTGTAATTATACCCCCTAAGAATCCTAGTAGTGGTACAAAAGCATCCCATGAGTTTAGATTTGTGAAATCATGTGCAAAGTAAAATATTTCTGTATCATATTACATATCACACTGTCTATCCTAAAATATGAATTTTTATCTGTTCTAGGGTTTTTTATTATGGAATTAGATACAGGATATCATAATACACAACACAGTCTGAAATCAGGGGGTTTTTTTCTATTCAAACCATATGATAATGAAATTTTTTAAGGTACAATTTCACTATTCCAAGTTGAAAAAAGGGCATTGTATTTCAAGAACAATACAATACATATTATTAAATATGATATCATGGAATCAAGGGTTTATATCACAAAAACCCATTATCTATAGTAAAATATGGTAGAAAATTCCACATAACATGGGTTATGATATACCCACAATCGTAAAATATGATTAGTATAAAATTTTAATTTTTTTAAAATTCAATAATAAAATGTTTACAGATAATTATTAAAATACATTTTGGGGATAGTTATTAATTTCTAAAGAGTCCATATATTAAATAATTATAAATAGTTTATATTTTTTATGAAATTTTTATGAAATTTTTTTTATTAAATATTCTTCAATATTAAAAGTTAATATTAAAATTACCTTTTAACAAATTATCAAAAATCCCTTATGATTTAGAAATAAAGTGTTTATTTAATAATGAAAATTTTTAATTTATAAATTTATTATAACTTATTAAGTGAGTAACAATATAAAATGATTATGTTTAAATTATGAATTGTTCATAATTAAATATTTTTAATTGTTAAAATTAAATTATTACTTCAGGAAATTATTTAAACTTCATCAAAAATATTTCTGATGATTAATTTGATCAAAGGATTAAATAAAATTAAATATATAATATTAATATTATATAAATAGTTTAAATAATTTAATTAGATTATAAAGGTGTTTATAATTCAAAAAATATCATATATTCAAAGAGAAATGTCATTTAATTAATAACATGAAGGATTTCATAAATAAATATAATGTGTTTATATAAAAGATTAAGGAATATCCATAAAAACATAAAGATTATAAAGTTTTTTTAATTATTAATTTTTATGAACAATTTTAATTTGTTAGCTTATTATTTAAATATTTTAAATGATCATTTATTTAAAGTTTATTATGTGTTTTATTCATCATTATAAATCGGTCATATGATAAATATGTGTATACTTTAGTTTAAGTTGTTTAAATTCTTCTTATAAATTATCAAACCATGAAATACATGATAGGTATGACTATATAAGATATAGTCTTCATATAGAATAAAATATGTTTGTATTTTAACTTATTAACAAGAATATATTTTCAAAATATAGTTTGTTTATATTAGGTTTTAGAGTTATGGTGAGTTAGATTCTATCTTCAGTAAATTAGCCCCTAGTACAGGAAATTATGATCAGCCTTTCCAATAACCTAGAAACTTATAACTTGTATGAAAAAGGTAGGTGTTTACTATTTTTGGAATTGGGCTAACTAATGTGGAGATTGTTAATATCATATTTCTCAAAACCTTTATATTAAAATATCATGTTCTTTATACATGATATGTATTTGGATATTTTTAAATATGTTATGCATCTATTTTTGGGTAACACAATTTGTGGGTCATGTAAAGGGTTACTAATTAATATGGTCTAAACATTTTAATTTTTTGGATGGAATCTAATTCAAAAATGAAATTTTCAGAAGAATACATATGTAAAGGGAATAATAAGAGATAATATGGGGTGATTAAATCACCTTATAAATGATAAGTGATAGATTCCTTCCAAAGCAGAACTTGTTAAGACTTCTATCAACTGACCGAGTAGTTTCATTTCAAAAAAGGGTACCCTAGGATTATCTTGTGTAAGGAAAGGAAGTGGTTATTTGTTTCATTCAAAAGAAGGGTTCTCATTATTTTCATTTTATTGGGGTTAAACTTAGTTAGGAAACTCTAAGGGCTAAAATACCATTGGAATGGAGTTTAGTTTATCTATAAGATGTATTATGAAAATTGATTACTTATCAAATATCCAAGAGTCATATATAATATGATTGTTATAATGACATACATAAATAATTAACAGGTGAGTTTCATGCCAATTCTGTTTTATTTTATTAGTGAAATATAGATCATGGATTACTAATGGATATGATGTATTCAAAAACGAAAATATAATTTTAGTGTTTGATTTTTTAATAAATGTCCTTATTAAATTGTAATAAAACATGATAATCATATGATAAGATATTTTATTGTGTATAATAACATTATAATTATCAAACATAACTTTTAAATAAATCCCCTGGAAGAATAATCTTAATTTGATTAAAACCAATGAATAAAAACATAAGACAAGTTATTAAGTAATTAAAATGTTCTATATGTTATCGAAACATCTTCCCAAGTAACCAACTCTTGAACTAGTTCAACAAGTGAATATAGATGCATATGATATGTATAGAATGACTCACCTAGGGTTTCAATGAAATTATTCAAAAATAACCTATGGAATTTTAGTCACATATACTCAATATGATTGGGTATGTTAATTATACTCAATATGATTCAATATAATAATGATTTTGTGATACTCTAGTTTTCCTTAATGATTATTTTGGTTAAGAAATTCGTTTTTTTATCATCAATGGAAACATTACAACAATGTGCCTATGTATAATAAAATATTACCCAGTATTTTTAATAGTTGAGAATAGATGAACAAGTCATGTGATTTCTAGATTATTGTGTTGTATAGATGATACAAGTGGATAAAAGTTCAAACTAGGAGAATTAATATTAGTTTAAGAGTCCTAAAATGCTTCCTCATATAATCAATGAAGTTTAATGAAACCTAAATGTGAAATCATGAAGGAGGTTGTAATGATTCCATAGGATGTAATTTTTCAAGATACCTAAAGGGGTTTTGAAAAATCTATGGTATTTCATGTCAATTATCAGTGTTATAGAATTTTATCCTTCATTTATGAAGGGTAATAGATACCAACATTTTATTTTAAAATTTTCTTAAATATATAATTATTAAAATTCCTAGGAAGACTTTTTAGTGCTTGTATTTTTATTTAATTTATGAATAAAATAGTTTTTATATCATATATTAGAATATAAAGGAATTTTTCATGAAAATATATTCCCAGTAAAAAGAGGTGTACTTTCATCTCATTTGAATTATATAATAATATATTTATTTTGATTAAAAAAATTATAGAAAATGTAATAACTAAGTGTATACAAAATATTTATGATTCTATATTTTTTGTAACATGTTCTAATAAAAAGAAAAGGATAAATATTTTCTATCCAAGATAAAGTAGATTATCTAAATATTTGTAAAAATATGAGGGAAGATGTTATTAGCACCCATTGGTGTCATATTTTGATGAATTGTCTTTTTTTAGAGGTAAAAATTATCTAAAAACGTTGTATACCATGTATGATATAGATATAGTGGTTTATTTTTTAAATATTTATAAAAAACAAATCAGTGTTATTTTTTAAGATAGTATATTTTTTGTATCATAGTATGATACTTTGAAGAGAATATAATCTCTAAGAGGTTAGTGTGAGTATAGTTGGACTTAGTGAAGTTCAAAGTTAAAAAAATAATATCTTAATCTGATTTAAAAATAAATTAATTTCTACTTAATATCCTAAATATTTTAGGATTTGTGATATAAAAGAAAAATGTAAAAGTTAAATTTAGTTAATTTGATAGAGACAGTAACACTATTTATTACGGGATTATTCCAGTCAAATTAAAAATTGAATGACACTTAATATCTTAAAAATATTTTTAGGATATGGCAGTAAATAATAATGAAAATGGTTACATTTTGCTTCTATAAAAAATTGAATGTCACTTTATCCTATAGTATTCTAGGATATTCTGGTAATTAATAATGTATATAGTTATATTATTTATGAAATGATTTCAATGAAAACATTTTATGGAATGATTTTTATTTATTTTAATGTTAAAATTAGAAAATTTATAAGTAAACAACTGAAGTTGAAAACGTAAAATTTGATGTTATTAAGTTAAGGAGTCTGAATATGTTCAAGGAGTTGAATATAAGGATATGGTTCCAAAATCTCTATATTATTAAAACTTTCAATCTTTATAGATGTAAGTCATTAAATATTTTAGTGGGATAGTTATATCAGATGTTCACATAGATATGTTGCAATAATAACATATAGATAAAATTAGTTAAAACTCTAAAAATTACAGCAAGCATAAGGCTGATTTGGAAATCTATCATATATTATATGATAGATTTATTCTTATATAGGGTTTTGTTATGTAGTCTTAAAAGGGTTTTAAGAATATAAAATTTATCATATAAAAATAATATATTCACTTTATTCTTCTTTCATGTTGGATACATAAATGTATATATTAATATACATTTAATGAAATGTAATGATGATTGACCTCTCAAAGTATGACTTAGAATTATCCCTAAATGATGTTCATCGTGGAGCATTATAAGTTATAATTAAATGTTAAGGTTGGTGTGAGTAGGATTCTTGTATGAGATATTTAATATATTCATGAGGTTCAAAAAATGTTTTTATGTTCTATATGACTTGATAAATACACCAAATAGAGTGTCATGTACTATGTATTAGGTATATTAGGGGTTCATAGATCATATTTAGTCATTTTTACCTAACGTTTTATAGATAAATACAATCAAAAATATGACACCCACCATGTAACTATGGTGTTTATTTTATGTTATTTTATTTTATGGGTCATCATTTTAAGTTTCTAAGGATTTTCATCCCAAAAGATAGAAATTATGAAAATATTGTTCTAAATTATGGTTTGGGTGCATGGTTTAGGGTAAACCAAGATATGGCCCTTAGGTGGCCCTTTGGTTCCCTTACATGTAGTTAATTTTGAACATGCATGATTTAATATTCATGGGAAGTGCTTGATTCGGTACAAACCATGGGAATATTGTTGAAAATTGTGTGGTACATTTGGCATGTTTGGGTAATAGTGCACTTCTTATGCATGGTTTGGTAAACCATGTAAAAAATGTGAGTAGGATCTATAATTTAATAGTTCCATCAGGAATGATTGGCTCAATATTTTTCCAACCATGGAAAATATTTTGGTATAGCCATAGTCTAGGTGGAATTCTACACATGATTAGTTCAGGGGTTAGCATACCGTATGGTAAAACCATGTGTCCTAATGATATTCATTAAAACTTGAAATTATTTTTTTCCCATGCTTTATTTTATCCCTACAATCCCTAATTTCTCTTCTTTATCATTCAAAAAGACTAAGATCATATTGGGGGTTTCTCCTTCCCTCTTCCATTTGATGTTGGTGGTCCTCCTATGTTCATTCAAGTTGTTTCCTCCATGGTAAATCCATATAATCCCATTATTACCATCTATTATCCATATTCCTATGATTTATCTCCTTCACATGAAACCTATTGTTTATGTTGAACAATTTTGGTGTATGTATTGGTCTGAATCATGGGGATTTTCTCAATTTGGGGTTGTGGAGGGAATTTCTTAGCTTGTTGGGGCATTCGTTTCCATATAAGTTGACTTATATATTATTATATATTTAACAGAGGTAGTTGTTTATTTTATTACATTTTTTATTACATGTAATTAGATTATTAATGTTTTTTTAATATTTTTATATTCCTGTTATACAAATATATATGACCCATGATGGTCCAAAGAAATTTCAGAGAGGTTTTAATCCTTGTCATGCAATGGGAGTCCATGACAAGTGTTTTTTAAAATACCTAAATGGATTTTAAAGGATTAATTTTATTTTTAAAATGGTTCTAAGAACCGTATTAAGGTTTTTTATGTATCATTTTTTTCTCAATTGATTTTTATATCTAGTTTTTGAGGTGTTTAAATATTTTAAAATAGTTTTAATGGGTTGTTTAATTTTAATGAGGTGTTTTAACCCTTGTTTGTTATCTTTGAACCATTTTTATAACATTGGTTTATTTTGAAGGTTTTTTAAGGGAAGTGTGAGTTCCCATTTGGGTTTTAAAAATGTTTTCATAAAATTTAGTCCCTAGAGTTAATTGGGATCTATTTGCAAATAGTGTGGGTTGGTTTGGAATTCCAAGCTTGTTTGGAAAAAGTTCTATTTGGGAATTTATAAAAAATGGGTTTTCATGAAAATTTGTGAGCCTGTAATTGAGATCCATGTGATTTTTTATATACTAATGGTTTCTTATGATCCCATGAGGTGATTTTTATCTTGGTGAATCTTTATATGATACCCATGATTTGATGCGGTTGGTATTTTTTGTTGTGATGGAGTAGAAGGGGATGCAAGAGTTATTTAAAATTATTTCCAATTCACTTTTAATATGATACAAAGGAATACTGTGAATGACATGTATAAAGAAAACCCCTAGTATAGATATTGGGTTCACTAGGGAATGTTTTTTGGATACTCATAGATGGTTAGACCGGAAGGGGAAGTAGTATTTTCAGATAGCAATATTTTTTAATTCTATGGTTGGGAAGGATCCTTATAGATGTTTATTTTTGGATAGTATAATAGGAATACTATGAACAATATAGGATTGGTACTTCCGGCCTGGGTTCTTTATCGCTAATTTAGGTCATTGATACTAGATCCATAGGTTGACTCTCATGATACTAGGATCCTATTTACAGTTATTTTAAGAGATTTATCCATCTTTCAATTAGATACCTTCATTCCTATATTATTTCTCGGAACCTATTTACTTGCGGTTTGCTTCCCCTTATAATGGGACCTTATAATAGTAATTCATGATTATGCTCCTTCTTTACATTTTATATATTTTTTTAAATGTTCTGAAAAGGTATTTTTGATTGGTTTTTTATGGAAATAAGGTGACATAGTGGTTTTAATATACTTTCAAACTATTTTAAAATTAGTTTTAAAGGAGTTTTCTTTAAATTTAAATGTTTTTTCCAAATTTATTTTGGAGTATTTCGAAAACAAAGTGTAAATGGATTATTTTTTAAACTTTGATGTGCATTGGTTTCAAAAACCTGGATTTAGGTCCCAGTAACTAATTTTACTTGGAAATTGGTTTTCAAATAAGATTTGTAAAACCACCGAAAAGTGGAAATGTATTTTGAGATTTAAACTTTTAATTTAAAAATAAGTATATATGAGACGGTTTTAAAGTGGGACATTAGAACATTTATTTGGTAAAAAGAGACTTCATCCAAGGAAAAGTGTTTTCCAAGTGGCAGTTTTTGTTTTAATGAAAATATAAAAAAATTAATATTGACATAGTTATGATATGTTTCTTGATTATTTATGTAATATCTTATGAAAAAATTTATACTTTTCTTATATATTTCAAACTAAAATTTTTATGATTCAATATAAAAGAAATTATAAGGATTATCCATATTGAAAACTACTCGGTTATTTATCTCATGCCTATATTTTATAGGTCTAAGTTTTTTCTAGTCAGATTTTTTGTTAGTTTCTATTCTCGGGGTGATGCTAACTAGGGTTAGTTATTGGGGTTCATGAATTAAATTTAATGATTGGGTAGGTAAATATATAAATATAATGCATGAATAAATCCAAGTCATTTACTCATGTGTTATAACACATGATTAAATGTAACAGTAATCTATGAATGTCCTCAGGGGTTTTTAAATACCACTCCCATGTAATGGAAGTAAAGGTGGGTGTGTACCTAATGCTCTACTAAAATTATTATCATCTTGTAACTCTCTCATACCTTCTTACATTGTGGGGCACCAGAATTTTATATTGGTTCAAAGGATCCCATACACGAGACATATTATTCTTATTATCCAATGATATAATACAAAAAAGACTTAAAAAGTGCTATAAATGGCCTTTATTAGCACTAGAAATGAATTTACTCTGTGAAACATGTTAAAATCCCAGGATGTTTATTAGTTCTTACAAAATCACTTAAAAGAGGACTTTTATTAGTGGTTTTAGAAGTGCTGATAAAATTTCTATTTATCAGCAATTTTAAAAGTGATGATAAAGGTACATACTGTGATATTATTTTACAGAACACTACAGCAATATAAACACACCAAAAACACACAAGATAAAAACAAAAACAAGTTTCGATGTATAATTTAGATGAAATGAAATTTACAACACAGATACCAAAAAACACTATATTATTGACATTTCAAACATTGTTTTATAAAAAATATTACATACATTCAAAAACAATCATAACTATCAATGTTACCACAATTTCCATTGAATTTATTTTTAAAACTGCCAATACTGCATGAGTAGTTTTGAACAAACCACCTCAATTCAGAAAAAAGATGCCTGTATAAAAAAAAATTATTGTGTGTAATAATAAAAATAAAAAAAATAAACATAAATATGAAATAATACATTAATTATATAGAAAATTATTTTACTATGAAAATATCAATATTACCACAGTGATTGAGAAGTGAAGGTAATATGAAGGAAAGTTGTAAATTTTAATACTAAAAGAGTGAAAGGTTTTGTGGGAGAAGAAGTTTGTGGAAGTTTTGGTGGAGAATGGGATAAAAGATGGACAGACCAGCCCAACTCAAACAAAATAATCGCACTGTATAAAAAAACTATTATTATGTGAGTAATACTAAAAATAAAAAAAATTAATCATATATATGAAAAAATAAATAAATTCTATGTATAATTATTATACTATGAAAATTCAAGATTACCTCTATAATTGAGTAGAGGCAGTGTTTTGTTTCTTCCTAAAAATCCAGTGGAGTAAACTTGAAATAAAGTGATAAATGCACCACAATAGGGATGAAAACTTTTTAAGTGAGAAAGAGCATAAAAGTTGGAAAGAGCATCAAAACATGAACAGAATAATCCACCTATATATGAAGACAAGTACAATTTGAGTAATACAACAAATAAGTAAATTAAACATAAATATAATACAAAACATTTATTTTGTGGATAATGATTTTACTATGTAAAAATCAATATTACCTCTATGATTGAGTAGTGACAACATCATTTCTCTTCTTACAAAGGCATGACACGTTGATATAAATCTTCTAAAATAAACAAACTCTCCAAGGAATAATGAAAATTAAATAAATTTTCCATGATATAATCTTTTGGTAAAATAGAGAAAGTATATCATAACATTACCTTTGAATCTATACCGAGGTTTTCCTTCAGTATAGTTTGTTCTTTCGAGGGATTGGTAACATCATCATGTACAGAATACATTTCCTACATAAGTATTCAAACATTTAATTTATATTATGTTAATGAAGTAGATAATATATAATATTATGAGGAAAAACATAATATATTAAAAAACACTTTTACCTTTTTATTGAAATATTTTTATTCTTTTAATGTTTTCAAGGATTTGGTTTCTATTTTGAGAATCCAAATCCCATCTTTGTGGTAACCTCTAACGTATAAGAAATTGTCTATATTGGGACTCATATTAACTGATTGTGATTTCCCAATGAAAGGGTTATCCTCAATTTAATTTTCATCAGACTAAACATTTGTTTTAGTCACTAGTAGGAAAATAAACCAATTCTTGTTTGTTGGATCCAAGACGTAAAATACTTTAACTTCCTGTGATTCCGTTATGAATGTATCATCCTTCTATACTGAAATTCTCCTTCACAAATCCCATTTCATCAACATTCACTCCATTGATATTGTCAACCCATTTGCTATGGAAAAGTGACACTTGAAATGTATTATAATAAAAATTGTATATCTGTTCGATAATTCGAAAATATGACATATTTTTATAAATTTGATTTTTATCCTTGGAACCGGATATGTGAATCACTTAAGACACGATGTTAACACCAATATTTTGTATCATACTGAATTCATCGTGTTCTTTTGTATAAAATGTATAACTATTGATTACAAAACTAGTTTAAGATATAACGTTTTCATTTGGTCATCTGTCTAACCATTGAATCCATCCAAAAATTGAATTTATATTTTCATATAACACCCTATAAATTTTATCTCTGAACCATCACATAAACTATTTATTATGTGTATTTGATATCCAGCCTTCATCCATTTATGGATTCAAATATATAATAATTTATTTGTGGTATTCAATGTATGAAACAACATCTTCACTATTATGTCATATGTAAAGATGTGCTTCCTCCTGCTCTACCGTGGTAATTGTAACAACATATCTTCTGGAAATCACTTCGCCAATAATTCATTCTCTATGATGAGACATTGGCAGATGGATGCTTTTAACATCTCAAAAGTAATCGGTATAGAATTCAATAGCTTCTTCAACAATATATCGTTCTACAATACAACCTTTTGGTGGACTTCAATTATAGACACACCCTTTCAAAATATTTATATATCATTCATTGAGGTACATCCATCTGTAATGGATAAGACCACATAGTTTAACCTATCTAACCAAGTAAACCATCATGTGGACCATTAAATCAAATAATGATGGATGGAATAACATCTCTAATTCAAATAATATGACTAAAATATCCTCATTCATGATGGAAAACTTCACTGAAACTATTACTTTCTGCATATTGATTTGAACAAGAAGCAGAGTCTGGTTAATGTATATCATACATTTTGAGGTAGATTGCAACATAAATAAACAAGCATTAAATCTTGCATCAGAACATGATGTTTGTGTGATTTTAGTACTTGTAACTTTAAATTAGTCATTAAAATGACATTATAGATATTTGATTAATACCCATGTAGAACATTTACAATAGTAAGGAAAAGGAAAATTTTAAATTGTTTCTTTCTGGATAGAGTGTAAGCGGTAATAGGAAGAAAATTCCACCTTGTACCCTTCATCGGTGGCAACTCTTACATTATCTCATTTCAGTCATGTCCAACTTGCCCTTGATTTCATTTTCCATTTTTTTAGAAACATTTAGTAATGTGCCAATTACACTCTCAAATACATATTTTTTCTATATGCATGACAACAAGAAAATTTCTGAAAAACAAACAATTCCAATATAGTAATTCAAATAAAATTGATCTCTTCTTCTAACCGGATTTTGTATGTTTTTTTTAAAATGGTTTACCAAAAACTGTGTTAATCTTTTTAAATTTTTTGAATATTCGATCGCTCATTGTTGGAGATGGTGGCATACCTTGTTTGATATTCCCATCGAATGTTGTCCTCTATTATTGGTATTTATGTTGTCGAGGTATAAAATTTTGATGTCCCAAAAACACATTCTTCATGGAATTTGTCAACCGAACTGAGTATGTGTGTTTTTCACAAATGGGACACCCAACATTTCTTTAATGATATATCCTAATAAATTTCCATAAGTAGGGAAGTAATTTATCATTCCATACAAGATGGCCCTCAATGTGAATTATTCAGATATATAATCATCATACATTGTAACACTTGTAGCCCAAATCAATTTCATATATTCAATCAATGGAGCCAAATAGACATCAATATCAATACCAGGTTTCTTTGGTCCATATATAAGTAGAGAAAACATAGTGTATTTTTTCTTCATGCATAACCATGCTAGAAAGTTATAATTTACCAACATGAAGGGCCATGTATTGTGAGTACTACTCTATACCCAAAAATTATTTATTCTATATGTAGATAACACAAGAAGAAAGTTTCTCGTCTCATCTCCAAATTTAGGAAAATCATAATCAAATTTCTTCCACTGAGGAGAATATACTGGATGATATAGGTTCCCATAATTAATTATTATATCTACATGCCATGTTAATTTTCTTGTGGTTTCCTAACATCTATATAGTTTTCTAAACCATGGAATGATAGTAATGTACCATATGGATTTTGAAGCACTTGGTTCACTTTTCTGTTATCAATATTGACCAGACTTAGGGAATCTTATTAGTGATTCATAGTCCATGTGAAACAATATAAAATAATTTGGAAAAGCATGTATTTTTTTAAAGATCATTACCATTGAATGTAACATTCATTTAGTGTCATATGTTTGGCATGGTAGTTCATTTTCTTCTGGTATCATATATTTTAGAAGACCAAGTAGTTCTACAAAGATGGTGTCACTTCATCTGTTGTTAGCTTTCAAATTATATAATGTCAATATAGTAGAAAATTTTTTTATTTAGTATAACTGGTATATAATGGTTTCTTATAACAAATATTTAACTTCTCTAAAAACTTTGGGAAATCATGAAGTTCATCTTCAATTGGTATTGTAATTTCTTACATTCAATCTCCATCATCTTTTACAATGGTATTCATATCAAATAATTCATAAACTGTAGTATCATCTCAATTAAGGTCAACATTCAGGTTTTTCCTATGTTTTGTTTAACTTTTATATTTTTGATCTATTTTATGAAAAAACAAATGTTCTTCCTACTCTTCCAGACTAATTTTTCTTGAATAACGACAATATAAACACAGAAAAAGGATTTTAGAAGGGCCATCTACATGATTATTTGAAAACTTGATGAACTCTTTAACTCCATATTCATATTCATTTGTCAAATGATTAGCATTCGTCTATTTTTTGTCCATATCCATTCTATTAGGTTCATAAAATATTAATTTTATACAATATATAAATAAATAAATATAAAATAATCATTATCAGAAGTAAAATTTATAAACAATTATAATAGGGGAAATATGGATCATTTATAATGGAATATTTTAGCCCCTATATATTACAAATCCAACAATAAGGGCGGTTGGAATTTGAAAAAATAGAGGGAGGTAAAGGTATATAATAAATGATATTATAACTAAAATCAATTGGTGTAAACCAAAATATAGATAGGGTAATGACCCAAGCATGAATTACCGAAACAACCCCAGGTTAGATCATCTTATGACCTCTAACACACCTCAAAGTCATTAAAGGATGGTTTTAAATTTGGGTGAAAAAAACTATAAATAGGAGGTGGTCCCCTCCCCTAATATAAACAATTAGTACCAGAGGTCGAACAAAACTATAGTTTGGCCCTTGGGGTTAATGGACATTCAGACCTAAAATCATCATTACCCGATATAGGGATACATTTTAGACAAACAACTATGGAAGTAAATGATAAAATAGCTATATAGACATGTATACATATTGTGCCAGAATAAAAAGTCACTTATAATCTATAAGGAATATCAAATAGATAAATACCTGATATTCAAACATGATGTGCACTATAAAGGCATCGTAATGATTCAAAAAGTGAAGGATTGATGTGATAAAACCTCATGTAATTAACTGGGGAAGACCCTTTTGAATATTCTCCATAATAATACTATAGACCATAGTGAATTCTAATAGGAAATATATCCTATGATGCATATAACCAATATAAGAACATATATCACTCCACTAACTTGGTTCCTAAAAAAGCATATAAACTTGCATGTCCACTGAGGTGTCCATGAAAGGTGTCAGCATACATATAATAATTAGGGAACCACCAATGTGCCTCAAATAAGTAGTAAATAAACGGTAATATACATGAGAATTCTCCCCCTGTGCTCAACATGGGTGGGGAGGGTGGGGAGGGGTTTGGGACATGGTCGTAGAACAAGTGCTTGGGCCAGCGATTTACCTGTATTTTATTTGTCATGTTTTGTTCTGCTTTTGAGGTTATGCCAAATTTTTAAAAAATAATATACATGAAAATTTCTACAAATTTATATACAGATATGAAAATTTATGTAGTAAGAAGATATAAAACATAACAATAAAACAACAATGAATAAATCCAAGTTTCAGTGTTAGATATAAATAACGGATCATATATCTGTAGTCAATGCAAAAAATGGACCAAAAATCCTTCCCTAAAAAACAGATCACACTAAAATTATAAACTACATATCATAAACAAATTTTAGAAGAATAATTAAAAAATGAAATAAAAATACACAAAAAAATAGGAAGGAATACAAGATTGAAGAAAATATAAGACCCTTTCCATAAACCCAAACTGAAACCAAACACCATATGTCAGATCAGATGTTAGAGAAACTAGAGGTAGTTGAGTGGTGTGATTCGACCTTCAATTTGCTGAGGAGGAGCACCAGTAGTGTGTGGGTTTTGTGAAAATATCTTATATCACGACAAGTTAGAAAATGTTTAGGGTTTTTAAAATATATCAGGACACTTTTATCAGCACTTACAAATAAGTACTGATAAAGATCCCTTTTATCAACTCTTATTACTTAAGAAATGAAAAAAAAAATATCTTTATTAGTGATACAGTTATAGAATAGATAAATATTAATTTTATCATCGCTTTGTTTACCGCTGATAAAACCAATCTTTATCAACACTAAAAAAATGCTGATAAAGATGATTTTATCGGTGCTTATTATTGAAGTGTTGATAAATGATTTATAATTATAATTATAAATTGTAAATTGTAAATAATTATCTACAAATAATAAATATATATAAAAATATAAATATAGTACATATATTCCTTTTTAACTATATTTATTAGAATTTTTTAATTATTTATTTATAATTATAGAAATATTTCTAAAAAATAATATTTATATCATTATATATATTTATATAATTATATATATAAATATATATATAGTAAATATATTCATTTTTTAATTAAATTTATTATAAATTTAATAATTATTTAAATATATATATTTAGTTATTTATAATTATATAAATACTTCAAAAATATTTAATAATTTATAATTATAAATGTATAAATGTATAAATATAGAAAATGTACATTTATAAATATATTTATTTATAAATATATTTTTAAAAATATATTTTTAAAATTATTAATGAATATCTAATTTTAAGTGCATGCATTTATGTTAAATATGAGTGAATTTGAAGAAATTATGAATAAGTGCATGTTAAAAATATTGAAAAAATGGATAATTTTTGTATGTGTGCATTGAAATATATAAAAATGATTTAATTATGTAAACGTGAAATCAATATAACAAACATTCGATCTATATTAAATTAAAAAATCAAGCGACATTCAACTATTTGTCGAGTACTATGCAATTAGTCAATATTTTTAATTCATATTAATTTTTTAACAATAAACCATTATTCAATAAATATATGACTATTTAATGTAAAGTGCATAAATATTTTGTAATATATAAATCAAATTTATATACATTAATATATGTCTATATATTTAATATATATAATTTAATAACATTAATTATCATAATTATCTAATTAGTAAAGTGATGTATATTTAATAATGTATAATCAATATATTCGTTTTTATCAATAATTATTTAACTAATAAAAAAATTAATATTTTTTTAATAAACATAATTTTTTATTTTTTATTTATTTAACTACTTCGTTTTATTTATCGAGACATTTATTAATGCTAAAAATACACTCCTAAAATAAATATTTATCATCGCTAAAAATAAAAGGAGAAGATAAAGGGTACCCTTTAAGAGCACTAGAAATAAAGTACTGCTAAAGGATACCACTTATCAATGCTAAAAATTGAACACTGATAAAGGATTCCATTTATCAGTGCAAAAATGAAAGAACTGATAAAGTTTTCATTTATAAGTATTTTCTTCTAGTGCTGATAAATACTAGTGTTGTAAAAGCCCTATTTTGTAGTAGTGATGTATATATCATAGAGAATGGATTCTTTTTATTTCCCTTTAATGATATTCATTAAATAGAGATGAAGTTGGAAACAACAACAGCATACAGGGTTAACAGTGTAAGGTATGCTCTTATAGTATTCTTCATTTCCTGTATGTATATTTTATTGATCTATGCATCATGATGTTGTGAATATGATTTTGATCACTTTTTTTGTTTTAATAAGTGTTATTAAACAACCTCAGAATCCCAAAAAATTCGGCATCACTGCATATCCTGAAATTATAGGAATCAAACCATACATGGTTCTTATATGTTGCATAGAGGAGTGACTTAACTATTTACTTTTTGTTCTTCATGTGAAATTCATGGCCATATATGATGTGTTACGCACATAGGATTTCATAATAATTTTTTTAAAATGGGTACAATTGAAAATATTTATAATTGAGAGTGTTTTCATCCACATAAATAGGTGGATTTTTGAATTTAAAAATCATAACTCTGAATATTTGAGTTAAGAAATGGTGGTATGGATCAAGAATTTTGTAGATGAATGTTGAACATATTTTAATGGTGAGTTCTACTGTAAAGTTTCTATGGGTACATGGGGTTAGAAGACCTTCTAAACAGGATGAAAATACACCTTTGGTTAGTATCTCATCCATGGAAGTGCAAATATAATTTCCAAGAAAGTATGTATTTTATAGTTGAGTGTCTTCATTACCAGTATCCATGAAAAAGTTTACACGGATTCTAACATTTTAGTAATAAAATTGATTTTTTGGATAAAAGGATATTCATGAAGGGTTTTAGTAAACAAAAGGTTATTCTTTTGTTTATTGAACATACTCTCAGGGAGAAGGGGTATGAAAAAAGATGTCTTGACCACCTTAATTGTAGAATCCTATTTATGTGAAGAAATAGATTTTTCTTTAATGACAATGTACCTATGGTACATCATAAGCTCTAAAGAAGGAAAAAATAAAACATACTCTAAATTTTTCCTAAAACAACTATTCAATGGGGAATATCTTGAATTTTTTTAGGGCCATGTTTTTGTTGCTAAAATATTTATTCCTTTTTCTCATTCTACAATATAACTTTTGACTAATAAATTAAAGAGAATATATTAGAAATATGAGAAGAAAAAATTTTTCATACCATCATTTATGGGTTTATAAACCGACAAGTCTTTTTTATTCATTATTAGTTTAAGGTGTTAATATTTAGACCATGGTGGTATAAATTTTAAGGTCATACGACTTTGACTAAATGTGAGGTGACATATTCGTTCATAGGGGATAAACTAACCTCACAAGAATAAGAAATGAGATGATGGGCATGAAAACTAGAAAAAGGGAAATGGTGATCCAATATTAACAATATACCACATATATGTGCAGGATATCCCAACGGGGGAGGAAACTACATGCCCTATGGTTATAGGAATTAAATTATTCATAGTATAGAAGAAATATATATCAACTCAACATGGAGTATAATATAAAAAGTCCTAACATGAATGAATATTCCATACACTAGGAGGGTTTTATATTGATATAATTTATAGTTGGTCCCAAGATAAGTTACCAGGGTATCACTATGTATATTATGATAGTGGGAATCAGGACAAACATTGAGGCTCACTAGACCTGTGCTCCCGAGTTTGGTGCTAAAAACTCCATATTTATTCCATTATTTTTTAAAAAGGGATTTATAATAAGTGATCAAAAAATGAAAATATAAAATTACAACCTAAAATATAAATTTTGAGTCACCAAATATCTGAGGATCATTTTAGGTTTGGATTTTTAGAGAAATGGGATCTTTTAAAATGAATTAGAATTGATGACAATCCCTTAAATTGGAACTAAATAATTATTTAATTGTTATTGAATCTTCTCTCAAGTTATTGTCAAATTTATAAAATCTTTTTCTCATCACTAATATAAATGAAAAACATTTTTGAAAACATGTGGTGAGAATAAAACATCCTGGTAAGTTTTTTCAAAATAGACCTCTTTTAAAATAATTATACAATTCTTGAAAATGATTTCATCAAAATAGAATACATTGTATTTAATAAGAAAATTGAGGAATTAAATTTCATATTATTTTTTGAAAGATAAAGTGTTTTATGAATATATTTTTATAAACATAAATAATTAAAAAAATCTTTAGAATATTTTAAAAATACTTTAAAACTACATTGAATTGAAAACCTTTAAATTTTATAAATTCTAGAAATCCATTTTCAATTCGAAAATTTTACTTTTGAATATAAATTTTGAAATATTTTTATATAGAATAAATATTGTTACTTTCAAAAAAATCAAAAGAGTAGAAAATATAACCTTGAGGATACTTAGAACATTAAAGTATATATAGATCTTACATGTCACTTGGTGGAGAAATTCCCTTGAGTTTTGGGTTCAGCCCATATCTCTCAACTTTTTACAATGTATGAGTGAAAACCTTTAATAAAAAAATAGAGATTACTCTTTTTTTAGTGGGATTTCCATCCAGAATTTATTTCATCAGTGTATAAAATTAATTTATGAAAATAATTTTCATATAAATATTTTCATGGTTAATTAAGGAAAATAAACTATAAGTAAATTATTTTAAGAAATATAAAAATTATAAGAAACACTAATATGGGTAATAAGAAATTAAAAATCCTAGAAATAAATATATAAACTAAATCATTATAAGATATTTTTTAACAACATGGAATATATATGATAATAAAATAATGGATGTAGATACAATAATTAAAACATAAATGGAATCATTTTAAAAAAAACTAATTCATGATGACAAATTACTTTCAGAATAAAATATTCTTTGATCAAAATATTTTATACATGAAATGATAATTTTGAAAAATATGATTCCCTTACATTATAACCATGAAACCAACTTCTTAAGATAATTTTTTGTTTTCAAACTGCCATATAACCAGAGAAAAACATTTGAAAATTAAAATATAAATTTTTAAAACATTTATCCCTTACACATGAAATGATAATTTTGATAAAAAAATCCTTAAAACTAACTTGAAATAAGAAATAATTTTTAAAATAAATAAATGATTTATACTATTTTAAAAATATAATTTTAGAAATAAATTATCCCACACAAGGATGGTTTTGAAAATGTAATATAGAATTATATTTTTGAAAACATTTTTCTTTATAAATAATTAATCTTTAATTTTTTCAGAATTGAAAATTTTATTTCCAAATAATTTATCATATAAAAAAACACATTAAAAAATAAAAAATAATTTTAAAACATTTTATCTTAATAATGTTTTATATAATTATCACTGTATTTTTTTGAAATAATTTTCTCTTTCCAAGAGGGTTTTAGAAAATAAATATCAAAAAATTTAAAAAAATATTTTTTGAAAATAAAATAATAATTTTATAAATAATAAAATAATCCTTGAAAACTAAATTATTTTTTAAAAAAAATACCATACATGTAAAATGATTATTTTAAAGATAAACGCTTTAAAAACATTAATATTAATTAAAAATGGGAAGATATCTTTTGGAAAATTTAAAATATAATTTAAATTCTTAAAAACATGTTTCCCTTTCCTTTTCTAACTAAACCATCATAACATCCTATTGTAGAACTTCATCACCTAAAACATAGTGTTTCAATTTACAAAAATAGAGGTCACACATCAATTATCACATAAGAATATAGTTAACCATTAAACATATAATCTCACCCACGCCTCTATAAACCCCTTTAGAAATATCCACTTCTCTTTCATTGTGAACAATAATCAATATGAAAAAAACATATGGGAAATCAGCATGCCATAGCATTTCATTTTTCAAAATATATGAAGGGGAATGGTCTATGGTAAAATTTTAAGACTATTTTAGAAATTTTTAAACCATAAAGTTGAATACACTTTGAGAAACCTCTTTATAAAATTTACATTGAAAACTCAAATACTCAATCATCATAAAGTCACTATATTAAAAGTAACCCAAAACTGGTTCTTGAAAATTCATTCACAAACTTGGAAGTCATGTGTTTCCATTAAAAATTATATTAAGAACCAATAAAACTTTTAAAGTCATAAAATAATGTAATAAAATACATTATACTATTTTATCAAATGTTAGGTGTGTATGGTAGTTGAAAAATAAATTTAAAATACACGTTTTCATATAAAAACATTCACATTCATTGGAAAATAAGACAAAAATGGTTTCCATTTAAAATATATTCATATACACGTACAATAATTTCCTCAGTAATCTAAAACCTAGATTAAAGAGAAAATAAATCAATTTTTATTAATTTAATAAACTATGAAATAGAGAGAACCAACTCCTGGTCTGCTACTTCCACAACATGTGACACTAAATCACAACAATAAGGCCAAAAAACCCTAAAGAGGCTAGGAGGAATGGAACTGATCTTGGGAGAGAGAGGTTGGAGTGGGGATATGTGTCGATGTACGGGAGGGGAACTAATAGGGAGATGGAGGTCAGAGGGGGAGTTTTGCATCATCGTTGGGAAGAGGGAGGTCTATGAGGGGGTCATAGGGGTCAGGGTCGCTGCTGAGGATAGAGGATAGAGGTTGGAAGTGGGTTTCGCATCACCACTAGGGATAGGGAGGTCGGAGGGGGGTTATAAGTTTATGGTTGTGTGAAGAGTGGGGGGGATAGGGGTCGGGGTTGGGTCACACAGAGGGAGAGGGAGAGGAGGATCAAATTGGGTTTTTTAACATTTTGCGGTGGTTTATTAGAAACTGACAATAATTATTAACAAAATAAAGTGATAGTTTGAAAAAACCACCACTGTATCATTTTTATTAAATTGGATATATTTCATGGGAGTTAATAGAACTACTGCTAATAAACCACTACTAACCAGGGCTTATTTTTGTTGTGCCAAAGAAGAAATTGATGATGCCTTAGAGAACTAGTTGGAATTTTATCTCACACATCCCATAATTTTCTTGATTCTCTTACTACCTAGATCATGAAATGTATATATATATAACCTATAAATATTATTCAATAGTTTATCCATGAAGAATAAGATTATTTTTTTGTATTTCATTATATTTTAGTATTTTATTTATCTTCTCTTAATTTAATCTCATGATTTTAATGAGGTTCCACTTCCTTTACATGAGATTATATGTGTGTGTGTGTGTGTGTGTGTGATAGATAACCTAAATCATCCAAGTGTTTAAGGTTGAAGAAGGAGAAGGAGACATTTAGATTTGGTTTAAAATGGTTTTCTACACATTTTAAATATCATGAATTGTATCCATTTTAATAGAGTTATGCATCAATTTAGCAGACATTCTCACACTCTCTTATAATATTGGATATATCACCGCAATGGAAATGAAATACGTGGGGTGTTTTTGGTCACCCATTTCTGCTCGGCCGGACCGCCGCATCGCATCTAACCATCCCCATCCAACCTATTCTCACCAACCCACATCCACCCCTACTCATGTTCACACCCCACATACACCCATGCCTATCCTAAGGATGTTCCTTACCTCGGATAGACCTTCCTTTACTATGTTGACTTTCCCCAAAAAAATTAACTTTATTATAAATTAATTATTTTAATTATAACAATATCTTTTAATTTTAGATATTATAATCTTATTCCCTAAGTATATATATATTACCAATATATTTTCTCATTAAAATTATAATTGATTTATATAATTTTTATTCAATCTACTTATACACAATTCATATTTTAAAAAGTTGTGTTATCTTAATTCCTTAGTTAAAAAATAAACTTATGAAAATATATTATCTACTTATAATTTTAATAATTATAATTCTATTATCTAATAATAATATTTTAGTAATTATAATAAAACTTTACACAATCAATTTTAAAGAGTTTAGTTATTTTTATGATAATTTTTATTTAGCATTACATATATTCATTTCTATTTATAACAATACATTTATTTAAAACTAAAGTTTTATATGTCATAATATTCATGTTTCTCAATAAATATTACTAGTGGAATTTATTATTCTTATTAAATATGTCCATCTCTAATTAATATTTATTTATAAAATTCATATCAATCAAATGATATTATATACTTGTTTAAAATTAATGAATTTTGATAATACTATATTTCCATTAATAATATTTTTAATATTATCTACTTATAACTATATTTAAATTAATATTTAATTTCCAATAATAAATATTATACCGCCATTGAAATTAAATATATAGTTATTTCATATAATTCACTTATATATATTTTCCTTTCTGATTAATATATTATACAACATAGTAAACTATAGTTTACTATTAAATATATAAACATTAGGTTTATACTTTTTATTTCTCAATAAATATTATATTACTATTGTAATTATTCATATAATTATTGTTATCAATACTTTTAAATAATCTCATATCATTGATAATTTACATCTTATACATAAAATAATTTCAGATGGGTTAAGGAATAAATTTTATAACATATGATTATTAAGTGTAATTTTATGTTTAATATCCATTATACTAAAATCTCAGTTAATTACACACATAGTTCTTATATAAAAAACATCTATTGATATTTGACTCATGCGTAGGGGTCGTATAGTGATGTTGTCCTTGGGCCAAGCTATATAAGGTAATAGACCAAAACAGGTTATGGATATTCAAACTTTGGGATATATTTCTTAGGGCTGAGGAATTTTATTCTAACATGCGTTTTTAATTAAGTAACTATATGCTGAGGATTCATACATGGATCTGGTGCTGAAGTAATTGAATTCAGACCTTATAAGATAGAACACACTAAGGAGTTTTTGGACCTACATTGTGGATCATATGTTGTGTAGTTTAATGTTATGCGATTAGGACTTGGATTTCATTTTATTTATGATATTTGGATGATAACAAATTCCAATAAGTTTAGAGTCTTGTGGAGTGGACTTAGGTGTTCTACCATTTAAGGTTGTATGATGAGGACCTTTATATAAGGGTTTTGTAATAATTTATCTCATATGTAAAAAATGGATTCATCTTACTATTGAATCCATGTAATAAAACACTGAATGAATGAGAGGTCGAAAATATCAATATCTAGTAGGTATTTGATTAGGATGATTCTTACGGATGAATCTGAGTTGAATAACCTTGGATAGCACTATGTATTTTAAGATAATAGGAATAAATCCACATTTAGTTCTAAAATAAGATCCTCCACAAGGATCGAGCTCATGTATAGGATAAAAAAGATAACAATTTCTTCTTGGCATTAGGATGTTGTGATCGAGTCAACAAGAATGGAGTGGGACTATTATCGCCAAGAATAAAGTTGATGGGGTTTCTGGTGGCCTCAAGTAGAGACCTACAGGTGTTACTATGTATCCTAAGCTAATAAGAATCAAGTTACACATATTTCTTGAAAGGATAATTTTTATCCTAGTATGGGATAAAAACCAAAGGAGGCTTTATGGTTATACCCATGGTAAAAGATTGATATTTTACACATAGTTTTTTATTGTATGGTTAGGGTAAGAAATACTTCATAAATATAGGAATCCCAAGAGAAACAATGTAATTTTTAGGAATAAAGGAATTTTACCCTAGCATATTCTTATAGATGGGGAACATATGGTGGAAACCCCTACCTGGATTTGGATCCCATGTGGGGATAATAAGGTTATATATGGAGGATCACTCTAAGCAGTTTAAGATCTCGCAAGGTGGACCTTGTGTTATATAGTCTAAAATCATGTTATAAGGACTCAAATGTATTGTTTTTTAAGATCATATAATGTAACACCCCATGCCATATCAAACATTTTATTCTTTAAACTACATGTATATATTCCTTAAATAAATTTAAATTCATTCAAAAATCATAAAACTCTAGTAGTAAATTTATACATGATATAAATCAAAATTTAAAATGTTGTAATACTAGAAATAATATTACCATCTCAAATTTATCGGTATTTAATTTATTTATATATATATATATATATATATATATTATAAAAACTTATTTAAATAAAATAAATAATTTATAAAACAAATGAATTTGGAATAGAATAAAATGTCCCGAATTTATTAATAATATAGTTTTAATTCAAAAATATTATATTTTTGATTTTTTCATTTTTTTCATTTTTAGTTACAATAAATGGTATCAATTATATATATTGAAAAAAATAAAGTTATGATTTATAAAAATTAAAATAATAAAATTTATTATATAGTTACTGAATTACAGTTAACATTAATTTTGTTATTCATTTGTAAGACAAAAAATGTTTAAAAACATTGTTTTATTTTTATATATTTTTAAAAAAATTATAATATTGAGAATATTAAATCCAATTAAATATGTTGTAAACATATATAAAATCATAAATTAAATTCATCTAATGATTATTGTATGTTAATTAATAAAAATAAATTCATTTTTCGTATAAAAATATATTTTTTCTAAAAAACCGTTTATACATTATGCATGCATATATTAAAATTTTTTATTTATAAATTTTAGAAATAGAATTTGATAAAATGGTAAATATATTTGAAATTATAATTTTCACATTTTTTAACATGGTCAATTTTATTTTTTGGCATAAAAATTATTTACCAAGGTAAAAAAAATAAGTTGTCACGGTAAAGGTAAATTAAGGTATAAAATTGAAATTTGGAGGGAAAGGCCTAAAATGCCTCAAACTTTATCCATTATTTGTGTGGATGATGTTTGGGTTTACCGAGAAACCTTCATTTATAATTTTAGTTAGCTTCCTTTGAAATCTTGGTTGGCTTCCAAATGAAGTGAGATTATTTACAAAAATGGCATCACTTCCTCTTATAAAAGGAATATTTCCCCAAACCATCCAAGACTCAAATAGAATTATAATTCCTCTCAAGAAATTACAAAATTTTATTCCCTAATAATCATGTTACACATTTTTTTCCCCTGGTCACTTGATTATTCCTGAAATCCTTCAAAAACCAAATTCTTCCAAGAGAAGACACAATTCATTATTTGTAAGTAATTAATTATAATCTTCATTTTCATTTATATTCTTATACAACCATTACTACTTTGGATTTACCACATTAATAAATCAAATATAATATCATTATACTTCTATAATAATGATATTATGACTAAATCACTTCATAATCAATCTTATCTACTAAATATAGTGTGTTCTTTTTTAGATCGATTTAACCATATACATAGACGATGTTATAAATTTTTCGCATAGATGATTGTGGAAACATAATTAGTGGTAATATTAGGTATTAATAAGAAAATAATGATTTTTTATTGCTTCTATATATTTAAAATTTATATTTATTTCATTATTTATATACAATATTTTATTCATTGAAATTTACAAGAACAAGCTCATTATAGATCTTATCATTATAAATTGTACCCAAAACTCCCATATAAAAAACTTAAAGCTTTAAAAATTATGAAATATATTTTATTTAAATATCTTGTTTGTTATATAGATGATAATATCATGAAAACTGAATGATACTTTAAACCTTCATAACAAAATAGATAGTGAATAATTAAAAATACTGATAACTGATGATCAATATAAATTAAAAATAAGTAATTAATATGTAATAAATAAATATAAATGATTAATATAAAATGTAATAAATATGAATAAGTTTATAAAATATATTTTTAAAGATAATTTTTTTTAATATAGTGTTATATTATTTCAAACCAAGTGGTAAAAAAAGGTAAAGGAAGTGTTTAAAAATCATTTAATTTGAATTTTCAAAGCATCCTTTTATTTTTTATGGTTTACAAAAAATCCAAGTATATATCGTAATTTATAAGTGATATTATATATTAAATAATTTATTTAAACATTATTATTTAATAATTTTCAACTCCTTTTAAAATTATCATTTTGTTTTTTAAAATGTTTTATTTCAAAAATTTGTAGCCACGGAATTTTGTTAAAGCATTTTATTTTTTTAAAATAATTCATCTTTAAGGAATAACATATTTCATGGTTTTGGATTGTGTTTAATATAATATGTAACTATGAATAATTTTTATTTTAATGTCCCAAACTAGGTACCATACAATGGTGCCCCGATCCAGACTGCCACATGACCTCAAGTATTAATCCTCGTACGCCGGAGGGTGTCAACTAGAAGCAAGGGTCTCATAAGTTCATAATGGGTAGAATATACCCTCTTTTATCAGATTAATACACCATTATATATAAATAATCAATATAGGAAGAATATTTAACCTTAAAAACACCAAAAAATCAAGATGATCAAATTAAGAAATATAATATCCAACTAAACGAGACAACATGTCATGATACTGTACATGTCAAGTGTCTAAAATTAGAACTAAAAATAAAGACATCGATGACTCAAAAAATAGTCTTAAACCACATCTAGTTTCCTCATCCAAGCTCTACTCCCAACTCATTAATCTAACCCAATGCCTTTCCATTAACCTGTCCTACAATAATAAATTCTATTCACTACCAATCAGATAACCCAAGTAGGGTGTGAGTACAACTCAGTAGGCCACCACCAACAGTTTATAAAACAAATACATTCAATAATAGTGTATGAGGTTATATAAATAAATAAGTAAAATTCATAAATAAATATTTATCACATTATTAAATATTTTCTATTTGACCACATAAACTCTCGGGTTCACTAGGACACCCAAACCTCAATACCTAATTCGGCCCATGACGAAGTCTGATCTATCCCCAAGGGATATCATTTTGAATATCCATGTTACCATTCTTAATACATGGATGAATTTCCATGTCACCATTAACTATTTAATAATACATAATTGAACTATCATTTTACCATTCATAATACTTGGCATAATTTCCATGTTACCATCCACCATTTAACAATACATAATTGATTGAGACTGTTACTATTCATAATACCTGGCTGAATTTCTATGTTACCATTCACCATTTTATAATACATAATTGAATGATCATGTTACCATTCATAATACTTGGATAAATGTCCATGTTACTTATCACTATTTAATAATACATAATTCAAATCATCATATATCTCAACAACCCATTAATTTATTCTCCAATTCATTAATCATACTCACAATTTCTATATCTCAAAATTAATTCACCAATTATTTATTCAATTACTAACATCAATATCTCAAAACTAATTCCCCAATTAATTATCTCTATTCTTAATACCAATATTACATAATTTATTATACCATTAATTACCTCAGTTATTGATATCAATATCTCATAATTAATCTACCAATTAATTATCTTAATTGATAGCACCTAAATCTCATAATTAATTCCCCAATTGATTATCTAATTCAAAAATACCTCAATTAATCAATTGGACACAATAATTAACCCAATTTAGTAATTAAAATTTCTAAAAACTCTAGAAAATCTAAAAAAATTTATACATGTATCAAAATCACAGGTATGGTAATTGAATGTTAGACCACCGAAAAGCATCAAAAAATTAGCGGCACAATAGCATAAAACTATATCCAAATATCAAAACCCTTAATCATGATTAAATAAATACAAAATATATATATATATATATATATAATTGTATATCAATATCTCACCAAATAGATTTAGATATAGAAAATAATGGATTACTTCACTAACAGAAAGCGAGAAGAACGGGAGAAGAATGAGAAAAGAACTGGGATAATATTAACTTACTGAGAGATGTCTAAATCTTTGATCTGGGCCTTTAATTGTAAATAACAGAGGTCGATGAGGCTTTTAATTTCCTCCAGAGAGCCCAAAATTGTGAAAACCCTCCTATGGTTGAATAGGAGTCAAAATTGGTGAGTTTTGGGGGTTTGGAGGATTTTAAAAAAATAAAATAGGGTGACATTTAAAATAATGCATGGTTTACTAGGAAGGGGCTCATTGCTTTCCCTAAACATGCTCTAAAACATTGATCATCTTTTATAAGGTAGAACAGTTACTCATTATAGGGCACAAATTTTTAAAAATATTGCACCAACTATGAAATTCCCCTCTTTCCAGTCTTGGACATTTAGATAGGTTGTGGCACACGGTTAGGAAAAACCATATGACAACCTTATACAAACCAATTTCTTCCATTTTAACTTACACCCAAACACACTCCAAGTTATAACCCAAACAAAAATTACTCAAATAAGGATAGAGGAGTACATAAAATCAAACTTAGTGAACTCCAGAAAAGGTCAGGATATTACAATCTCTCAACCTTATAATATCTCATCCTCAAGCTACACTCCCAAGAATATCTAAGATCCCAATACCAAAATATTGGTCCATTAATCCCTTATATCTTATTCCCTTTCCCACTTTTACCCTTTTACACACATGTGTTTCCAAAGAACATGAAATTTCAACATGGTCTTTCCCCACAACACTTTCTCATTGTGATTTAACACATGTATCATATGTTCCTCAGAGGATGTGTCTATATCATGCTTAAAATCATCTACATTTATCATATGATAAGGGTTGGTTTGATACCACCATAGTTTTCATATAAGTAAAAAATCATTCATAGCATTGTATTATTTGTGTGAGAGCTAATTAGTATGTGTAGACACTATGAAATGTGTTTCATGCACTTTTTCATATAATTCATGATGAGACCCTCACTTATGAAAAAAATGTTGATATTGAGTAGATATGTGTCTCCTTTCCTAGTGAAGATGTATTTTAAATTTTCATGTCCCACTAGACTACTCTATAATCAGGGATAAGTGGAACGAACCCACCTCTAAGAGTAGGCCATGAATTTCCAACAAGGTGTCGATGCATTAAATGAAAATTTTGAGTTTATTATGAGAATATTTGTTGTATTCACTATACGAATAAGCGTATATCTCTTCGATATCTTCAATTATACTTGTCACGGATCCTTAATAGGCTTATGAATCAAAATTTATAACACTCATAAGACAAACAGATTTTATAAGTGGATTCCAAGGACCTACGTCAACGACCTGCGTCAAGGACCTACACTGAGGACCTGCACTGAGGGCCTACTATGAGGACATATACTGAGGACTTTCACCAAGGACCTATGCCAAAGACCCTGGTTTCATATAAATAGGACCCTTAGGCTCCTCATTTGTAAAACAAAAAAAATGAAAGAACCCTCGGAGCTCTCATTGGATAGCACCTTCACCAAGGTCCCCCAAAATTTCTCAAGTAACTCTCTAAAACATGAGAAAATAGATAATTAAATGGGATAAAAAAGATCAAATTCCCCTCATGGTATAGATATATAAGACACCTTCATGAGGACTATCCACCCTTAAGAAGAAACCACATGCGCAAGGTCCCTCTCCCTAATCAGTGACCTGCACGAGAATCTTTCAAGGATATAAAAGGAGACCCAGGGGGTTTAGGTTAAAGCCATACCCAAATTTTATCTCCTTCTAATCCATTTCCCAAGGCATATCCCGCTTTTGTAGCCCTTGTTCCCCAAGGTGAATCCCTTTTCAGTTCCTCTTATGCCATGCATGGCCCACCAGAATGGCATACCTACACTGAGCACCTATGACCGGGACCTATGTGGGTCACCCTTTGATCCCTCTTCTAATGCCACCTTGGGAAGGGATCCTCTCTCCTTGTTTCCCTTGTTTAAAAGGGATCGAGATGAAACCTCCACTAAGTCCCCAAGATTCACAAAACCTTAGGCAAAGGCACATCATTATTTCTCGCATTTTGATCTTGATTTCTACAGCCATAGGTTTCCTACAATTGTTTTACCATAGGTTAAGGATTCTCTATGAGTCTGTATATTTGAATATCTTTGGTCATGTTGATACTTAACCAAGGGATGTTTTTCAGTATTTCCCGATCATGGATTCCAAATATAGGAATCCTTCCATCCTTTCTCATCTTTGAGACCCAAATCCTCGGGTCTGTAGTAGGGAGGGTTAGGATTACACTTATGTTCCTTTTTGAGGGGGAATGACATTATCCTCCCTCACTATGTGACTAATTTTAGGGCATCCATCATGGTGTAAGCCCCTATATTTTATTGTAATAGGTTGCACCTTTTAATTCTCTCTACCTTCTGGCCACTAAGTTAGAGAGGGGATGGGTACCTGATCCCTCTCCCATCTCACCTCTATTTCCTTGACCTTAATTTATTCTTTACATTTGAATCTTGTCCAATGTAAATTAAAGAGAGGGATGTGTCATATCCCTGGAATCTTCTATCATAGCCTCGGCCTCTTAGGTCGTAGCCCCGACCTCCTCCACCAGTGAAGGAGGAAAAGAATGTGGTTTTTAAAATCTTATTCTTCCTCTTGTTTCTCACACTGATCATGACTCACATGGGTATAAAAATTGGTGAGGATCATGACACCCACACAATCCACATGAAGGATTGAACTATAATAACTTTTATTCCTTCCATAACTAGGATACATAAGAAGCTCACTTAGTGTCCGAGCTTAATGGGTATCCTCTTTTGGAATAAGAGCCAAATCATAATCCCCTTAATTTAGGTATCCTTATCAAAAGAAAACCCTATGTTGTTCCTTCAAGTTAACATGAGTTATAACATCCCTCATGGTCCCTTTACGAGGGATATCCTCCTTAGGAGAAACTCCCAACCTATCATCTCAAAGGTCAATACTCCCCTCTGAGTAATACCCTTGAGGGATTCCATAGGCATGGGTCCTCACTGACAAACTATGTGGTCTTTGATTCACATCCAAATGGGATACTTAGGAAGCCTACCTAATGATCAAACCTAACTCTTAAATCAACCCATTTCTTTTTGGGCTATATCCCCGTAAGGGAATAATTCAACTTGGAAACTCATATCCCTTCCAATTTTCTTGGGATGTTTCGACATAAGTCCCACACTAAACTTTGACTAGTCACATTCCTCCTATATGTTCTAGCCACATGATGTTAAATTGTACAGTTGGGTCCACATCACATAACCTTCAAAGGTATGATGCTCCCCCATTAAATGGCACAGAACTTCATGGGCTATGACTACTTTCACAAGGATGCGTAGGAATCCCATTTATCAGTTTGATCCCAACATCATAAAAAATTCCATCACCCTAGATGATGATAAACTCTGGAGTGACATTAGTCGACTTGGATGAAAATAAAATCCATAGTTCCCCACTATTTGGATAAAAACCCAGCATCATTATAAAAATGACCAAAGAATCTCTAAGTAGTGTCTAAGAGGATACCGTCAATGGGGAACCATAAATACATAAAAATATATCCATTGATCAAGAACCTAGAATACATACTGATGGTTCAGAATTCCACATATGCAAATAATTTATTTCTATTTTGGGATTACTTACATCATACTTGGAAATTAATGAAGGATTCATGAACATATTTTAAATCTATAATAGAGTCTTGGATTATGCAATAATTCCCCCCAAAAGGGTGTGATGATCCTCACCACCCATCCTCTCAAACAATGTGTGTTCTTAAGCATTACATCTTAAAATCCCTAATGAGATCCTGCTTTTGGAAAGCAGGTCCTTATGGATATAGAACCATTGGATGTTTCTGGTTCCATGAACAAACCCATTGTAAACTGTTCAGAAATAATTACTATCCAAATGAGGTCACATTTCTATCGAAAACAAAAAATGGTGAACATTACATGAATCCTTAACCAAGATTATAGTGTTTCCTATTTTTCATCCCCAATAAATTAATAAAAGTGGACCTGAAAAGGACATCAATCATGTATGTGTTCATCCAAAAAGATTCTACTTTTTTGGAGTTTATTGTTTTTTTCCTATATATAAAAACTTACTTCCAATAAATCCCTTCAATCCAATTGCTTCCTTTAATTTTACACTTATGAATTCCCTAGTTTCTACTCAAGATAGATCCTCATCTTCATGAAGGATTCCAACACCAACTCAAAATCTTTAAATATGGGTATCTAATACACCGGTAAGATAGTACCATCAAAATGTTATGATCCTAACCTTGGAGGCCACCCAGTAAACCCTCCAACTCAACTAGCACCACCAATAGTCCAGTCAATGAAGACTGGTGGTCCTGAAGTAGACAGTGTCAGCCACTATCTTCAACTATTTAGGGATCTTATCCCCAGAACACAAAAACAAATGCCTCCCATATTTTAGGGAGGTAGATCGAGGTCCCACCTATGGCCTCATCCAAAGTACATAGGGGTCCTTCTTAAGGGATCCTGCCAATAATCACCATCACGAATGCCACATGGCAGTGAACCCTCATCATAATGATGGTGTCACCTTTGGGTGTCTGACCTAGGTCCCTCAGACCCAGGCACACAAGATGGACCTCCATGGATGAAAACTAGCCAATAAGGAGTAGTTTCATACCTTTTCCCCCTTTAGAGAATCCCACTAGCCCAATTTTGTAGAAAATAGTAAGTAGGAACATACACCCATTCTCCTTTATTCAGTAATCCAAGACACTCACCTTCCAACATTCAAAGAATCTTGCACCCCAAATATGGAGGCAACTTGAAATTAGCAACATACTCCTACCTACACCCACCATGTTTTCTGGAAAACTCATCTGACAACACTTAAAGAAGTCTACACACCATGTTTAGTGGTAAATATTGAGTAGGAACATACACCTACCAACATTTACTAGGCCTTCCAGCAACCTCATCTAGCATCACATAGAGAATTCAATCAAAAAGTCCCACAACAAGTAGAGTGAAGACTCAACTCTCTTCCCACGAGTACTACTGGTATCCTCTAATATGAAAGGGATGATAGAAGTTGGAACATACACCTACTCTAGAGGAGTAATGGATGTATATCCCCATTTCAGTCACTAAATTCACCAAGAATATCATGGAAATGGTAAAAGGGGAGATGAAAATATCTTCCCACATTCTGAAGACTTTCCAGGATATCATTATGGTGATGAAAGTAGTGCATGTGGGATAGACACATAACTTTTTTCCCACAAATGGGGTTTCTAATTAGTGTAACACACTAGAGAAGACACATATCTCTTCTTTCATCCAAGAGGATCATGGGGAAACATCCCCATAACATACATATGGTAGGATTAAGAACATACACATTCTCCAATATAAGATAATTGCCTCATTCTAATGGCCACTCTAAGGCAGGCACAAACACCTACCCATATGACAACTTCTCCCAACAAGTGGCCCCAACTGCTTGTAAGAAGTCTTCCAACAATAAGTCTCATCAACGATGTTTGGAGAACTAAAATCTGATCTTGGACCATAATTCACTTGTCTCTAGAGTTATTAAATCCCTCATACGTTTATCTATAATATCTTAAGATCCTACCCTCCCATTACCAAATTAAGAGACCTGTAGCATTAATTATGAAGGTCCTCATCAAACACTTCACTATGAAGGCTTTCTTCATACAAACAATTCAATAAATATCTAGCGCTTATAACTTGATGAGAGGCATGGAAAACCTATATGTGGATAGGAGACCAAGGAGTTAGAGCATATTCCCCTTATTTTAATCCACCAAGATGGTCCTCACTGTGATGGTGATCACTGTGAAATTTCTCTCTATAGTAGTGATTCTCATTGTCAGAAGAACTCTCCAACTAATAATGTGGTGACAAGAAAGCCATCTTATTGTGAGGCACTTGAAAATGAAAATCCAAGAAGACGGTCATCTTATCGTGATTCATCTCTAATGCCTTGTTAATGGTTGGTAAAATCATTTATCAATCAGAATACATCCCAAGAATACGGTCATTCTCTAAACCGCACTTGGTTCATTTTCTTTACAACATAGTAGAAAAAATCTCAACCAATCTCATTGCTTCTAATAAAAAATTTAGAAGTTTCCAATCTAGTCAAACTAGGTTAAGGAACCTCTTCTAAAATATGAATAATATTTTATAAGAATGAAGAAATGATTTGAAAAATATGACATACCAGTCATGTCCTATCCTTTAGATAACTCTCAATATAGAATTCTAGAGGTGTTGGCAGAATATTTTATGTATGACATCCACCTCAACATATAGAAAACTCCTCTTCGCCCAAAAGCATATATATTACCCTATGATCAGTATCAATATCACATATGGGTAATAGAAGGATTATAGTGCCAAATTGACTTAGAATATCCCATGGATTCCTAACATCCAAATATCGAGAAAAAAATATGGACCCCTTCAACGTGCATAGCTTGATGCATTGATGAGGTTGAAGAATCTAATCACGGATACCCAATCATATTTTCATAAATGAGGATGGTGTGTACATGGAGAATTAAATTTCCCTACACTCACAAGATAGAAAATCTCACCAAATGTGGTATCATGCAATGTCATTACCCCAGGCTAGCTAAAACAGACAGAGTCTATTCATGATCGGATATATGCTCAGCAAGAACAAGCCTCAAATGACTCTCACTGAAATCAGGACAAAAGAGAGAAAGCTATTGAGATAATTTTTCATCAATAATATGATAACATTAATGAATAATCCTTCTATGATAATTTCATTCGTCAAATTGAAAAAATGTTAGAAGTAGATTAATGGTCTTTCAAAACAGGCTATTCAAGTGGGGTGTTAAATAATGAACCAAATCCATGTTTGGACTAGAATATATAAAATTATAAGATTAGTTATAGTAATATCATCCACATTAGTTTGGGAACAACCCCAACCCATAGGGAAGGGGACTTTTTTAACCCAACCCTCAGGATCAACCAACCAAGACTGAATGGTTGTGAAGGCAGAATGGGAACAACCCTAGCCCTCACTGATAGGGATTTTTTTGCACCAAAAATCCCCTCCTCATTGGGAAAAATTATTATCCCAATTAGGGAAGATTAAACCAAATGAATCCTCTCAATTTGTCTCTTCCCATGATCCAGTGTAATCTCTTGGAAAGTGAACGACTAAAATCTTTCATAATTCCCTTAAGGTCACTGTTCATTAAACATCCCATGGGGAACTAATGAAGAAAATGAAAAGGTATTGTGGAGGGAATAGAAGAAGTTGATCTCACATAAATTCCAACACAGTGTAAGTGATGATCTATGAATCTTTTAATTTCATCAATACAATCATTGAAGACCCTCTAGAATATAATACTAATTCAGAGGATTCTGGAGAAGAAATTCATGTTATTGATTTGATCCATACCAAAATTAATGCAGAAGATGTGTGTAAACAAAACTAGAGGATCACCCAAAATTTGGTTATCCTATCAATTAATCCAACTCTACCTCTTCAAAAGTAACCTTGTAGTGGAAAATGTAAGGATCATAACATGTCTACCCTTCACCTCGGCGAAGGCTAATCCCTTTCTCTAGAGGAATGATTTTCTTAGAAAGAGGAGGAAATGAGAGAGTTTATAAGACTCAATGTAGAGTTAATCTAAGGCAATCATCCTACTAGATATAAAATACAAGTAGACCCTCAACTCACACTTGCATTTATCACACCTTATCAAAGAGGGTTTTCTACCACAACTAAAATATATAGGGAATGTTTGCTCAACATGGCACATCAACTACCAATATATTTAAATCCCATAATAGAAGATCAAGAATTCCCTCTATTGGGTACATAGACAGAACATGATCAGGAACATCTTTACAGGCCTTCTCCTATTGGTTACCTATGATAGATACCAATGGTTCCTCCACCAGTGGTCCTACCATACTTCTCACCTATTAAAGATCCAACTATTGCACCAATTTAGGTCTCATCTCATCTAGACATTCCTCTAATACTTATAAATTCTCTTTATTCATTAATGATATGATTGGAAGCTATTAAATGACATCGTGTGCTAGTACATCCAAAAAATAAGGCTTATCCCCAATGTGTGGATCTTAACCCTCCTTTTCAAAACATTAGTAATCCTGTATTTCTGATTTTTAATGGCTTGGGAGATCTAGAGCATCACTTGAAACATTTCATCTCTCACTATAATCCCATGATGGGGACCCTGGAGCAACAAGAAGCAGTAAAACCCGAAAACATCATGCAGTCATTGTAGGTTCCATCCTTGTATGTTACATGATTTTACAATCCTAATTGATCGTTGAATGGGGAGATCTCTATCATAAGTTCCTCTTTGAGTTCATCTCAATGTAGTAGAAGAAAACAGTATTCGATCTCAAAAACTTCCTAGAAAGGTAGAATTAAAGTGTTTATGACTTCATTTCTTAGTGGAATGGGTTGACTTAATCTTTGACCATATCCCTCCCTCAAGAATAATGTTTTCCTATCTATGTAGAAAATCTCCATAATGAGTTATGCACACCATTGATCACTTTGAATTACATAGGAGGGTCTTAGGTCAGTCCATAATTGATAAATAGTTGGAAGACATCATCATAGAGACCAAATCCAAGTCCTGGGTGATCTCATCAGCTCAGGGGATGAGAAAAGGAAAGGAAGAGGTTGCTATAGTTACACTTAAGTAGGCCCATGTACACGCTCCTACCACAAATCCTAGATCATACCATTGGGATCTACCTCCTGAGCATCAATAGAAACAACTGCCTCATAGGGATGATCATATAGACCAGAGGCACAAATAGTTTGAGGAGTTGAGAAACAAGGTCAATTCTTTTTGGAATGGCCAATTCCATGGCTACTTTATCTCAAATTTGGAAGACAACTTATTCCAGTACCCAAAGCCCAAGAATCCTTACAAAGAGGGTAATTAGGATTTCCCAAACTATTTCCCTTTCCATAAAATGTCGTTTCATCACATCTAGAAGTGTATTGTTTTTAAGTACCTCCTACAAAAGATGGTGGTTTCTAGGAAAGTGAAACTGAAAAATTCACCAGCTCAGGTATAATATGTTTCTGTTACCAATCAGAAGGAGGAAGGAGAGTAGAAAGAAGTTAAAAGAAAGAATTCAAAGAATTTTGATGATTTTATGGTTAGAAAAACAACCAATCATACTCATTCCATTCTATGAACATAGTTTAAATATCCAATTGTGCCTCTTATCACTTCATTTATAGCAAATCCAGCTTCATTAAAAGACACACCCTCTGAAGTCCAATCTTCAAAGAAGCAACATGGTCGGAAGGATAAGGAAAAAACAGAAGAATGTGTCCTCATGTCAATGAAAATTTTTTCTTTGACCGTAACATATTTCATGCAGACCATCTCAAAATCATGGGAACTACCCCACAAAATGGTACAGCAACTGTTGACCCCCCAAGAAGAATCATTATCAGATGAGGAGATGATCTCTGGATCTTTTAATGTTATTCACTTAAATGATCCCTTCTAAAATGAGGATTCTGATTATGAACCTAATTTCTCTACAATTTATTGGGGAATTATGGGAAGCTTTTTTTTAGTTTTGAGGATAAAATGGAAGAATTTTCTATTCTAGAAGCCCCTACTTCAACCAAACCCGCTCTCAAACTATCTACACGGTCGAGACTCATCTGAAAGATCTCTAGTGAACTCAATATGAATTAGTGAGTTATTCCTCTACACATGAAAGGGTATTCCCTAACATAATTTTCTTTCAATACAAGTTAAAGTATATGCCACCACCACCTTGGTTGGTTGTCATACCTAGACGTCCTAATCTACTAAGAGAAAAATCACTTATAGTTCCTTCCCAAGATGTGGTCCATCTACATCAGAAACAATAGCTCCTGAAGTGCCTACAAAATAGAATCATTATTCCCGAAAGTGTAGACCTTTGGACCAAAAATATGATTTCATAGAAAAATTATCCCATGTTTCGGATAAATTATCAATCCTGGATTCTCAGAGTCTGTAAAAATACCACTAGGAATCACTCATTAAGGAATTGTCAAGACCATAGTAATTTGAAGTTGAGGCCGCTACTGATGAGGTATATCAAGCAGAGAATGACCCTATATAATGTCATGCGGTCATTTCCTTCAACGACAAAGATGAGGGTGCTACCATAAAAGGACATTCCATTCCCTTGTATATATCTAGAATGTTAAATGACATTGATTTTCGATGAGCCTTCATTTATAATGGCTCGAGATTCAATCTCATCCCAGCTCAGACACTTTCTCAACTGGGTCTCAATGAATCTCACTTTTCTCCCTTAACTCTAATGTTATAGGGTTATGAAAGGAATGAGAAAGATATTCTCATTGAGATCACACTTAGAACTCAGTTTAGAGATCTTGTGTCTAAATTAGGGTTCATGGTGGTCCAAAAGGATATATCTTTCAATGTTCTATTAGTAAGAGCATTCCTATATCATCATGTGGCCATTCCTTTGTCATAGCACCAATGTCTAAAATATTCTATAAACGGTTAAATTGGTACATTGTATGGTGACAATTACCTTTTACAATCTTGTGAGACACAATAAATTGATTTAGAGTTCTATCACTATAAAGGGAAGAAACCAACGGCTAATGATGTTACCCATATCAATGAACCAAATGGCTTGGAGATGATTCTATCTTACCCTTTTAATAAGTTCGGTGTATATAACATGTTTCCTATTAATCAAATTGAAAGGGTGGGTCATAAGTCATGAATTAATTTAGTATCTTTTGTAATTTCAATCATAATAATTGATTCTAATGGTGTTGAAGAAGTTACCAACCCTCCAAATGACAATGAAATCTTGAATGAAAACATATTCATTTTTCCCCTGAGCCTCAAAAAATCATGGTTTTTTTATAAGAATTGGAATAAGTTGTCATCATTATAGGAGAAAGTGAAGACACTAATTCTCTTTCCCTTATTTCCCCTTCAGGACTCTAAGAAGGATTCATTCCATAAAGTGTCCCCAAAATTATTGCCTCATTCTTTAGATTTCCAAATGGTGACTCCCCCCTTCTCTCTGAGGAACTTGTTTTATCATTTCCTCACCAAGATAATGCACAAATAGTGAATCGTGAGGAAAAGGGAGAAGAAGAATAATAAGATCTCAAGGACTCCCCTTCGTAATTTGAGTAAGGCATCTCCACCACCATGGATGAACTCAAAGAAATAAATCTGGGTGCAAAATAATATCCACACCCCACTCTAACTAGTGTTGCCATAAAACCTAAAGAATAATAGGAATAAACCTCTTTCCTAAAGTAGCATCGGTTTGTGTTTTCCTAGAGTTACAAAAAGATTATAGTCCTTGACCCTGAGGTAGCCACCCATCAATTAGGTTTTCCAAAATATTATTAGGGATACAAGCAAGAAGATAAGAGGACATACTTGACTCCAATTACATAACTCTTGATTGATGCAACAGCTGGTAATCAGTACCTCTCCTTCATGGATGGATACTCTGGGTACAATGAAATCTATATGGCCCTTGAAGATGAAGAATCCATAGCGATTAGAGAACCTTAAGGAATATTAGTCAATTGGGTAATTACCATTAACTTGAAGAATATTGGTGCTACATACTAATTTTTTATGCATAACATCTTCAAACCCATCTTAGGAAAGTTTTTCAAATGCTACATTAACAATATTGTGGTCAAATCCCACCAAAAATCCGATCACCTGGATGACCTAGAAACCATCTTCTTCAAGATTTAATAGAATAATTTGAAGATGAATCCCTTAAAATTTTCTTTCAGGGTAACCATAGGAAAATTTATTAGATTCATTGTATTCCATTTTGGAATCCAAGTTGATCCTAAGAAGACTAAATCAATCCTTGGAATGTCACCTCCTTGAAACGTTAAAGAGTTAAGAGGGATTCAAGGAAACTTGGACTACATTCAGCGCTATATATCCAACCACACAAGAAAATGTTTACCCTTCCCCAAATTGATGAAGAAGAGGGTCAGTTATCAGTGGAATAATAAATTTCATGAAGCATTTTCTTCCTTCAAGAAATACCTCTTGAGTCCATCACTATTGATTCCATCTATGGAAGGAAATATGATCATTATATACAAAATATTCTTAGAGTGATAACTCAGTGATTTTCCCACATAAAATAATGATGTAGGGAGTGAAATATCATTTATTTTATCATTACAACCATGCTCGAGGTAGAGAATCAATATTTAGATATTTTAAAGAGCTATTTAGAATTAATATTTTTTATTCAAAAGTTGAGGCACTATCTGTAGAACCACGAGATCCACTTGGTATCTGAAACTAACACACTCAAATATATCCTCAATCATCCTATGATGACAGGATGATTGGAACAGTGGGAAGTTATCCTACAGTAGTTTGATATACAGTTTATGCCTAAGAAATTAGTGAAAGGCTAGGCCTTGGTAGAATTCTTTGCTGAGTATCCATATATAAAAGATACATCATTAAATACTAAACTACCTGATGAAAAAGAATTATCTATTTAGGAATACACTCAGACATGGGAAATGTATTTTGATCATGATTCTAGGATTCTAATAGGGAATAAAAGGTAAGATTGTTATCTTAAAAAATTCAGGTTTGGAGTTCCTCTTATCTCCCTAGAAAATACAGTGTTTCTACACTCCTTCCTGTTATCAGAATGTGGTACAAAAAATGAGGAAGAATATCCGGCTCTTATTACAGGCCTAGAATTGGAACTCCAAATACCAGTGAACCACCTAGATATGAAGGGTGATTCAAAATTGATATTCAAGTAGATCAATGAGTATTATGACATCAGAAAATAGGAACTAATTCCCTTGTGTGATTACATCCGAGTTTTAATGGAAAAATTCCCCTGATATCCAACATTGACTCACATCATTTGATCACAGAATGCTCAAGAAGATGCATTGTCAAATGTTGTTATATCTTTGTTAGATCCAAATCAAAACAAAATAGTTATCAGCACATCCCATTGTTGAATAGTTTCCCCTTTTTTTCAGATCAGAGTGGAAAGTCCCAATGAAATAAGTCGCATCCTTGTGCCATATAGCCCTACCATGGGATAGAGGAAAACCATCATGGACTATCTCCAAGATGGATTAATTCTAATGTATATAGTTGGAAGAGAGCATATCTGGTGGTGTGTGGCCAATTTCACTCTTTATAATAGCCCAAATCACCAGAAAGTCAACTACACGTGAGGATTTGATGGATTCCTTCTCATATTAATTGATGAAGAAGATTTTGTGGTTGTTATGGAAGAAGTGCATGCAAGAGCCTATGGTTCCCACCAATCAGGGTATAGGATTTCTAAACAAATATAAAGTCTTGGATACTTATGGCCTTCAATGACACAAGAATTCACAGAATTCACTAAGCAGTGTCATCCATGCCAAGTGCATTCCAATTTCATCCATCAACCCTTGGATTTTCTGCATATAACTAAATACTCTTGTCCATTTTCCACATGGGGAATGGATGTTTTTGGACCATATCCTCTAGTTATGGCTATGTAGTTCAAGTACATCCCTACTGCTACCAATTTCTACTCCAAATGGGATGAGGTAATACCCCTCAAAGAATTTATATCCAAAATATTTTTTGTTTTGTCAAATCTAACATCATTACCAAATTTGGTGTCCCTCAAACCATTTTGATGGAAAATGGCACCAATTTCTATTCTACCAAGGTAAAAATTCTATATCAGGAATAAAATATCAAATTCAACCATTCATCCTACTATCATGCAATGACCAATGGATAGATAGAAGAATGTAATAAGACTATAAAATATACTACAGAATATGGTGGATAGAGATAAAAATTATTTTCTTAATAATCTCTTACGTACCTTTTGGACTTATCGGACTACTACCCATACTGCTATATGAGTGACTCTGTACTCATTGGTGTATATAATAGAAGCAGTCTTTCTCATTGATGTTTAGTTCCCATTACTCCATATTGTCATTTGTTGCCAGTTATCCATATATGAGATATCCTAGAAATGATTGTATGATCTAGAGCGACTGGACAAAAAGATATCGCACACCTTGCATCACTTGGAGGTGTATCAGAACCAGATAGCATAAGCCTTTAATAAGAAGGTACATTTTCATTCATTCCTTCAAGGATAATTGGTATTGGACCTGAGGACTCTGATGATACTAGGAAAGAATAGCTATAATTTTTAGACAAAGTGGGAGGCACCATAGTCCATACAAAATCCCCACTCTAATGGAGCTTATTCCTTATTCTTAGTAGATGGATAACTCATTACAACGCCAACCAATGTAAGGTTCTTGAAAAAAATTACTTTGTGTCGTCATAAAGATTTCATTTTATCTGCAGTATATTAAATTTAATATCACTATTTTTATCCATGTTTCATGATGTTAAACTATGTAACATCATCATCCTTTCCGCATGATGATAAAATGCATGACATGAGGTCCTAGTCACATGACCTGAAACTACAAAACACTATTTTTTTCTCCCCACATGACATTAAACTGTATGGTTAATATCTCATTTATTTTATGTTAAGGAATCCCACAAGATAACATGAGTTGAAATTCCTTGTGGTCCCTCAAAAAAATGGGTAGCATCCATGCATAAGCATAACTCACATCAATACCACTCCCTAGTCCCACTCGATCCCCATTTCTCCCTATGTTTGGATCAGACCTGCAAAGGGAATAATTATCAATAAATATGTGTGGCTTGATTCTTGCTTCATTAAGATACATAGTGAAACCTAGGTCTTATCCTCTTGTCCCACCATAATGTTTCTTTAATGTTAGGTGACCCACATCCTTGATGCATGATAATAAACTTCACAGTTTTTGAAGACCTATGTGTGTATTGATTCTCATTCCAATAAGACACATAGTGATGCCCATATCTCCTATCTCGGGTCCAACCACAACCATAAAAGAATAAATTCCCCATTTCCCTATGTATGAACCAATTATACACTGGGAACTCTTCCAGTACATATGGTTTTATTCTCATACCATCTTGTATCTTAGACCCAACTATTATTCTAGAAAGTATTAAATTCTCTGTTTCTCACATAAAAATTTAGCTGGTATGGGGAACCAATTTAATCAAATGTGTGTAGTTGGATTCTCATCCCTATGAAATATTTACTGAATCTAAGATCTTCTATATTGTGTACAGAAATAATTTTAAAAAACCCTTTTACTCCCTATGTGTATTAATCAAACCTACACAGTGAACATTTCCAAAACTATGTGTTGTTCGATTCACATTTTCATGAGATACATAGTGATTCCCAAACTTTCAATCTTGGGAACAACTTAAATATTTCCATCACTTCACAATATTTCACCTTCATCCTTATCAAATGATGTTAAAATTACATGGAATTCCAAGAACTACATGTGGCTTGATTCTCATTCTATTGAGGTACATAGTGACCCCTAGGTCATATCCCTAGTTCTAGATACAATTTAAAATCCCCCACTTCCTTTGTATGGATCATACCTAAATGTGGAACACTATCAAGAGCTACATGTGGCTTGATTATTTCCCTAGCAAGATACGTAGTGACACCCAAATCTCCTATCACGGTTCCAACGACAATGTTTAAAAAAAACACTTCACCCCCTGTGTGAATAAATCAAACATACACGGAAAGCATTTTCAAGAACTACATATGGATTGATTCTTGTCTCAGAAAGATACGTAGTGACACCTAGATATCCAATCATGGGTCGAACTATGATTTTATAAAATAAAATCACACTTCCTTTTCCCCATGCGTGAACTAGATCTGCACAGGGAACCTTTCCAGGAATTATGGCTTGATTCTCATTATAATGAGATTCATGTTGATACCTAGAATTCATGATTTACGCCCAAACATTATTCTAGAGGTGATCAAAGACCTCTTACCCACATCAAAGTATGATTGGTGTGGGGAAAACTTTTGAGAACTATGTGTGGCTTTATTCTCATCATATTGAGATATGTAGTGACACTTAGATCTCCAATCTTGGGTCTAAGAATGATTAGATCATGAAGCCCCTATAATTCATGTGCATGAATCAGATCTACATAGGGAGTCTATCAAGTACTATGTGAGGCTTGATTCTCATACCAATACGATATATAGTAATTCTTGGGTCTTACACCATGGCTCATCCAAAATGTTCTCATTCTTTCATGTCAGTTCATCATGTCCTTATCTCATGATGTTAAATTTCATGGAATATTAAGAAATATGTGTGTATTTATTGTCATCAATATGAGATATGTATTAAATCCTCTATATTTAAACTTAGGCCTATCCATAACACAACATAGAAAAATTACCTTCACTCCCATGTATGAGCCAGAATTACATGGGGAGATCCAATATGAGTTCCCACTTTTCACATGAACCTATATCTATTAGAACTACATATGGATTGATTATTTCCAAAGTAAGAGACATATTGAAGACTGGGTCTTACACCCTATTCCATCCACAATATTTTTTTTACATTGGAATCACCCACATCCTTTCTGTAAGATGTTCAATTTCATAGCCAACGTCCTCACCACATGACTTTAAACTACAAGGTACCACTAGAACTACATATTGATTGATTCTCATCACATTGATATATATAGTGAAGACCTGGTTTTAAATCCTAGTCCTAGCAATAGAGTAAAAGAAAATTTTCACCTCTCCCACATACAACTAAAAATCTATGTAGGAACATTTATTTTGTGTCTTCTCCTTAGAGAACCCGCCAAGGAAACCAGAGATGACCACATTCTACAAATGAGTTAGATCTATTCAAGGGACTCAAAATTCATATCCAATATTAGTCCAAATACTTCCCTTGTGTATTGTACATTTACCCTTTCATATTTTATACTCTTAATATTGAATACTTTTATATCTTCATAATATTTCCTTATCTTTTAGTGGTAGAATTTCTGATACCAGAGAGCTCCTATACATGAATATGTTGTACATTCCCCAGTTGGCCTTTCATAAGTCACCCACATAAGGGTCTTGTTAGCCTAAGAATTCCATTATTTGACTATGTAGTATGTTTCCCAGTTTTCCTTGTATAAAATATCTCCTATAACGGGTTTTTTAACCATTGGTAACATCGCCTGTGGAAGAATTATTTTATGTCCCTTTAATCTTTGATAAAGATGTACTAGAACCCATGAATCAGCGGTCATCCCTTGTATATTTGTTCCATATCCTTTCTCCTAACATGAAATTATCCATGACTATGGTTTACATTTTCACTTTCACTTGTTCAAATCATATTAGAATAACCTTGGGTCATTTAATCATATAACATCCATTGTTTTCATAATATTTTGGTCCCATATGTATGAAATAAAACTACGAGCACCATAATTCCTAAATTTGGGTCAAACCTTTATAGAGACCCTATTCCCTTGATTCTTTAGAAATCATGACTTGAAATACCCCTTTTATATTCAATCACTTATATCCACTAATCAAAATCAATTCTTTGGAAAATCCTAATATCTATAAACTTTAATTAAATTTTAAGGATAGAATGTAAAAATTCTTGAGAGAACCTTTTCATGACCATTCAGTATGCACCTCAGTTGGCCTTGCATAAGTTACCCCCATAATGGGTCTGTTAGCCAAAGGATTCCACTATTGAATATGCAATACATGCCCCAATTGGCCTTGCCTAAAATAGCCTCCATAATGGGTTTGTCAACAAGTGGTAACTTATTTATTAGTTGATAAATCCTCTAATATCATAATACCTTTTTCTCATACCATCCTTCGGATCTAGGAACCCCAAAATCAAATTTTACAATTTCCTCCTTCCATACCTGAATATAGTATCACATTTCCATATAAATAACTAAGAATCATAGAATCATAAAACCTTCAGTAAAAGATAAATAAATTAAATGAAATCCCTCATCATGCCCTAATTGCATGACTTTAAACTTCACAACATAATTTACTTGATTCATGACTTTAAACTACATGGAATAATGTCCTTGATGCATGAATTTAAAATGCATGGTATAATGTCTTTTTTGCATGACTTTAAACAAAATGGCATAGTTTTCTTAATACATAACATTAAATTCCACAATTTAAATTCCTTGTTGTATGAATTTAAACTACACTATATAATGTTATTATTGCATGACTTTCAATTTCATGGAAAAATGTCCTTGTTGCATGGATTTAAACTGCACAACATAATTTCATTACTTCATAACTTAAAACTACATAGCATAATATCATAAAGCCTACTTCTAACAAAATTTATCCTCATTAACACATCAAATTAGTGTTGGAGAGGCTTCTTTTTCATCACCTATGTTGGTACATATGATTCCTTTATTCTCAAATATCTTTCCTTGACAAAGCTACCCACTGTGGTCTTGGTATGTCCAAATCTTAAATTTACTTTGTTCATTAGTAATAGAATGTCAGAATTCCTAAGAACTTATTTACCAAACTATGTATTGTGTTCCCCAGTTATCCTTGCATGAGTTTTCTACATAATGGGCATGTTAGCCTAATGTTACTCCTACTTGACTATGAAGTACGTTCCCTAGTTATCCTTGCATAAAATAGCCCTTGTAAAAGGTTTTTCAACCAATGGTAACTTTTTTTAGAAGATACCTTATCTATTCATGAATACCATGTTTTAGATTTCGAAATCAAAAAAATTGTATCATGATTCCCCCTGGATTATATGAAGAATATCTGAACATTTCTAGCCATTAAGAATTATTTGGGAAATAATTTCAATATTCATGGTCAAATCTATTCAACCTAAAACACAATCCTTATTAGTTCAAAATTCATGAATTTATACTTCCTAAAAAAGATACATAGTACTCACCAGGTTGAAAATCTATAAAGGTAACTCTAGAAAAAATTCAAGTATGGACACTCTAAACCTATACACTAAACGGTTTAGGAAATATCAGGTAAAAAAAGTAAAAACACACAAAACATGTTAGGCTGAAAACATAAAAATGGTGGCCTAATAAAAATACAACTCTCACCCACTAAGTCTCCTCTATATTGAGCTTTAGAAAAAATAAGGGTGATGAGACAAAAGAAACAAAGATTATCGGGTTGTCTATATGACCCCAACAATAGAAAAACTATGCTCTCTAGTCCACATGGCTTAGGAAAAAATTAGAGCACCCTTACACACTTGAGGTATCTCCAAAACCCAAAAAATTATGTTGGAATGTGTCAAAGTTCCATACTTTTACCTTAGAACCTGATTCTTTTCATTCCAAATGAATCTAACTCCAATGGGGGATTTTTGTGGACACCATGAAATGTGTTTGCTGCACTTTTTCATAGAATTCATGATGATACCCTCACTTAAAAAACAAAGTTTGAGTTCTATTAGATATTTTTCTCGATGTTGAATTAAGATACATGTTAGATTTACATGCCCCACAAGACACTCTGCAATGAGGGATAACTTCAAATAACCCCCCTCTAGGAGTAGACCATGGATTTACAACAAGTTTTTGATGAATTAAATGTTATTTTAGAGTTACTTCTATGAATATTTGGTGTATTCGCAATAACAAGAAGAATTTATCTCTTTGAGATCTCTAATTTGACTAGTCGTGGAGCCCTAATGGACTTACAGATCAAAATCTATGACACGCGGAAGATGAAAAAAAAATTAAAAAGGGATTCCAAGGACCTGCACTAAGGACCAGTATTGAGAACCTACACTGAAGACCGACGATGAGGACCTAGCCGAGGACCTACACTAAGTACTTGTGTTGAGTACATGTGTTGAGTACGTACACTGAGGACCTACACTGAGGAACTATGCTAAGGACCCTGGTTGCCTATAAATAAGACCCTTAGGATCTTTATTTGAAAAACTAAAAAATTGGTAGAACCCCCAAAGCTCTCATTGCACAAAACATCCACCCAGGTCCCCCAAAATTTCTCAGGTAGCTCTATAAAACAAAATATAATATATAATTAAAGGGGGAAACAATATCAAAGTCCGATCATGTTCTATAAACATAATACACCTGAAAAGGACTATCCTCCCTTAAGGAGAAACCACCTATGAAAGGTCCCTCTCCCTAATCATGGGAATGCATGAGACTCTTTAAAAGATATTAGAGGAGACCTAGTGTGCTTAGGTTAAAGCCTTAACAAATTTTTGTCTCCCCATATTCCATTTCCCAAGTCATATCTAGCTTGCACAACCCTTGTTCCCCTATGTGAATCCCTTTTCAGTTCCTCCAAAGCCTTCTACGGCCTACCTTCACAGCATACCTATGCCAAGCACCTACGCCTAGGACCTACATGAGTCACCCTTTTATCCCTCTTCCAAATACACCTATGGTATGGCTCTTCTCTTCTTGTCTCCCTTGTCTGAAATAGATCGAGATAAAACCTTCATCAAGGTACCTGAATTTATAAAACCTTAGGGAAAGGCACATCAATGTGTCCCTCATTTGGATTTGTATTTCTATGGTCATAGGTTTCCCATAATTTTCTTACAAGAGGGTAAGGATCCATAAGGCATCTGTAGATTTGAATATCTATGGTCACGTGAATTATTACCCCAGGGATGGTGTTGAGGAGTTCTTGATATCTAATTATGGGGATAGGAATTCATATATTTGTTCCCGTCTCTGAGATCTGGAGCCTCTAGTCTATAGTAGGGAGGGTGGGGATTACGCTTGATTTTCTATTTTATAGGAAATTAAATCCTCCTCCCTCACTATGTGACCAATTTTAGGGTATTCATTTTAGTGAAAGCCTCTATATTTTCTTGTAGGAGGTTGCACCTTTTTCTCCTCTCTGCCTCCTAGACACTAAGTTAGAGGGGGATGGGAACTTGAGCCCTCTCCCTTCTCACCTCGGCATCCTGAAATTCCTTCCTTCCTAAACTTGGACTCTCATAAAATCTAAAGAGAATAGAGGGAAGTTTCCTAGAACTGGCCTCTTACACTGTGTCCCCAGCCTCTTCTATTGTACCCCTATCTTCTTCCACCAGTGAAGGATGAAAATCATGTGGTTTATTAAATCTTATGCTTCCTCTAGTTTCTCATACCGATCATGACTCGCATAGGGTTAGAGGTTAGTGATGATCATGACACCCACACAATACACTATAAGTATTAAACTATGATAACTTTGATTCCTTCCATACCTAGTATAAGTAGGAAACTCACTTCAAGTCTAATCTCAATGGACATCCTCCTTAGGAATAATCCCCTAATCATAATCCCCTTAATTTAGGTATATCTACCAGAAGTAAACCATGAGTTAAGCCCCCAAATAACCATGAGTTAAAACATCCCTCGTGGTTCCTTTAGGGGTGATATTATTACTAGGAGTAACACCCAACCTATCATCTCAAAGGTCTATACTCCCCTGCGAGACATACCCTTAAGGGGATCTATAAACATGGGTCCTCACTAAATAACTATGTGGGCTTTAATTCCCATCCAAATAGGATACATAAGAATCCTCCCTAAGGTTCAAACCCAACTTTTAAATCAACCCTATTCTTTTTGGGCCATATCCCCATCATAGTCCAATTCAACTTGGAATCTCATATCCCACCCAAGTTCATTGTTCTGTTTCGACATAAGTCTCACACTAAACTATTTATAGGAACCTTATACTTAGACATCCTTGCTACATGACATTAAATTTAATAGTTGGGTCATCATCAAACAACCTCAAAAGGTATGATGTTCCCCCATTAAATGGCACTGAACTACATGGGCTATGATTCCTATCACAAAGATATGTAGGAATCCAATTTATGAGTTCGATACCAACATCATAACAACTTTCATATCTCTATATGATGATAAACTCTAGAGTGACATTAGTCTACCTAGATGAAAATAAACTCCAAAGTTCCCCACTGTGTGGATAGAAAACCAGCATCGTCATAATTACAAGAAAATAATCTATAAGTAGTATATAAGAGGATACCATTATTGGAGAAACTCAAATACAAAAAGATATATCCATTGATGAAGAACCTAGACTACATACAGGTGATTTTGAATTCCACAAAATCTTATTATTGATTGCTAATTTGGAATAAACCACATCATACTTGGGAAATAATGAAGGATTCATGAAAATATCTTAAATCTATAAGAGATTCCCATAGTAGGTAATAATTCTCCACAAAAGGGTATGATAAGCCAGACCTCCCATCCTCTCAACCAATATGAGTTATTAATCATTGCGGTTCAAAATCCCTAACACGTTCCTACCTTTGGAAAATAGGACAATATGGATATAGAACCATTGGGTTTTCTAGTTCCTTGAACAAACCCGTTGGAAATCGTTTAGAAATAATGACTTCACCAAAAAAAGTCACATTTCTATTGGAAACAATATGCCACCATTATGATTCTCTCTACAACCTCAAATGTTCCAATAAACTTGGGTGCCAACTTGACATGCCTCTATATCTTATGGTGACCCAATCTAAGTGAAACTCTAGGTAATACACAATCACACTTTGTAAACTACAAGGGTCATTATAATCTATCAGCATACAAATTTTGCCTACTATGGGGCATAGACATATGTTTCTGAATTAGGGAAACCTACTCTGATAACTTATTTACAAGACTCTGTCCCAACAATTCTGACTCACCTGCCTCCATCCAGTATAGTGGTGATCTACGTGGCCTAACATAAAGAGCCTCATATGGCCCCATCGGTATAGTTTCCTAATAATTGTTGTTATAGGAAAACTCCACAAAATCTATGTTCTTCTCCCAAGACCCACTGAAGTCAAGAACACACACTCACAGCATATCCTCATGCAACTATATAGAATGATCTGATTGACCATATGTATGTGGGTGGAAGGTTTTACTCAATAATACATGTGTATCAATATCCTTCTATAAGCCCTGTCGAAGGCATGAAGTGAAACCTCCAGGTCATTGATGCTCTGCCTTCACCTACTGATAGTTATAGCATCGTGTCACGAACCCTACTATCTCTTTTTTCATGCCTGGACACCAAAACTTTCGTCATAAATCATGGTACATTTTTGTTACACATGGATGTACTACCCATTTCTAGGCATAAAATTATCACATGATCTCCTCTCATATACTCAGAGGCACAAAAACAAAATTGTTTATGTAGATGATCTCATACTCATCTATGATCCAATATGAAGGTGAATCCCCACCTTCAAGGATTTTCCTCAAGGTTAAATACTCTTGATCCTCATATTATCTATCTCTAATCTTGATAAAAAGTATACACTTGATTGAAACTGATACGAGATTCATCTGTTCCGGACTCTCCTGAACCACCAAATGCATCACAACCAACAAAGTCATCATCTTCCACTCAGCACTGGACTTCTGAAATTCCTAATCTTGTGTCTTCCTACTCAAATTATCAGCCACACTATTACCCTTCTTGGGTTTATATTCCAAATAAATGTTGAATGAATTCATATATGAAACCCCTCTCCTCTACCGAATATTTAAATTTTTATGTGAATAGATATACTTCCATCCAAATTTAAATTTTTATTAGTCCATTTTGAGGGAAAATGGAAAACCAAAGTTCGCATAAAAGACCACTATGTGCTAAAAGAGCTCACAAAATGATTAAACACATGACTTATATTACCTTAATCAGATACCCTATAAAGTTTCCATTATAGTGAACTAACCTATATTTTTGGATCCTCTATGATAAGCTCTTCAAGGTGAGTGACCATCTTCTCCATTGTCTGGATGAATTCCTCCAAGTATATTATGTTCTGATTGATGCCTCGGGCCAGTATTCTATCTTATTTATCTATCCATAGTATCCATAGATCTTTCTCCACAAAATATTGTGGTCTCTATACAGAGTAAACTTTTCTCCCAATAGATAGTGTTGCTAACACTTTTGAGGATAAACCACTTATTCTAACTCAATGTTGTATGAAGGGTAGTTCTATTCATATGGACTCAATGGATGATATCCATACACCATAACTTGATCTCCCTACATCAACACAGCTCCGAGTCTGATCCTAGAAGTGTCATAATATACCGTGTACTCTTCACCTAGATTGGGTAAGATCATGATCAGTGCTAATTTTAAATGGTTGTTCAAATCCTAGAAGGACTTATCACATACTTCTAACCAATAAAACATTATCCTTTTTTTGTTAAAGTCCTAAAGAGGCACTTCCAAATAGGAAAAATCCTAGATGAATCTCCGATAATATCCAACTAACCCCAGAAATCTATGGATATCGAAAACATTCTTTGGATTCTCTTAAGAAACCAATGAATGAACCATATCAAGGTATACTAACAGACCTTCATATGAGATTATGTGTCCTAATAAGTATAAATAATCAACCAAAAGCTGACACTTAGATATCTTGTCATATATTTGATTTTCTATTAGTGTACTATTGTTGATTTCAAGGTGTTGGGCATGATAGTCATGAGTCTTGGAGTGCATTAAGATTTCATCCACAAATACTACAATAAAATGATATAGGTATAAATGTATAATTATATTCATTAAGAAAATAAACACTTTTGGTGAATTCAAAAACTCAAACAGAATTAAAAAGAACTCATATAGTCCATACCTACTTCTGAAATCATTCTTTGGTAAATTAGAAGTCTGAAATTTTAACTGATGATACCCTGATCTGAAGTCAGTCATCAAGAACACAAAAGATCCACTCAACTGGTCAAATATATTATCAATATATAGTATAGGATACTGATACTTTACATTCATCCAGTTCAACTTCCAATAATCAATGAACAAGCACAGAGTATCATCATTTTTCTTGGAAAACTGCACTGGATAACCCCTAGGAGACATACTTTAATAGATAAATTATTTATCCTATAACTCCTCCATTTGATTCTTGATATCTTGAAATTATTTCAGTTCCATTTTTTATGGTGAATTAGAAACTGTATCATCCCCAGCATGATCTCAATAGTGAATTCAATAACCCTCTCAAGTGACATCCCAAAAAAGTATTCAGGGAAAACATCTTTCAATTATTCCACCACTGGTGGAATGATATCTTTCTTTACGCCTCTGTTATCCATAAACAAACTAGCAACCTAGGTTGTGAGATCTCCTAGTTGTTGTGTAATTGGACCTTGTCAACCTTTCTAGATATCCCACTCTCCATGGTGAATATAATTTTCACCCTTAAGAGACATAAAATCCACTCTCCTCTAATAACAATCTATGTGGGCTTTGTTTGCTACTAGCTAGTCCATACCCATGATTAGGTTAAAACCTGATTTGTCTATGATGTAAAGATCCCATAAAAAATGATACTCTCCATCCTTGAGAGAACATCCATTGTACAAACAGATGTCACTATACCATACTCCCAATGGTGTATCTATAGAAATTACCCCACTCAAAAACTCCATCGCTAGGAACAAACCATTAAATGTTTTGTAGATATAAAGTATTGAGCGGAACCATTTAAAATAAGGCACTAGATAATATAGAATATGTAATAATAGTACCTCTCATTGTCGATGGACCATCCTTTATATCCATAAGTGTAGACTACATTATATGTAATTGTCCTTCCCATCTTCCTTGTGATACAACCTGACTCCCCTGAGTTACACCACTATTCTTATTTGGAATCTCTAACCCAGAATCACCACGTACACTAACTTTACCACCGTTTCTAGTAGAACTCCAACTACCAAACAGATATAGTGTATAATATACCCTTCCTACAACAAGGTTCTATCTAAATAATCTATCATGAACCATCTTTTATAGTTTCCTACAGAACCTCTATAGATATCCCATCTTACCTCATGATCATCACTACACTGGTGGTTGAGAACTATTCTGATGATAATGTCTTGGCCTACCACACTATTGATAGACCACTCTAGTAAGGTTATATGAAACCAATAAATTTGTCTTGTTACTCTGCTTCCTACTACTCTAGATAACCTTTTCATAGTGACACTTCCTTCCCTCAGAAGTTATAGCCTCTGGTCGTCTATCTAAAACCACTTTTTCTACACTAAAATCCTCCTTTAGGTACCTCTCAACTATGATAGCTTGATTTTCAACCTCAGCAAACTTATTTAACAAAAAGAGGTTAACTTAGGACTTAATCTCATACTTAATTCCCTTCTAAAAGCATCTTGACATAGTTGTATCATCTCCTTCCAATGCTGGAGTAAAGTACTACAGGTCTATAAAAAATCCAGCATTGTCCATCAGGGACCTGCTCCCTAAAGTCAGCTTCATGAAATCCACTACTCACTCTTGTCTCAGTGTCTCTAGGTAGAATTTCTCCAATAAATTCTACAAAAATTTCTCTTATAGAATACCATCAACTAATCCATCCCACACATGAATGTACCACCAACTCTTTACTGATCCTCATAGAATATAAGTGTCCAACTTAACCCTTTTCTCAGTAAGAGTCTCCAAATGGTCAAGTATCATCTCGATGGACTCAACCCAGAACTCAAATCCCTCAATTACACCCTATTTAGTAAAATTCAGAGGGTATTTCAACTAAAACACCCCAGTCAGGTTAGACATACTCTTCACAACCCTCTTTGGGTCTCTCTCTATGAATTGCATGAAGCGAACGAAGTTCTCTTAGAACTACTCCCCAGCTTCCTCACCTAGAACTATCTATGCCTCAAGTTCGGTTGTTGGTATATCATCTCCATCCATCTCTTTCAGTCATATTATCAACAAACTTTATTGTAGAGGAATAAATCTATAATTAAAAATACGTGTCTTAGGACTTATAACACAACTTTATCACATTTACACAAGAGGAATTAATCACAAAAATTATTTTATGCAAACCTCACTATGCAGTCAAAACTGAGGTACTATTACTAACCATAACCATCCTAATCCTATGTATTGTTTATCTATGGTAAACACATTTTTATATCAATTTTCCCATTTAAAATCCCATTATTTCACATTTTTTTACCATTTTACAATTTTTCAAATTTTGTATTAGGCACTATTTTCAATTTAATTTCACAAGCAATGAAAATAGTTTAAGTTTAATAACTTACCCAAAACTATTTTTTCTATGCATGCCTAAAATGATGCATGTCACAAAATAATCCCGACTGCCTAGAATGATGCATGTAGATTCAAATCTCACTATATTCTGAGCCATGTGTAAATTCTTATAAAATCTCAAAAACAATTTTCACATCACACAACAACTGCATCACCTGAGGTGAAATAATATTCAAATGAAATAGAAAACAATAATAAAAAAATCCACCCCAGTTACTTGGGTGTTCTTCTATATATGGGTTTGAAACTCCCATGCATGAGCTCATGTCCAATCCCAACTCTTCCTAGTCTCATGTCTACCATTAACCAAATAGTTATACAAAATAAAAAAAAATTGGTATCTGATACAACTTTATAATGTTCCAACCCAGGTGCCACACACCGATGCCCCATGCTAGACCACCACATGGCCTCAAGCGCACCTCCCCATACGCTAAAGTTTGTAGACTTGTAGTGAGGATTTGATAAGTAAATCATGGGGTGACTATACCCTTTTTATTAGAGTAATACACTATAAGAAATAAATAAACAATATTTGAATAATATTTAACCTTAAACAATACCAATAACTCAAGATGATCAAAGTAGGAAATACAATATCCAACTAAAGCAGAAAACATGTTGTGCTAATGTACATGTCAAGTTTCTAAAATTAAAATTAATAATAAAGACACTGATGACTCCTAAGATGGTGAAAAACCACATATGGTTCCCTCATCCAAGCTTCATCCCCAACTCAGTCATCTAACCTAGGGTCTTTTCCCTTAACCTGTAAAGCAATAATAAAGTCTATTCAAGTAAAGATCAAGAATCCTGAGTAGGGTGTGAGTACAACTCAGTAGGCCACCACAAATAGTGTCTAAAATAAATCCTTTCAATAATAGTGTATGTGTTTGTATAAAAAAATAATTACAATTCATAAATAAACAGTTGTAACCATATTAAGTATTCTCAATTTAACCACATAACCCCTCGGGTTCTTGAGGACTCCTGAACCTCAATACCTACTTTGACCTTTTTTGGATTATAATATATCCCCAAGGGATATCACATTTGAATGTCCATTTTACCACTATTAATACTTGTTTGAATTTTCATGTTACCATTTACCATTTAAAAATGCAAAATTTAATGAGTATGTATCCATTCATAATAATTAGGGGAATGTACATGTTACCATCCACCATTTGACAATACATAATTTAATGATCATGTTACCATTCATAATATTTGGATGAATGCAAATTTTACCATTCACTATTTAATAATACATAATTGAATGGGAATGTTACCATTCATAATACTTGGATGAATGTACATGTTACCATTCACTATTTAATAATACATATTTGAAAACATCATATATCTCAAAAACCCATTGATTAATTCACCAATTAATTAATCATACTCACAATTTCAATATCTCATAATTAAGTCAATAATTAATTACTCAATTCCTAAAATCAAAATCTCATAATTAATTCAACAATTAATTATCCCTATTCATAATATCAATATCACATAATTAATTATACCATTAATTATCTTAATTCATGACATCAATATCTCGTAATTAATCTCACAATGAATTATCTAAGTTGATAGCCCCTAAATCTCATAATTAATTCCCCAATTAATTATATGATTCAACAATACATTAATTAATCAATTGAATACATCAATTAACCCAATTTAGGTATTCTAATTTCTATCAACTCAATAAATTATACAATCTTCATACACATATCAAAATCATGCCTATGAGAATTAAATGTTAAACAACCTACCAAAATTCATTAATGAATAATCACCCAATGGAAATCCAAAAACATTGAGCAGCACAATGATGTAAAACAAGATCCAAATCTCAAAAACCTAAATAAAGATTAAAGAAATCAAGACCTTTTAAATCCCAATATATATATACAATCATAGATCTAAATTTCAGCAAATATATTTAGATATAAAAAATAGTATATTACTTCTCTAAATGAAATTGAGAATAATGGGAGAAGAATGGGAAAAGAATTGGGATAGGATAACTTATTGGGAGAGGTGAAAATATTTGATATGGGATTCAAATCATGAAGAATGAAAAACATGAAAGCATATAATTCATCTAGAGTGATCCAAAATCACTAAATACCTCTTGGGGTCTAATGGGGGTTGAAATAGGTGAGTTTCATAGGTTTATTAGATTTGAATATTTAAAATCGGGTGATATTTAAAATTGTGATGATTTTCTATGAAGGGGAGCATAGTTTTCCTTTACTGTGTGCCTAAATGGAGCACCTCTTTTATAGGGGTACACTATTACTCATAATGGGGGATAGGGTTTTATAAACCATACATCATCCATACAATTTACCTCTATTTGAGGTTACACGGTTAGTTGGGTTGGGGTACACCATTATGGAAAACCATGCACAACCATATTTCTTCCATTTTTCTCAAAGTTACACCCCAAAATACTCCAAGTTATTACGCAAATAAAAATTACTCAAATAAGTAAAAAAGAATAAATCCCATGTCAGCTCTATAAATGGTTGGGATATTACATATATCATTTGTGTTGTATGTTTTTTTAGAATAATATCTCTTTAAAAATTAGTTTTAAAAATTTATTTTCCGGAATTTTAGATGTTTCTAACCCATGATTGTGTCTCTTAAAAATATTTATTTCTCAAAAAATACATAATTTATAGAGTTTTAATTAACTAACCATAAAATTATTTACTTATTTTTCCCTCCTTTTAGAAAATATTTGTATACTAATGCTCATAATTTGAAATATATATTTTTATGGAATTTATGAGAAGGAATGCCACTAAAAAAGTTTTATTAAAATTTAAAAAATACATGTTAATGTAATTTATGTAATAGAGGCATATGATGATCATTATATTTATTTTCAAGAGTAAAAATGATGTTATATTTTTCAAAAGAAAATTTTTTATTTTAAAATAGTGACTCTTGATTTTAAAAGGTATTTTAAAATGTTTATTTTTTTAATGCAAAAGGTCTTTGGTATTTATATTTCTTATCAAAGATATTTTTTGAAAATAATTTTTTATTAAATTTTATTTTTTGGAAACCCTTTTGATTTTAAAATATGATTTTAAAATATATATATATATATAAATATTAAAGTATTTCCTATTAAGAAAAAATTTTAATAAGTTTTAAATCATTTTAAAACAAAGGGGGCATTCTAATTTGTTTGGAAAAATCATTACTACTAATCCCTTGTTTTTAAATTCTTTTCACTAGGAATATTGATGTGGTGGGGCTATTATGGAGTCATTTATTGATTAGCTTGAGTGATGATGGAATAGTATTTAAGGAGTCTCTAATAATAGTAAATTTCTATTTTTTTAAAAATAGAACAATTTTTTATTTATAATAATCTTCTTAATTCTATAAATCTATAAATCTAAAATGATTTTGGGAATATAGTGACTAATTGTTTAGAATTAATTTTTGATAACAATTTTCAATTATTGGGTCACTCCTTTTGTATCAAAGCCAAAGATTATAGAATGTTTTTTTTAGAATGAGATATAATAGTGAGGGTCTGAGGAATTACAGTTAGTATAAATTACATTATATAAAAAAATTGTATGATAATTTTAGAATAGAATCCAAGAGTCTTTCTCTTGGTCATCACAGTTGGTATCAGGGCTAGGTGTAGACAACTTTAGAGATTAAGATGTTATCAGCTGAGGTAAATTTAATTATTATAATTTTATTTATATGTTTTTATTATATTTTAAATAAATGTTCAAGATAATGGCTATGAAGACTTTAGAGAATCATTGTGATCTAATAAAGAATTCTATAGACTTTCTGGGGCATTAGTGTCTTGGATTAAAGAATTAGTATACTGGTCTTTCGAAAAGAATATTTTTCATGGAGTATTTATATATAATTTTAATATAAGAAATAACACTCCTCAAACACAAAGGGGTCATAACTAGGAAAATACTCCTTTATCACCAAATTAATGATGAAGTAAAATTTATCTTGTCATAAATAATCAAAATTACGAGGATAAAATTTATTTAAGTAGGGTCAAATGTAACGCCCGAGGTTATAAGAAATATTTTCTTCCTTAAAAAAATTACATCTTACTTGAACATGTATTAAATTATTTCAAAAATAATTAAACTTAGTAGTAAATAAATCATACAAGATAAAAAAAATATTTAATTGTGTATAATACAAATAAAAGTATTTCCAGTTCAGAAATATCGTTATATTGGTTATTATATTAAATATATATACATATATATATTATAAAATACATATTTGAAATAAAATAAATAATTTATGAAATAAATATCATTGGAATATAATAAAATGACACTGGTTTATTAATGAAATAGTTTTTATTTAAAAATATTATTTTTTGGATTTACATATTCTTTTCATTTATTAGTTATAATAAATAGTATAAATTAAATGTATTGATAAAATAAAAGTTATAATTGGAAAAAATAAATGAATAAAATTGATTAAATAATTAAGGAACTATAAGAAACACAAAATTAATTATTCAAAGGTAAACAAAAAAATGTATAAAAATTTTGTTTTATTATTATATTTTTTCTTAAAGTTAAATTTATAATATTTGGAATATTAAATCTAATGAAAATTATTTTTAATATATATAAACACATAAATTATAAATCATATAATGATTATTATATGTTAATAAATAAGATTAAATTCATTTTACAATAAAAAATTCATTTTCTTCTCGAAAAAATTGTTTTAGGCATTATGCGTACATATATTAAAATTATTTTTTATAAATTTTAGAAATTTATTTGACTAAAATTGTATATTTAATTGAAAATATAAAGTTAAAATTTGGTAAAATGGTCAATTTCATTTTTAGGAATAAAAATAAATTACCAAGTTAAAAAAATGAGTAATCGTGGAAAAGGCCAAAAATAACTCAAACCTTATCTATTATTATTTTTATGTGATTTTAATTGACATATCCTCATTAATTAAAAATTTATTGAGGATTATTTTTAAACCTTAGTTGGATTACAAAAGAAAGAAGTGTTTTTTTTAAAAATACCATCTCTTCCCCTTACAAAAGGAATTTTCAGAAACTCTTCCAAGCCTCACATATAATTAAAATACCTCTACATAAATTTCAAATTTTCATTACCTAATAATACTATTATACATATTTTTCCCTTTTAATATTTTTTATTCCATAAATCCTTCACAAACAATAATTCTTTCAAGAGAAACTCAATTTATTCTTTCAAAGTAATTAAATATTATCCTTGATATTCTTTTATCTTCTTCTCCTGCCACTTAAAATTTATGATTTACCACATTTATAAATCCTAAATAATATAATTATATTTCTCTAATAATTACATTATTCCTAAATCACTTTATAATCATACTTATCTATTGAATATGGCGTATTTTTGTTTAGGTCGGTTTAATCGCCTACATGGACGATGCTATAAATTTTTATCAATGATGAAAATCGAAGATTAGTTATTGGTAATATTATCTATTAATAAATAAATATATTTTTTTGAAAAAATTTAATAATAATATTTAACTCATTCTTTATGTAAAACATTATGTTCATTAAAAAAATAACAAAACAAGCACATTATAGAATTCATATTTTCAAATTATACCTAAAACTCTAGTAGAACAAACTTAGAAATTCATAAATCATGATTTATATTATATTTAAACATATTTAATATTATGTATATTATAATTTCATGAAAATATAATGATAAATAAATCTTTTATACTACAAAATATAATGAATTTTTAAAACTACAATCAACTGATGATCAATATTAACTAAAAATAATTAATAACTATGTAATAAATGAATATAAAATATTAATAAAAAACATGAATATGGTTATCAAATATATGTTTAATGAGTCTTATTTTATTAAAAAGTTGATATATTATGTCTGAGAAAGAGGGAAACTAAGGTAATTGAAATGATTTTATAAAAACATCTATTTTAATGTTTCAAATAAGCCTTATATTTTTGTATAGTTTCTATAAAAAATCACAATATATAAATTATTTTGGAAGTAAGATTTTATATTAAAAAAATAAAAATTATTATTTAAAAAGTTCCAAATCCTTTCAAAATTATTGGTTTGTCCATTAAAACATATTATTTATAAAACTTACAACCTTGATATTTGGTTAAGGCATGTTTTCTTTTGAAAATGATTTATCTACTATGACTAGATTCTTTCGGGAATTTAATTTATGGTTAAATTATTTTATAGCCATGTGATATTTTTTTTATCAATGCTTCGTGTTTTTATAAAATCCATATCTCTTCAATATTTAGTTTTAATGATTTATTTATATGAATTTTAGATATTTATTCACCCATGCATTTATTTCTTAAAAATATTTATTTCATAGAAAATACATCATTTGTAGAATTTATATCAACTAACCATATGGTCATTTATTTATTTATTTTACATTATTTTTTAAAATATTTTTACACTGGTGTTTATTATTTAAAAATAAATGTATTAATGAAATTTTTGAGAATGGAGAGCTATTAAAAATGTTTTATTAAAATTCAGCACTTGATCATGGTAAATAATGATGAGGGGTGGGTAGTGAACCCAAGGTTTAATGGAATTTTTCCATAAATTGATATGTGGTCCCTATATATCCCATCAATATTTCAATTGGCATTGAGGATTACTTTTTAGATTTTTGAATATCATTAAATTTTATTTCACATGGAAAATTGTTGTTAAATTTTTCAAAAGTAAATGTTTGGTTTTAAAATGGATACTCTTGACTTGAAAATATATTTTCAAAGGTTTATGTTTTTAAATAAAAATTTATTTGGTATTTTTATTTCTTCTAAAATAATTTTTTTGAATGCATATTTTTATGAAATTTTATTTCGAAAAACCCTTTAGATTTTAAAGGGTAATTTTTTAAAAATTATTATAAATCTCAAAGTTTTTTTATTTTTAGAAAACGCTTTTAATAAGTTTTCAATAATTAAAAAAATGAGTACTCTTATTTGTTTTAAAAAATATCACTAATATTTTTGGGATCAGACCATTTCTTGAAAAAAATTTCATTAGGAATATTGATAATTTGGGTCTAATACGAATTCATGTCTTGGTTAGATTTAGTGAATCTAAAATAGTATTCGAATAGGCTGTAATAATGGGGAAAAAATTATTTTTTATGAAATAAAATGATTTTTTTATGTAATAAAATTCCTAATTCTCTAAATATTTATAACTAAAAATATATTGGGAATATAGAGACTCACTATTTTGTAATTATGTTATAAATATAAATTGTTACAATTGGATCACTCCTTTGGTATTAAAGCTAGGGTATAAAGAATATTTTTTTGGCACCAGATCATGGAGTGGAAGATTGGGATGTCATATTTGGTTTTAATACCATTATATATAAAAATTATATGTTGATTTTATCATTGGACTTAAGAGTTTGGTTCTAGGGATTCACATATGAGCATGGCCAATTCCAAGAATTTTATCATCATGTGGAGTGGACTTAGGTATTCTATAGTTTAAATTCATATAATGAGTACTTTTATTTAGAGTTTTTTAAAGATTTTTGATGTGTAAAAAATGAAATGGATTTTTTTATCACTAAACCCATGGAGTAAAACCCAGCATGAATTGATAGGGCGTCAAATTTTTGGAAAAAGAAAAGTTTTACTAGGGATGAAACCTATGGTTTAATATGGGATAGATGAATTTGATGTCACTACATATACTATAATAATAGGAATCATGACACACATAGTTCTTTTATGTTAGACTCAACATGAATTTTTATTATGTATAGGGGAAGGATAATGAAAAATTTATCCTAATGTAGATCTATTTTGAAATCTTACATGAATTAGAGGGTTCAAACACTAGGATAGAGAGGGAGTTAAATTTTAAAGTATTTGTACTTAAAACTAGTATATGAGAACTCTTCATCACTATGTATCCTAAAATAATATCAATCAAGACACACATAGTTCATTAAAAGGACTTTATACATATCTGAATATTATATAGGGGGTATAGTAATTAATTGGATGTTTATGTTGATCATTGTGTTGTTTAGATCTCCCCTTATGTGTCCATGATAAAGTAAAAACCATCTTTTGTGTTGTTGCTTCAAGTTGCGAAACCGTATTAGGGTGTGGGAGGGTTATTATATGATTGATAATAAGGATTTACCCATCACCTTAATAGAAGGTCTTTTCCAATGGAAAGAGGAAACAATACCCTAGAGAGAAAATTATGAGGCTTGGTTTACCAAATAGTATGTTATAATTTCATCCTACAAGTGATGGTAACTAAACCTCGTGACATTTACATAGTATAAGAGCTATGGGAAGGCTCAGACACCCCTCATGTAATGTTGAGGAAGATTTTTTTGATCTTAGGGTTTTCTATCGCTCCCCTTGGATATTTGTGACAAATCCCTAATAGTTTTCTTAATAGTGTATAGTTGTTTCAACTCATTATTCATTCATTAGGGAATGTTAGGGTAGTTCTGTGTCTGATAATAAGGGTTAAACCCTCTCCCTGACTTGATTTGTTTTCCCCTGGTAATAGGATATGATTCCCTTGGGATAAAACTGTAAGGGTGGGATACCCGAAGTAGATAGTATTGTTTCAACCTGAGAGCACTAAAAAAGTACCCTTGCATTTATATAAGCTCAAATTGTACTTTGTTTTCAATTAGTGTGAGTCAATTTATGTTAGTGGATACCTGTATCTAAATGTATAAAGGATATTAAGGAAGTCTCTACTTCCTATAAAGACCTAGATGGACATTATCTAGGTTATAGATAAAATACGTGATGATTATTGATATGATACTAATGTCCATGATAAATGATTCTAAGTAATAAATAACTATGTAAAGAATTTATAAAAAGTGGATAAGTTAAAAAAAATGTGTAAATAGTTGGCCACTGAAAAAAAATGTATAAGTTGTAGGGTTATCAAAAAAACATAAAATAGTTTCAAAGTTATGGAGGAATAAATCTTGATGATTAGAGAAACCGTACAATATTTATTAAGCATGTTGTATTTTTGAATCATTGATGTATACACTATTGTATGAAGTATTATAAAGGATAAAGTGGAGAAAAAATCATATGGTTAGTGTGGTTTATTTAAATAATCTACCTTGAGTATTTATATGGTGAAAATCCATAGGAATGGTGATGAATATTTTTAATAAGGTTTGACAAATTTATAATGGTATTTTAATATTATTTGAAGTGGTTTATAAGGGATTTAGTCACTTTTAATAACCCTTGAATTAATTTTAAAGAGTCTATAATTAATTCTATATCTAGAAAAATGGAAAAGTACTAGAGTGGATGAATTTAACTAATAATCATATAAGATTTTTTGATTATATGAACGTGGAATATGACTTCAACAAAAGGATTTATTTGAGATTTTATGATTATTTCAAGAATCATACTTCCCCTGTATAAACCTCCATACCATCCTATAGATTTGTTCCATAAATATTTAGTTGAGAAAATGATGTTAGCATATGAATTCACTACAAAATATTATGAAAGTAAAATTTTATAACTCTATAATATAAATTTGAGTAGCCAAAAATATTAAATCACTATATGAAATTAGAGACTTTGTAAGACTTTAAAATAATTATGAAATGAGTTTTGATCTGAATTTATGGCTTTTATGTTGTGTTAGGATTTGGAATTCCATAGGAATTTCAAGTCATATGATGTAAGTCACCCACAGGAAAGAACGTATGACTTAATAGACTTTCAAAATTTTATGAAACACTAAAACTTATGAAATTTTAGTAATTGATTATCAGAAGTTGGAAATCAATTACGATGATATAAGAACCATTATATCCTATCCAAACGATGATGAATATATTATTATTATAATATGAGTATGAGTTAATGAAAATTTGAGGATAATAAATTGAAAGTATCATTATGCCATTATAGTGTGGATTTCAAATGATAATATTTGAAAGTCAATATTAGTGATCAAGAATAGAAAAGAAATTAGATGGTGGTTTATATGTTTCTTCCATTGTTTAAACATCAAAACAATAATTGTGCACCGAACCTCTTTAAGTGAGAAAATAATATTTAGGGTTGAGAAAAATAAAATAAAATCATGTTGAAAATTGATTTTCTATAATATTGATTATTCTATGGATATTAACCTTTATTATTCTTATACTATTCTTAAGTGTATTAAATATAACAAATCTTCTTTTATGTATTCAATATATGTCAATAAGAGAATCTGAGACCATATATATTATTCATGATACAAATACGATGTTGTTGGGTTCTTCAGAATACAGAAATAGAAAATGATTTTTATTGAGTTTTGTTGAGATCAAATGAATTATATGCATGCTAATTTATATTTATAATTTTGAAGTTGTAGGTTTCAGATGAAGAATTGTATAAGGTTATTTGGGTAACTCAATGTGGAAATGTTTCTCCACTTGGAAATAATTTTTTATATTCATGATTTATCATGGTAAATTTCAAGTGGTTATATTATAATCACTCTTTCATCTAGATGTTTAACAATTCTTCCTTGTATTCCGATTCAAGAAACTAAAAGTGGGAGGAGAAACTTAATTCTCTCTAATGGAGATCCTTTTAAGATCACAAGGCTATTCAAAATTAGTGCTGGTGTGAAAAAAATATATCTCTCTCATTAATGTATATAGTAGATGTGTGGGTGCGAGTCGAAGAGTGAGAACCAAGTTATAAGAATATCTCACTCTAAGAACATGAGTTGTATCTGATATTTACCTAACCAAAAAAACCATCTGAGTATTAAAGATGAAAAATATTTAATGATATTGAGAGATAAAGGTTCCCTTTAAGAAAAATTTGTGAGTGTTATGAGGGAATATGATATACTTTCGATGAATAATGAGAAATAAGCCAGTAGTGAATAATTACTACATAATAGTTTTCAAATAAATATAAGAAGTGAGGAAGCTGGTCTAATTTAAACTGATCTGGTTCGGTGTTGAAATATTAGGTGTGAGAAGCTAGTGAATAATTTTAGAAAAATTAAAAACTGATAAGAATACTATAGACTGAGTTTCTTGAGTATTTCTGAAGATATATAGGTAATATAATATTTGTATGTTTAGAAGTGGGTTTATTATTTGGATTTAATGACATAATGTGACTTAGAGTGAAAAAACTTCAAGAGGAAGGATATTTTAGAAGAACTTATGGGATGAAAATATAATGAAGTTATGAGGTGTAGAAAATAATCTACATGTGTTTTATTTTAAACTCACACCTCTTTAATATGGTGTGAATGGGTTAGGATAAAAAATTATAACACTCCACTTATATTGAAAATGATATTTTAATAGATAATCCAAGACTTGAAAATCCCAATCACAATAAGGGGTAGGATTTCCTATAGAGTTTGAACCTTATAAAAAGAGATGTTCCAATTTACTACATTATATATATTTAATATAGGTTTATTTTAGGTTAAATAATAAATTATACAATAGTATTAACTATAATTATTAGTTTAAAGTCCAAAAGTATTGAAAAGTTAAATAAAAAATTGTAACATGGTAAAAATTAGACCATATCTGATTCACCCCCCCACCTCATGTGTATCTATATAGATCCAATGGGACTTACAATCAGAATCATGTTCTAGTTTACCTTTTATTTGGATATATTTTTTTATAACAATTTAAATTAGAGAAAAGGACATCTCTGGATGGATAAAAAAAATGTCTTTCCCTAGTTCATTTTCTCTAGAATATATAAATTCTAGATTTATAATTTTTTAAGGAAGATAATTAGATAAAAAATTAAATTTTATCCTTATTAATACATATTTGAATATTTCACATGATACCTTAATAAATAGGAAGAAAAATGAGGCTAATAAGATAATAAATTATTTAAAAGAAAAATAAGATTAACCACTAGCTGAATGTGTCCAGAGTGGTGTTTGTCTTGTTGAATTTATTTATCATTGAGTATTAAAGTGATTAAAATTAATGTTGTGGTGGTTATATAATAAATTCATATACCTTATGGTTAAGTAAAATTAAAATAAAGTCCCCATTAAAGTTATATCATACATATTTCTATATAACAATGGAATAATTCATCAAAATTTATAGTTAGAGTTAGAATTTTATGCCATGGAAGTAGTAATGGAAAAGAATTTTAATAGATGTAAAACCATAAAGAAGCTTGTAAAATACAAGGAATAATTTTACACACTTTTCAATGAAATATTTTCTTTATTTTATTAATAATTTCAATTATTTATTTGAGATAAACATGTGTTTGAGAATTTTTTTAAGGAGGTGTTACATGCATTGGAGAAGTATCATTAAGTCTCCATAAATGTCAAGATTTCCAAACTATAAATTAAATCAATATGGGACAAAGTGATGGATAATTATCTACTAGAGAAAAGTAAAATTCATGAGGATAAAATTAAAATGACGAAGAAATATTACTAATATATATTTAGATTATTTGAGAAAGATAATTATTCTCTAAATGTGAAATGTTTTCAGCTAGAAGAGAAACTAAAAAAACTAAAGGAGATAAAACCTAAAAACTTCCAACATCCTGAGAAAATAACTACTACCAAAAAAATATTAAATGAGGTTATAAATTCAAGAAAAACTATATATTATGGAAGTAATATATTTATATCATCTTTAGGAGCCTCCAAACTAGGCTCATTGAAAATAGTATCCCAAAATCTAGTTCATTTAATTAACACTGATTCTATTTTTAGAAGTGTAGGAAAAAATTTAAATTATATATGAATATGGAATAAGAAAAAATTTTAAATACCCACTAAATAATCAAGGGTGGAGGTGATCATGTTCTATAACATTTTCCTTGAATAGGATTCCAAAAATTTATTGTTTAATCCTAAAATTATAAAGGGTGTCAATTTTCACCAATTGCGCCCAAAGAGAAAATAATGAGGCTTAATAGAATGAGTCATTGTTGTTTTAAGTTAAGGAATAAGGTTATTAAATTTTGGAACAATATTTCAACATGTGCAAATTATAGATGATATTAAGTAAAGATGAACATAGCTAAGATTATTAAGCAACCTGCTCGAAGAAAAAATATCTCATAGAAAAGCTATAAGGCCCCAGCCTTAAACCTTACTTAATATTGAATTAAATGAATAATTCACATTGAGGATCTTTTCAGGTTTAGAGTTTTAGATAATTAGAACATAACTATTACATATTAAAAGATTACAAAGTAGACACTTCTACTAAGTTTCCATAAAATAAAAACTCTTAAAAAGAAAGATGTCTAGATTCCATGTTTTAGATAGCATGACATTCCCTTGATCCCATCCTTGACCTTATTCCACTTTAAGTCCTGTGAAAAACATTTCGAAAAACTTGGGGTGAGCATAAAAAGCTCAGTAAGGGATACAAAAAGAATGAAAACTGTTAGTTTTTCAAACATCAAGTAAACCATATATACTATATCAAAGTAATACCTTCACCTTCATGAAGTAGTAAAAAAAATCTTCACTGAATAAAGTATCATCACTTACCTTTTTGTAACCAAAGGATTACCATAAAACCCATATAAAAAACACATAGAATATATAAAGGTAACTTGGGACATAAACATACTTAAGTGGAATAACCATACGGTCGACTTCCACACATATCACTTAATGGAATAGCCATACGGCCAATTTCCATACATACTTAATGGAATATCCATACGGCCAACTTCCATACCCAATGCATTGGAGGTTATAACGTAACCACCCGTCATGGTATTCACGGAACCACCCATCATATGGTTTATAACGTAACCACCCATTAAAATGTCCAAGTACCAATATAAAATCATAAAACATAAAACCAATATAAAGGAATGATAACATTTCCACATTTCAATCACAATATATCATAAATATATTGACATAATAGAATCTTTTTTAAAAACCATTTTCAATACCAAAATACATAAAAGAGTATATGGTATTTATTTTATTCTAAAAACATTACGGCTTGTTGAGGAAGCCAACGATCAAATAATACTCGCGGCGGCGGAAAAGGTCGTTGTCACCGCGTACGTTAAAAAAACATTCATTTTTGTCGTTTAGTAAAATGCTTCGTAGAAAAAGATTCCTTTTGTATAAAAGTAAAAGTCAAAGGAGTTTATACATCGTATAAAAGAAAGTTGTGTATAAAACGAAATATGCCTCAATGAAAGGAGATTGAGACGAATTCCCTTACCTCAGGTCCGACTTGACTCGATCGTTCTTTAACGTCCTGAATAATAAACTTGAGTTAATTTATAATTGATTAAGAACCTTTTTAAACTTCATTATTTCTTTTATATCACTTATTTCCATGTTATAAACATTATGTAACAATTTAAGTTAATAATGTTTGTTTTGTCAATATTTGGTTATTAAGTCGAAAGTTCACTTCTTACAATTACATGTTGTTCGTGTGGTCAAAATTTCTTTATATCCGGAATGAAATTCCTGATTTGGATATCATATATATCATATATATCCAGCATATACATGTATTTATAATATTTCATAATCATTTAGAGGTAAGAAATGAAATGCACCGTTCCTGGAGACGGTAAGCCGTACGTACGCATGAACGCTACTTTCATTTCTTTGTCATATTAGTGGAATTAAAACTAAATGAGAGGTATGTATATTTTAATTACAGAATCATATTCATCATTTAGATATATCATTAATTATATATATACATTATATACATGTAATTTTAATAGTACATTACATTTGGGGATAAGAAATGAAATGCATCGTTCATGGAGACGGTAAGCCGTACGTACGCATGAACGCTACTTTCATTTCTATCTCATACTTTAATGGAAAGAAATAATAATGATATTGAGGTATATTATAATTCCAGTATAAAATCATATATAATAACTTTAAATCCATCCTCTACACGTCCCACATATGGCATTAACGAATCACATCACTTTTAGGGGGCGGTAGTCCGCACTTCCTTAAATGAAGATATCGTGTTTACCCATAATGGAAACCATAAAGGTATGCCAAAAATGAAAAATACAGAAGCTTGAAGAAAACATAAACATATTATATATCATATATAAAAATAGTGACATCATAATGGCCACCCTTGAAGGTGTTAAATGAGTATTGAACAATCATCGTTTCGGGAGGCAGAATTTCGCCATCCACAGAAACCGTATGTTCTTTAACCATTTGATGTAGTTGTGTGAGATTGTAGCTCAAATAAATATTATAAAAACATCCTAGTACATTGAAGATACTGGTTTTGTTACAAAAGATGTAAATAAAAAGAGTTTAGAGGGTTGGAGAAACAAAATAAAACAAATGAACAAGAGAGAATGAATTACCTTTAAAAGTGTAACTCTTTTTGATTTGAGCCTAAAGGCTTCTTTTGAAAGGATTATGCCCAAAGGGAATCCTATAGGATGAGGAGAGGGATGTGGAGAGAGTAATTGGGCAGGGGTTTGCCGAGCCAAAGGTTTGAGAAGTGTGTGAAATGAGGTAGAGGTGGGGGCCTTTTATAAGAGGAGAGGAGGGGACTTTTGGAAAGTAAGAAATATTACTTTATTTGAAAATGTGTTTCGGTTTTAAAAGGTCCCACATTGATATAATTCGTGGATAAGGTGATAAGGGTTCTAAATCCACTCATCCAATTGGTTTTGGACATGTGTAGGTTTTATATTTTTCATTATCTTTCCATTTTATTTAAATCGTCAAATAATGATGTCATCGCTGCATCATTATTATGTCATATATAATTTAATTTATTTAATGTCTAAAAATTATAAACAAAATACTATGATTTAGGAAATCATTTTATCTTTCCAATGACTATTTATAATCAAAATTTGGACTTGTATAACCCCACTTAAAAATTATGTTAGTAAAACAATTTATGTTAGTGTCATTTTCACTTTAACATTAAATAAAAATATATTAATGTCATTTTCCAACTAAAGTGGCTAAATGGGGTCCCCAAGTTGGCCCATGGCTTTTCTTGGTCGGCCATGACTCACCCAATATGTGTAGGACAAGTGTCATGGTGTTTTCACATTCTTATAATACCATTTTAACCTTAAACTACACTAATTACCTCTAATCGCGATTAATTAAAAAAAGTTACTATTCACCAAAAAATTATTTTCATCTCATTGAACCACATTTTACTTCTTAATGACAACCATGTATGTCGGATTTTCAAAATTCAATACACATTAGTGGTAAACTTTCATTTAACTGAAAAATCAGTTTGCTTGATTACCACTTAATGGTTTCACTATTCATCAAAAATTGATGTTTTTCACAAAATTACCAAAAATTCACCCTAAGCTATATTTGATATTCAGAATTCAAAAATGAAGTCCATTTTACAAAATTCAAAACATATAAGTCAAATTAATTAATTTAATAATTAATTCCCGTTGTCATGACAAATAGCGTGTTTTTGTGAAACAATAAGTATCAAAAGATTGACACCAGTTTAAGTCCAATTTCAAAGTGAAATTGATTCCAATGACCACCATTGGATTAACTGGTAAAAATATTTTCTAATTTCAGTTTAAAAGCAATTAAAATAATAATCTAATCATATAAATAATTTATATTAAAAAGAGGTTTTGAATTAAAATACAACATTTTACACTATTCATAAAAAAATGAACTTTATCACAAAGGTACCAAAAATTTACACAAAGTAAATTTTGATGTCCCGATTCTAAAGAAGAGTTATATTTGGTCCAAAATAAAGTATAAGAGTGATCAAAACTATATTTAATGACGGTTCACCATTAAAAGGTGATAAGTGAACCTTTAGTGAAAATTAGAGTATATATGCCCTAAAATTGAACTCTTTCTGTATTTTAAGCCTTTATCTTTTATTGGGTAAATGTATAAACATTTAAAAACATATCTAATCATATTTTAGTTATTTATATCCATTCCTGCCAGTACAATGGCTACTTGTTAACTAACATTTAAAATAATATTATTTTATTACTAGTTTGCTACGTAAGTTTCAAAGAAACTCATCGTTGCGTATCGGGTACGCTATCGAACATAGAAACCCCTTTAAAATAAAATTAATATTTAATTTGTAAATATTAATAAATATGAAAATTATTTATTCTTTATTTACCTGGGATGTTACATCCTTCCCCCCTTTTGGTAATTGCGTCCTCACAATTTTATTCACTTTTCAAAATAAGTGGGGGTATTTATCCCTCATAGCATTTTCAGATTCCCACGTTGCCTCTTCAATCACATGGTTTTTTCACAAAACCTTTACCTAATGAATCACCTTATTCCATAACACCTGCTCCCTGTGGTCAAGAATCTGGACCGGTTGTTCCTCATAAGATAGGTTCTCTTCCAGCTGAACTACCTCTGGACTCAAAACATGAGATGGATCTGGCATATACTTTCTCAACATTGAAACATGAAAAACATTGTGTACCTGAGATAAACTCGGAGGTAAATCCACTCGGTAAGCAAATGATCCAACTTTCTCCAGAATTTCATATGGTCCAATAATCCTTGGACTCAACTTTCCTTTCTTACCAAATCTCATCACACTTTTCCAAGGAGAAACCTTGAGAAAAACATGATCACCTACCTCGAAAGATAGATCCTTCCTCTGGTTATCCGCATAATTCTTCTGCCTGCTCTGAGCTGTTCTCATGTGCTTCTGAATCAACTGAACTTTTTCTGCCATCTCTTCTACCAATTCTAGTCCCATCAGCTTCCTTTCACCCACTTCATTCCAAAATGCTGGAGTTCGACACCACTTCCCATATAATGCCTCAAATGGTGTCATCTGTATACTGGAATGAAAACTGTTATTATAAGAAAACTCAACCAAAGAAATTTGTTGGTCCCAACTTCCCTGATAATCCATAGAACAAGCTCGTAGAATATCCTCCAATGACTGGATTGTTCGTTCTGGCTGCCCATCTGATTGAGGATGAAAAGCTGTACTAAAATTTAATTCAGTACCCAACGACTTCTGAAGGCCTTTCCAAAAGTTAGAAGTAAACCTGGGATCACGATCAGATACAATGGAGAGTGGAAATCCATGTAACCTGACTATCTCTTTAAGATACAAACGGGAAAGTTGATCAAGAGAGAAAGTATCTCGTATAGAAAGGAAATGAGTAGATTTGGTCAAGCGATCAACAATAACCCAGATTTCATTATTACCTCGAGATGTCCTCGGTAATCCAACAACAAAGTCCATGGATATATTCTCCCATTTCCACTCTGGAACTGGTAAAGGCTGAAGCATCCCTTTCGGTAACTGCCACTCTGCTTTAACCTGTTGACATGTCAAACACTTCACAGTAAAATCAGCAATGTCTTTTTTTATTCCATCCCACCAGTAATACTCCCGCAGATCTCTGTACATCTTAGTACTGCCAGGATGAACTGAAAACAGGGAACTATGAGCCTTACATAACAACTCATTCTTCAACTGTGAATCACAAGGCACACATAACCTCTTCACAAACCTCAAAACACAATCATTATCAATGTTGAATTCAGGCAACTTACCTTTATGAACCAGCTCTACCTTTTTCTGCAACTCACTGTCTCGCTTCTGTGCTTGCTTGATTCTATCTGATAGAGATGATCTCACTGATACCTGATACCACTTCATTCGATGGCCCAACATCTGCTGAAGTTGTTGCAAAGGATTTCACCACCCCTTTCTGCTTGTATTATGGCTGCATTCCCCCAGTTGAGTTCTTCGTTGGACACTCGTTTGCATAATGACCCATTTAATTACACTTAAAACATCTTATCGTTGGCTTTTCATTTCCTGCTTGATCATCTTCCTTACAGTTACGAGCAATATGACCAGACTTACCACACCGAAAGCACTTACCAGACTTTGATAAACATTCTCTAGGATGCATTTTACCACACTTCTCACAGGATGGATATTTGGTTTTCTTACCTCCTTGCTTCATTGATGAATTCTTCCCCTTTTCCTGCCAACTAGACCTCTTATTCTGTTGTTTGTCATAGAACACCTGATCATCAGCAAACTCCATTTCCACCTTCTCCGCACATCGAACAAGTTTTTCATAACTTTTGAACTCACGAGAAGCTAAATCCCTTCGATACTTTGGCTTTAACCCTGAGTAAAAACGGTTTATTTTACTATCAAGATCTCGTATATAGTTAGGAGCATACCTTGCCAATCGAGTGAACTTTTCTTCATAAGCAGCCACTAAATCATCCTCCTGCCTCAATTCTAGGAACTGTTTTTCCATCCTAAGACGAACCACCTTAGGAAAATATTTCTCAAGAAACATACCTTTGAATTCGTCCCAGTGAAGATCCTCAATCTCATCACTATCCCTTATATTTTTCACCATCGACCACCACTGATCAGCTTCACCTTCAAAACGGTAAACAGCAAGACTAACCTTTTGATGTTCTGAACACCCCATGACATCAAAAATCTTCTCCAGTGCTTTAATCCACCCTTCAGCTTGCACAGGGTCAGATGATCCTCTGAATTATGGGGGATGTTGCCTCATGAAATGTTCCACCACTGACATGTTCCTCTGCGGTTGATCTGGCTGATCTCGTGCATGGATACCACCACCATTTATAGCCTGAGTCAACTGTGCCATCACTGCAACAAACTGTTCAGTTCCGATTCCGACCATCTCAGGTTGCTGATTTGGAAGGTTATCTTCCTCGTGATGTCGTCCCAACATAGCTGCTTTGTTTCCTCTATGGAAAACCATTCTGAACACAGAAATATCTTAGGCGAAGCAACATGGTAATCCGTAAATGCTATATCATTTCAATCATATTATAATTTAACACTTTTCTAACTCCTAAAGTTGTCTAAACCGACCTTTGATACCAACTATAAGGCCCCAGCCTTAAACCTTACTTAATATTGAATTAAATGAATAATTCACATTGAGGATCTTTTCAGGTTTAGAGTTTTAGAGAATTAGAACATAACTGTTACATCTTAAAAGATTACAAAGTAGACACTTCTACTAAGTTTCCATAAAATAAAAACTGTTAAAAAGAAAGATGTCTAGATTCCATGTTTTAGATAGCATGACATTCCCTTGATCCCATCCTTGACCTTATTCCACTTTAAGTCCTGTGAAAAACATTTCAAAAAACTTGGGGTGAGCATAAAAAGCTCAGTAAGGGATACAAAAAGAATGAAAACTGTTAGTTTTTCAAACATCAAGTAAACCATATATACTATATCAAAGTAATACCTTCACCTTCATGAAGTAGTAAAAAAAATCTTCACTTAATAAAGTATCATTACTTACCTTTTTGTAACCAAAGGATTACCATAAAACCCATATAAAAAACACATAGAATATATAAAGGTAACTTGGGACATAAACATACTTAAATGGAATAACCATACGGTCGACTTCCACACATATCACTTAATGGAATAGCCATACGGCCAATTTCCATACATACTTAATGGAATAGCCATACGGCCGACTTCCATACCCAATGCATTGGAGGTTATAACGTAACCACCCTTCCTGGTATTCACGGCACCACCCGTCATATGGTTTATAACATAACCACCCGTTAAAATGTCCAAGTACCAATATAAAATCATAAAACATAAAACCAATATAAAGGAATGATAACATTTCCACATTTCAATCACAATATATCATAAATATATTGACATAATAGAATCTTTTTTAAAAACCATTTTCAATACCAAAATACATAAAAGAGTATATGGTATTTATTTTATTCTAAAAACATTACGGCTTGTTGAGGAAGCCAAAGATCAAATAATACTCGCGGCGGTGGAAAAGGTCGTTGTCACCGCGTACGTTAAAAAAACATTCCTTTTTTTCGTTTAGAAAAATGTTTCGTAGAAAAAGATTCCTTTTGTATAAAAGTAAAAGTCAAAGGAGTTTATACACCGTATAAAAGAAAGTTGTGTATAAAACGAAATATGCCTCAATGAAAGGAGATTGAGACGAAGTCCCTTACCTCAGGTCCGACTTGACTCGATCGTTCTTTAACGTCCTGAATAATAAACTTGAGTTAATTTATAATTGATTAAGAACCTTTTTAAACTTCATTATTTCTTTTATATCACTTATTGCCATGTTATAAACATTATGTAACAATTTAAGTTAATAATGTTTGTTTTGTCAATATTTGGTTCTTAAGTCGAAAGTTGACTTCTTACAATTACATGTTGTTCGTGTGGTCAAAAGTTCTTTATATCCAGAATGAAATTCCTGATTTGGATATCATATATGTCATATATATCCAGCATATACATGTATTTATAATATTACATAATCATTTAGAGGTAAGAAATGAAATGCACCGTTCATGGAGACGGTAAGTCGTACGTACGCATGAACGCTACTTTCATTTCTTTGTCATATTAGTGGAATTAAAACTAAATGAGAGGTATGTATATTTTAATTCCAGAATCATATTCATCATTTAGATATATCATTAATTATATATATACATTATATACATGTAATTTTAATAGTACATTACATTTGGGGATAAGAAATGAAATGCACCGTTCATGGAGACGGTAAGCCGTACGTACGCATGAACGCTACTTTCATTTCTATCTCATACTTTAATGGAAAGAAATAATAATGATATAGAGGTATATTATAATTCTAGTATAACATCATATATAATAACTTTAAATCCATCCTCTACACGTCCCACATATGGCATTAACGAATCACATCACTTTTAGGGGGCGGTAGTCCGCACTTCCTTAAATGAAGATATCGTGTTTACCCATAATGGAAACCATAAAGGTATGCCAAAAATGAAAAATACAGAAGCTTAAAGAAAACATAAACATATTATATATCATATATAAAAATAGTGACATCATAATGGCCACCCTTGAAGGTGTTAAATGAGTATTGAACAATCATCGTTTCGGGAGGCAGAATTTCGCCATCCATGGAAACCGTATGTTCTTTAACCATTTGATGTAGTTTTGTGAGAGTGTAGCTCAAATAAATATTATAACAACATCCTAGTATATTGAAGATACTGGTGTTGTTACAAAAGAAGTAAATAAAAAGAGTTTAGAGGGTTGGAGAAACAAAATAAAACAAATGAACAAGAGAGAATCAATTACCTTTAAAATTGTAACTCTTTTTGATTTGAGCCTAAAGGATTCCTTTGAAAGGATTCTGCCCAAAGGGAATCCTCTAGGATGAGGAGAGGGATGTGGAGAGAGTAATTGGGCAGGGTTTGGCCGAGCCAAAGGCTTGATAATTGTGTGAAATGAGGTAGAGGTGGGGGCCTTTTATAAGAGGAGAGGAGGGGCACTTTTGGAAAGTAAGAAATATTAATTTATTTGAAAATGTGTTTCGGTTTTAAAAGGTCCCACAATGATATAATTCGTGGATAAGGTGATAAGGGTTTTAAATCCACTCATTCAATTGGTTTTGGACATGTGTAGGTTTTATATTTTTCATTATCTTTTCATTTTATTTAAATCGTCAAATAATGATGTCATCGCTGCATCATTATTATGTCATATATATTTTAATTTAGTTAATGTATAAAAATTATAAAAAAAATACTATGATGTAGGAAATCTTTTTATCTTTCCAATTACTATTTATAATCAAAATTTGGACTTGTATAACCCCACTTAAAAATTATTTTAGTAAAACAATTTATGTTAGTGTCATTTTCACTTTAACATTAAATAAAAATATATTAATGTCATTTTCCAACTAAAGTGGCTCCATGGGGTCCCCAAGTTGGCCCATGGATTTTCTTGGTCGGCCATGACTCACCCAATAGGTTTAGGACAAGTGTCATGGTTTTTTCACATTCTTATAATACCATTTTTACCTTAAACTACACTAATTACCTCTAATCGCGATTAATGAAAAAAAGTTACTATTCACCAAAAAATTATTTTAATCTCATTGAACCACATTTTACTTCTTAATGACAACCATGTTTGTCTGATTTTCAAAATTCAATACACATTAGTGGTAAAATTTCATTTAACTGAAAAATCAGTTTGCTTGATTACCACTTAGTGGTTTCACTATTCATCAAAAATTGATGTTTTTCACAAAATTACCAAAAATTCACCCTAAGATATATTTGATATTCCGAATTCAAAAATGAAGTCCATTTTACAAAATTCAAAACATATAAGTCAAATTAATTAATTTAATAATTAATTCCCGCTGTCATGACAAATAGCGTGTTTTTGTGAAACAATAAGTATCAAAAGATTGACACCAGTTTAAGTCCAATTTCAAAGTGAAATTGATTCCAATGACCACCATTGGATTAACTGGTAAAAATATTTTCTAATTTCTCTTTAAAACCAATTAAAATAATAATCTAATCATATAAATAATTTATATTAAAAAGAGGTTTTGAATTAAAATACAACATTTTACACTATTCATAAAAAATGAACTTTATCAGAAAGGTACCAAAAATTTACACAAAGTAAATTTTGATGTCCCGATTCTAAAGAAGAGTTATATTTGGTCCAAAATAAAGTATAAGAGTGATAAAAACTATATTTAATGATGGTTCACCATTAAAAGGTGATAAGTGAACCTTTAGTGAAAATTAGAGTATATATGCCCTACAATTGAACTCTTTCCGTATTTTAAGCCTTTATCTTTTATTGGGTAAATGTATAAACATTTAAAAACATATGTAATCATATTTTAGTTATTTCTATCCATTCCCGCCAGTACAACGGCTACTTGTTAACTAACATTTAAAATAATATTATTTTATTACTAGTGTGCTACGTAAGTTTCAAAGAAACTCATCGTTGTGTATCGGGTACGCTATCGAACATAGCAACCCCTTTAAAATAAAATTAATATTTAATTAGTAAATATTAATAAATATGAAAATTCTTTATTCTTTATTTACCTGGGATGTTACAAAAGCAACAATATATCTATGAGAAACAAATTTGAAATACTTGAAAACGTTTTCAAACTCTTTAACATGTATTTTAATTTTAATGATAAATGTTCGTATATTCTAATCTAAAATAACTCATATTATTATTTAAATAAAAAGAAACACCAAAATTTATTAATCAAATTAAAATAAGTAACACTTCTTTATGATAGAATCAAAATAAAAGAGTTAAAATAAAATCTCCCAAGAAGTCAGTTAAGAGTACTCTAAAGGATTTAAAACCAATGGGAAAGAAGTGATTATATTATAGAAATATTTGTATGGTCATTGTTAATAGGTTGAGAGGATTCCCAATAAGTGTAGATCAAAGGCTATTGAATGTATGTTTGTAAGATTCAATAAGGTAGGCCACATTGATAATAAATTCATGACATGGTTTCCTGAATATTAACAAATAATAAAGAAAAAATGTAAAGAACCAATGACTCCTTCTATCAAGAAATTTGTTGGAAATAAATAGTCCACACTCAAGAAGAATTCTAATCATACAAATAAATAATTATTTACCATATGGTTAGACTAGTTGGAAAAGGTCAATAAAATAGTAAAAGGAAAAAGGAATGAAATTTATATAATTTCTATGGTAAATAAGAGAAGTCCAGATAAGAATTAGGATTAAAAATGAAGAAATTATATGCTTAAAAGTGAGGTTTAGATATAAAAAATAAAAAATAAACATTCTATGAAGTTTTTTAAACACTTTAATACTTTAAGGAATGGAGACACTTGGTTAAGAAACCTATCACATCCCTATTACACAATTTTTGGAGTTTTTAAATGATATAAATTTTTCCAAATACTTCTATTTTGTGCTCCGTAGTTTTTAATTCAAGATGATGAAAAGTGGAAAGCATCCCTTAAGGTGGAAATTTCAAAATAGACGATTCTATGATACATTTATCATTTTATAAGTAATCTATAATTATAGATAGACATTTAAATAATGTAAGGGTAAGGTATTATTTTCACTATCCCATCATTGTTTTAAATTGCATTCATTATGTTAATGAAGGGGGTTATCATCTAAGGAACTGGGGAGAAATAATTGTAACTGAATATTTTTTATGTGTTTGTTGAAGTGATTATGTTTTATTAAAAATTATTCTAAATATATTTTATTAACCCCTAATAAATTATAGGTTTAGTTAGATCTACATTTAACTGATAAAATTGATATATTTATTGTCTAAATTGACCACTCTTTTTTCTAGACCGAGCTAGTATGCGTAAAATTAGATTCAATTGGTTGATGAATTTTTTCAAAGAAGAATGTAACATCACCCTAATCTCGTGGAATTTATTGTGTATTTAGAAAATGGATAAACATATGGAGAGGAGAGAAATTTCTTAAGATTAAAATATTTAGTTTGATAAGATACATCATTTCCTCAAAAATTTTGAGATAGATAAGGAGGAATAATACTATCCTTAATCCTTCATTGTTGTGTTTGTAGAAGAAAATAATTTTCCACTATTTTAATTTATTATCAATTATGGGGAGAAAATACACATTGAATCTAGAATAAATATTTGGAATTGATTTCAAATCCAAGGGAGAGATTGAAGTTCCCTTGGATTTAGAGAATCATAAATTGTATTTATTGTCAATTAGTGTGAGTTGATTTATGTTATAGGTTTACCATGAATACATGGGTAAATAAGATAGAATAATTTTCACCAACCTATGATTACATGGATAGACAACTAATATATTATAACCAAATAATTTAGAAATTATTGATCCAAACGTAAAGTTAATGAAAATTTTATCTTATATCTAGAGCACTACTACACCATTTACAATAATTAAAGAAGTTTGAACAAGTTTTGGACATATTTGGTTGTTTAATCTATAATGGAAAGCTTTTAGAGATATCATAAAAATCATAAAATGGTTTCAAAGTTATGGTGGAATAAATATTTTTTATTGGAGAAACCATCCCTGATTAATTAAAAAAATTCTTACTGGAATTATTGATGAATAAGATCTTAAGTAAAGGATTATAAAGTCTTGAGTGAATCATGAAACATGGAGGTAGTGGAATTTATTTAAATACTCTAACATTAGTGTTTATATTCTACCAGACCTTGGGAATGGTTCTGAATATATTTAAGAAGGTTTAATTAAATCCCAAAGGTATTTTGAGATGATTTGAAGTGATTTAGAATTGTTGGATTCATATTGATTAACCCCTTAAATTATATGAATAAGCCTATAATTTAGATCTTGAGATAAAAAATGGAACTCTTTGAACATATGAATTTTATTACTGATCATATAACATTTCCCAAATTTATGACTTTGGCATATGACTTTAGTGTATAACTTTTCTAGTGATTGTATAACTTTGAATGGTGTCAGACTATAATTGTATGACTTCTAGACCATATCATGACTCTACATCATGTGACTTTGGTAGATCGTATGACTTAACTGTATGAATTCATTATAACCACAATAATTCCAAAGTCTTACAAAATTATATTCATATAACTCTACAATACGAATTTATGTATAATTAAACATTAAAGTGACATATGACTCTAGTGGTTGTATCATTCATGGGGAAAACTTTCTTCTTCTTTAAGGACATATGAGGACTTCATCAAGGTGACCCATTGTCTCTGATAATCATTATTCTCATGCATGATACTCTCAGTAGGCTGATCAACAAGGGTATTTCCAATGGAGAAATCCTGCCTTTTCATTGGAAGTTTAGGCTCTCTTCTCCATCTCACTTGATGTTTTCCAATGATATGATTATTTTCATGAATGTGGGGAATATATCTATCCATTTAATTAACAAAATCTTAGAGTAATATTTTCATTGGAGTGGCCAGATCATCAGTAAAGAGAAAAGAAACTTCTTTGTATCTGATTCATGCATTGAAAGCAGGGTGCTTACTCTGGGTACCAGTTTGAACATGTGGTGTGGATTATTTCCCATATAGTATCTTAGTTCCCCTATTTTTCTAGGTAGATTATGTAACAGGGACTTTTACAAAGTGGTTAGAAAGATTATGGGTCGAATTCTCATTTGGAAAAATCACTTCCTATCCTTTGGAGGTCATATCTCTCTTGTCAATATCATTCTATCATCAATCCCAGTGAATGATCTTGCTTCCACTAGAGTATTAAAGGGTGTCATGAGGTCCATTGATAGGATCATCGCACATTTTATCAAGGAAACACAATCTGAGGGAAAGAGAGATTGGGTTTCATGGGGGACGATGGTGAGGCCCATTCGCGAGGGAGGGATCAGTGCTAAAAGTTTGGCGGTCACAATTCATTCCATGCATGCGAGGCTTGCATGGGAAATTTTCTAGGAGTGTAAACTGTGGGGAAATATTAAGTCCCAAAAGTACCGGACCAGTTCTATAACTCCTTCAACAAATGGGTTGACCTTATGGTCCTCTATGTGTAACATCATCTAAAATATCCTTCCACACTTGCAATGGATCATTGGTTAAAGAAACATCCTCTTATGGTTTCATGATTGGTTGGATAGTATGATCTCCTATCTAGGGTGACCATTTCATATGATCTCTTTCAAGGAATCAAACCAACATCCAATTTTTTATAGATCACTTCTGATTGTGTCTCAGCAGGATGTGTTCGACTCCATTATCATTACCTTGGAGCAGGATATGTGTGTTTTCACTCATTCTATCTTAGGGAAGTTTAACTCAAAATACTATCAAAGGATGAATGACTCTTAGGGTTAATATAATACATGGAATTAAATAGTCTAGTGCAAAAAATCCTACAAAACATAACTTTATTACCTAGAGAATTTGGGACAATGATTTTCCTTCTAATATCAAAATCAAACACCTAGGCATTAGCATGGATTCTTGTTTCCTATATTGTATGGACAAAATTTAAGAGAGAACGAGTCATATCTTATTTGAGGGTGATTTTTCTTGCATGGTATGGAGTAACTTTGGGGATTTTACAGCTTACTAACCCCAAGAGGGCAGCAATGACATGTTCTTGGAGTTATGGTTTCAAGGGTTTGAGGGTTCAGAGGTAGAAAATGTGGTGTGTTCTTTAATATTAAATGTGGTTTTTTGGTGGTTATGGAAATCTAGGAATCGAGCTAGGTGTGAGGGTTTTAATTCCACTGGTAGGGCCATAGTATAAAGATCCCAATGCATAATGTTTGGTCTTATTTTTTATTCTGACAACTGGAAGGAGGAACCTATTGTTTATTTTCATTGTGTTCTTTTGGCTACGGTTCATCATATCACCTCCATGGGGAGATGGATTTAGTGGGTTCCTCTAGAAGATAGCCTGAAGCTCAACATGGATAGGTCTTGTGTCTTTGGTGACATGTGCAGAGGAGGGGTGGTTCGCGATGATAGGGGGAGTGTAGTCATGGCATTCACAGCTCACTTCGGGAGTGGAAATTCTATCTGGGTGGAGGACAAAGCTATTCTCTCAGGTTTGTCCATATATAAACAAAGGTGCATTCATATTTCCCAGGTGGAGACAGATTTTATGATTATCCATTAATCATTAATTGGTAAAGTATTCTTTCCTTGGTAAATCTCTTACATCATTAGACAATACAAGACCCTTCTGAGTGACAACATTATGGTCACCCACACCTGGAAAGAGGGGAACAAAGTGTCAGACTACTTGGCCTCCCAAGTGGTCCCTGGTACCCTATTTAGTTTCTTTTTTTTATGCTTCTTTACTTAAACATGAGGGGGTGAAATTGATTCTAGATGATGCATGCAATATGCACTACTTTCAGCCTCCATATGTCTTGTTTGTTATCTTCCCATATAGTATTCCTTACCTAATAATAAAAATTATAATGTTGATGATGAAATAATGATACTCTATAAAATTTCAGAATTGATTATCAGAGGTCAGAAATTTATTGTGATGATACAAGATATATTCTATCTAGTCAAAAACATCATGAATCTTGGAATATTCATGATATATTAATAGGTTATAGAAAATTTAATGAGAAAAAAATGAATGGATCATTGTAACATTATAACATGAATTTCAAATCAGAAAATTTGAAATTCATCATTGGTGATAAGAAAAGAAAAAGATATCATATAGTGGTTGAGATGTGATTTCAATTTTTATACATCACAACAATAATTATGATCCAATCCTATTTACGTGGGAAGAATATATTTAGGGAATAAAATAATAATATTAAAAATGGATAAAAATTTGTGTTTCTATAATATTGATTATTATGATAAGAATAAATTGGATGATGATTGTATTATTCTAAAGTGTTCTAAATATCAAAAATCATTCATGATGTATTAAATATAAGTATTTAATAGAATTTGAGCCTATAGATTTTATTTCTTCTATAAATATATTTTCTTTGGGTACTTGTACACGCATAAACCAAAAATTATTTTTTTTAAGTTTTATAGAGATCAAATGAGTTACAACCTTTCTAAGTTATATAGAGAAGTTTGTAGATGTTAGTTTGAAAAAATAAATCTAAAAAAGTTATTTTGGTAACTTGACGTAGAAATATTGATCCAAATGGAAATATTTTGATATGTGAATTATTTATTATGTATAAACCAAAGTGTTTATTTTAAAATCACTCTTTTAGTTGATAACTTAGAATGAATTCCCTACATTCTATTTTGGGAAAATGAAATTGAGGGGACAAAATTAATGCTCTCATCTAGGGAGTCTTTGAAGATCATGAGTCTATTTTAAATTATAGCAAGCATGAAAGGAAGAATATATATCTCATTATTGTATATAGTACATTTGTGGGTGTTAGTCTAAGAGTAAAAATAAAGTGATAATAATCTCTCTCTCTCTCTCTCAAAGAATAAGATGTGTAGTTAATATTATACTAACTAGGAAAACTATCATGGTTTTAAAGGACAAGAAGATTTTAGTGTATTGAGAGAAGATAATATCTCTCAAAGAAATGGATATGAGTATTCAGAGAGAAGGAAGACACTTGACTAAGAAGAATAATGGAACCAATGCTGAATAAGTATTACCTATAGGGTTTTGAAGAAGAGGATGTGAGGAAGTCGACCTGCGTTCTAATGATCAAGTTTAGTATTGAAGTAGTGAGTGTGATAAGAAAGTTAGGATGTTTGGAAGAACTCAAAATTTTTTATAATACCATAGGATAATTTTCTTGAGTATTTATTGAATATATATATATGTATTCTGAGAATTGTAGATGATAAATCAAGTCAATTACTTGGATGTAGTGACATCATGTTCATTAGTATTGACCAGCTGCAAGAGGAAGGATATTTTAGAATAACTAGTGGGATATCAATATAAATAAGTTATGATATACAGAAAATGGTTTATATGTGAAATATTTTAAACCCACACCTATTTAATATAGTGTGTTTGGGTTAGGATAAAAACTTCCCACACTCCACTTGTATTGATAAAAAGGTTTCAGAAGAGAATCTATAACTTAGAAATCCCATGTGAATTTTACAAGGATGTGTTTGGTTGTATTTATTACCAATGTTTATCAATGATAAGTTTAATATGAATGTGTACAAAATTGTTCATTAATTAAATTATCCACCCAATACATTAAGTAGGTTTTTTATATACTTATTCAGAAATGGTAATAAAATTATTTCTTCTTAAGAAACGAGATAAATGGATTTAGGTAGTGAACTAAAACATCAGATGATTGATTGAGCTGATCCTCATGTGAAATTCATGTACTAAAGTGTTAAGTTTTTTCTATGATAGTTGTAATATGGTTGGAAGTTTTTGACTATAGTGAACAACTTTAATAATATATTATTATTAGTGTTAATGAATAGATTTATTAGGGATATTAAATACCAAAGATGCTAAAGTCACCATCCATGGATGTAAGGATTAGGAGACTTATAAAGGAAGAAATCACTCTTGAACTATTCTATATATCTCATTAAATCTATATTTAAATTTTTATAATATGTTCATAACTGTTTGGGAGAGATAACTGAATTTGGAGGAACCATCCATGGAGTTAATAGAATTTTGGTTGCTTAAATTAGTGTAAATAATGCATGGATGAGGTTTTGAGAAGTATAGGTATCCCCTAGAGACATTCAAATTCATTTAATGAAATTTATTAATTTGGTATTTTAGGGTTTTACTGAAAAATGACAACTTTTATAATCATAGGACTTTACTTATTAATCATAATACTTTATTGTATGAATTCACTAACACTATAAGACTTTAGTGTATATATTTAAGAAAAGTATATAACTTCACTATTGAGTGTACAAATTTGAGGATTATTATATGACTTCATGAATATTTTATGACTTTGATCCATGGTAGGAAAATATAAAGGGCATTGATTTTAATACTTTTCTAAGAATATCTATTTTCGAACTCTGTATAACCCATTACAAATCATAAGCCTCTAATACCCATAATAAGTCTTCAGTGTATGTTTTTGATTTTTTTACAAATGAATTCATCATATGACTTGGAGATCATATGAATTTTAATTTATATAATACAAAGTTTTATATAGGGTAGGACATATAACTTGTATACTTGGAAAAAAATTACTTCCTGCTCAGTGAAAATTAAAGTTTCTAGGTTTAATATCGGAATAATAAATTGAATTGAGCTGATTCTTCAAGTTATTCTCATGGATGAAAGCATCATAAGAATAAATTTAATAAAATCTTTATTTATTGAGATAAAGTAATTAAAATTAAGAAATAATAATATTAGATTTAATAGATATTTTATGAGACTTTTATGTCTAAAAATTGAGTTTTTTGAATTTTCCAATTCTTATGAAATTGATTTTAGAAGATGATGAATAAGTTCCAAAATTATTAAAACATCCGGAATATTTGTAAATTTTTGATCCAAGATTGGTTTTATAGTTATGAGTGAGATGAAATATAAATAATATCATTATTTTATTGATACATGATTTTCAAATGAGAATATTTAAAAATCATTATCTAGTGATCAAAATAAAGATAAACCTGAAGTCTCAAGTGTTGTGTTTAATATTGATTTTTTTAAAGGTTGGGTCTAAAGCCTCATTTATTATTAAATCAAATCAAAGACCTCTATAACTGGGTAGAGGGGGACCCATTACATAGCCCGAAGTCCCCATGGGCATTTAGACCATTACATGGCCCATAGGCCCAATGTTTTGGGCCAAGGATCATTCTGTGAATAGTACTACTATAGTACCCACCTACTACTATACCACACAGTACCCCCCACTGCTACAGTGCTCTGTCGCTGCTACAGTGCTCTGTCGCCGTTATAGTGACTTGTCGTTGCTATAGTGCCCACCATTGCTACAGTGTCGTTGCTGCTATAGTACGCTACAGTACTGCTATAGTAACTTTTTCCCAATGGGTTTTGAACCCCCATTTTTCATGTAGGATTACAGGGTGTTTAATATTTAATAGTACAAATAATATTATGATTAATGTTGTACTTGGTTAGATGTGACATATTTTTGTTATTGTGTGGATGGATATTAAATTTGATGTTTTTTTGATTCTTGAGTCATGGATCTGTTATTAAGGACACAACATAGAAAAATTAAATGAATTTTCAGCACAAAAAAGTTCCACATACCATAATCTGAAAGAAGAGAAGCTTGATCTTTCTGCAATAAGAGTATAAAATATATATTGGTCACAAAAAATAAAATGATAAAAATTAGGATCACTCTTGTAATTTCCTTAGTGATATCTATTGAAGAGGAAAAGATAAAACTATGATCATGGGATCACCCATGTATAGAAATGGTGTGGGAAATATAATGAGGAACATGGGAACCAAATATTTGGGGATATTATTTATTAAAATCTATAAAATCCTATTCCTTGGTGAACAATGTGTAAAATGAAAAGTAATTAGATAGGAAAAATGCGTTCAATATTCATGATATGAACTCCAATAGTTGTGAGATTATAAGAACAATATTACTCCCAAGGAAGAACAATAAGGAGTATTTAATACTAAGCTAAAGTTAAAGATAGCTAGGTAATGAATTTGAAGTAAGAATAAGAAGTTTTCCATTAATTTGATTTCAATTCTATGAGTAGAATAAATGATAATAAGAAGAAACTAAGGAGTGATCATTCTGTTATGAAAGCTCCTTATCAATTGGAGTATGTCATTTAAATGATAGAGAAGTTATATGGTTATGGATTAGTGCTTGTTTAATTTTTTAGAAGGTGAGTTAAAAAATAGATATTGAGTTACTAGGTTTTATTAAATGACTATTTTTCAGTCAAAGACTATATGCAATAAGAATAAGATCTATATTTTTTATTATGAAGCATCATGTGTTGACCTAGTGATTAAGTTCCAAATAGGTGTTGAAAGAAGCATTTTTATATACATGGTTTGAATCTATATAACCTATTGGATTCAGGTTATATAGGGGGGGTCACAATGGGACTCTATCAAATCAATGATAAGTTATTTTTATAAATTCATATGATAATTAGGAAAATGTATTCATTGTGAGATGTTTTTAATTTTTAGGAAACACCAACCATTATAGTCAATAATTTTATTATATAAGAGAATCCTTGATCAGGGAGAATATCTAGTTAAGGAAAGAAATAACTTTTTCTAGAAAACAAAATTATAAATACCATGTGTTCTATTTATTTTCATTACTAACATTTCATGTGTTATATTTATAAGTTAAAAATAAATTATATCCCACTATAATATATGGAAATAGTGGTTAAATTTTGATGGGGTAAAAATATTTAAAGAGAATTTAGAATTTGGTAAAAATAAGCAACACCTGATTCACCCGCTCCCCCCCCCCCCTCTAAGTGTCTATACCTAACCTTATGGTAATTTCAAGTGGTATCAGAGTGAGTTTCTATCTGGTTAGATCTGTGTTTATATGCATAGGTATTTTTTTTGATTTGATGAAGTGCATAATTGAAGTGTTATTTTAAAATCCTTTGATAGAAAACTTATATTTTTTCCCTATCAAAACAAAAATGGAAGTTTCCTTCAAGACACTAAAATAGGATGAGGAAGGTAATAAAGGTAATTAAAAGCTTAAATATAGAGAAGGATCTATCACTTCAAAAAATTGAACAAAGTGGTAATTTTATATCAATAGAATATACTTATAAAGATTAATTTAATGATTCTAGTACAAGTTGTGAGGGTATGAAGAGATTAAACTAATATGAGGCTTCTAATATCATATTGGGGGTTATTTAAATAATGTTCCTTCTTATGTTTTTATATAAATAATTATCTTTTTCAAATAATTATTTGATTAAATATCATAGATTGGGCAATAAGGTATTTTAATGTAAGATGCATTGGCTAAATAGGTTGTCAAATGAAATACCCTCTTAAAAATAGTGAGATAAAAAGATTAAATGTACCCACTTTCAATGATAACATGTCTTTGATTGAAGAAAATATTCAAATAGTAGTTATTAAAAATGAAGTGCTTAATGTTCTTTTTGTATATTTATTTCATGCATTATAAAATCTTCATAAAGTTATAGTAAATGTCAAGGCTGTGCAGCTAGAAGTAAAATCTAAAAGAGAGAAAGATATTCATAGTTAAATACAAGAGTTAATAAATACACAAGGGGATAAAATTAAAAATATGAATAAGTATTCGGAAGATATATTGATATCAATTTATAATGATATGTATTCCCTCAACATAAATTTTCATGAGATGGAAGTGAAATTGAAAAATATGGAAGCTACAGAACATGATCCTTTTTAAAAAGATATGATAAATAGTACTACCACAATAACATAATTATTGATAATTAATTCAAATAATAATTCTATTGCTGAAAAAAAAAGATTGAGGTCATCTGTAGAAGTCTCCACCTCCGGTACATTGAAAATGGTATCCCACTATTCAAATACACATGTTTTTAGTGAATCTATTTTTGTAAAAATTAAAATAAAAAAGTAAAATATGTACAATTTGGAATATCATAAATGCTACTACATCCACCATCACATTATTGAAGTAGGTACGTATGTTATAGAAAAAATTTCCCTCAAAAGGTTCACTGAAATTTAAGGTTATAGCCTAAATACAACAAGCATGTGAATCTTTACAGATTGCATGCACGAGAAAAAGAACAAGATTTATTGGGAGATGTTGATGTTTCTAGATATTTCAGAAAAAGTCAATTGATTATTTTCATAATATTTAATCTCAGACAAGTATTATAAGGACAAAATAAATGCTAGGTATATAAAATTTGGATAAGAAATATACTAAACATAATTCAAAGAACAAACAACATCATTCAAATAGAAATATATTTAATTTCTTAGAATATTATTATAATCATTGGGACATTTATATCCGCACATATGGTTATTTATAGTAAGTTCCAGATAGATAAAAATTCTATGTCCCTTTGAATATAAGTACATAAAATCATGTCCAAAAACAAAGAGTTAAATAAAATTTTGTTATGGGTGACAATCTGAAAAGGAATGTCGAATAAAGTTAGCCTAAGATTAAGGATAATAAATATTTCATACTAGAGAATATAAATTATTATAATGTTATAGAAAATCCCATATTATGGATAATTATAAAATTTACATTAAATTTTATAAGGAAAATGGGATTATTCTATATATAAAATGTAAATTCAATTAAATATATTCATAAGAAGATTGGCATGGGGGAAGATTTCATAGATGTTGAGGTTAACATCTTTCCAAAAAATGGTAAATCAAAGATAAAACAAGTTGTTTTTGGAAGATTAAATAATATAGGAAACATATCCAAAAACTGCCTCACATGGTTTTTTTAAATATGATATGAAAAGTGAGAAGAATAAATCATGAGGGGAATTAATTTATCTAAATATTACTATAAAGAATATATACCTATAGAAAAAAAAAAGGAATAACACATACCAGGATAGTGTTTGAACATATGGACTTATCATCTAAAAAAATATGTAATGTTGTAGGAATCATAAAAGAGTGAAACTATTATGTTATCTTAAGAAAATAAGTTTATATATCTAAGAATAAAGTAATTAATAAAAATTAATCCATTCTACCTAATGTGGTAAAAATCTAAAAAGTGTGGAAGAAAGGAAGCATGAAGAAGAGTGTACATTATAGAGATTCAAGGAAATGTGTTACTATGTTGATAAATAAGTATCAACCCCAATACTATAACCTAAGATCAGTATAATTCCACCTTAGCCCCATATTATTTTTTGGTGATAGTGATTTGATGAGGTAATTTAATTTGAAGCTATAATAAATTCAACCCTCCAGGGAGAAAATTTTAGTTTTATTCCTCTAAAATTGGAGTCAAGTTTCAATTAGTACCATATATTTCAAGATCTTACTTATAGAAGAAATTATCCATGCTGATAAAGTATGGAAATAATACCTTTAAGGAGATAGATTAAGGTATTCTTGGATACCATAAATTCAATAATTCTCTAAAAAAATAGAATATAGACATCATTAGTAAATAATAATGATTGAGGTATGATATTATATAGTTATCTAGGTCTTTTTACACATGTTATTTGTGGGATTTTCGACATAAGTACCCATTAATATAAAACAAGGCTTGAAAAAGGCCTAGTGGTCTTGGAAAACTAGTTTCATAATAAATAAAGTGATATTAAGCATAATATCATTATTTTATTCTCCATAATGATCTCTTGAACTAATTTGAGTGCTTAAAACTACCTGGGGAAACCTATGGAATACATAGAAAAAATGGGTAAGCTAAAAATCATAATAATGGAATAACATGATAAGTAAACAAAAGATATGAGTCAAAAGTATAACATGTTATCATAAAAGAGATGCCTCATGAGGGAGTCACATGGGATAATAACATAAATAACATGGTATTATAAGATCATGTCATGATAGGAAATGTGAAAGAAATATATAACATGACATAAACTTGAGTCAAAGTTAACTATCTAGACTATATCACATGGTGGACAAAGTCCCATAATAGATTAGGTTTACTCCCGAATCTCATACATGATGTCTCATGAGACTAAAGATTTACCCAATGCATTGGAAGACTATTTGGTCACACCCATCATAACTTGTTCACGATTTATGTATGACACAAAAATAAAAACAATCATAAGGAAAAAAGATAAAAATTACCCATGTAAGGAAAATGGGTTGTATGATCCTGCCTCATATCATAATCTAAGAATATTTCATAAAGGAGGTATTTTGGAAATGAACATAAGTCATGTATTGCCCCATCAAATTAAGGGAGAATAATCAAGTTATGTATTTGAGATTCATATATATATATATATTAAGCATTACATTTAATATATACAGAGTAAGTGAGTTATAAATATAATGGTCATAACTCAATAAAAAGGGTGGTTTAGAGAGATTCCTTACCTTGAGTTTGATTTCGTCACATGCATTCTTTATCTTCCTAATTAATAAAATTATGTTAATTTTTTAATTTCTTGAGAACATTTTGCAAGTTTATTATTCCATTTATTTTATTTTTTATCAATTTATATTCAATTACTTAATCATTTATGTTCAAGTTGGATATTTTGAGGATATTCTACTCATATGTCCAAACCCACTTTGGTAAGTTGACTGAGGTCAAAGTTATTATTATTTAACCACCTATAGAATAATAATAATGACATAATTATCATTTTTATAAATAAATTATTCTTTTAAATCCAACCATGAAATTTGGTTTTCAAAAACTAACTATGATGCAATCATGGAGACAATTGGTCATACATACACATGAGTGATGTTTCCATTTTAGAAAAATAATGATGTAAAGAAGATAATTGTTATTTTATATTTATAAAATAATAAATTTATCATAAATATTATATTATTTTTTGAAATACATTTTCTGTGGTAATAAAAAAATCAAATCGCTTTGTGGGGTGGTAGTCTTCTGTACACAAAATGATGTTATCATTTTTCAATAGATGTTATGGAAAGAATTTATATGATATATTAATTTTTCAGAATGATTCAAGTTTTATGAATATAAGATATAAATATTAAATCAATCATTAAGAACATACATGATATCTGGTTATGGGAAACAAATTATATCACTTCGCAAGGCAGTAAACTAATATACACAAAAATGATTGTTTTGTTTCTAATTAGATGGAAAAATATATGAATTTAGGTTTTTAAATTAACATAATAATATATCATCATATGGGATATACTGATGTTTTTTATATCATCATGATTTAGTAATATTTTAAGGAGTTGTAAGAAGAAATAAAATAAATATATTTGATTAAGAACAATACCTCTTCTTCAAACCACCTCTTTAGTACTATACATAAAGCCTCCATAGATTTGATTTATGATAAAAAATGCATCTAGGATGTGTTTAGGGAAGTTATTAATTTATTTTAGAAGTTATTGGTTGAACGACAAGGCTTTTTATGAGTGGAAAGGATTAGAGATAAGGTTCTCTTTTATAAGTGAGAGGGAATAGAGTTTTTTAAATACCCAAAATTATTCAATAATGGGAAGTCGCTCTCAATCCAACTACCTCCAAAATTGATAAATAATATATTATAGGGGTGATATTCTTGGGAAAATATCCAATATTAAAAAATAAACATCTTTTAAACATGTTATTCCATTTAACTCTAAGTTTTCCCACTTTTACCATTTTAGCTTTTCACCACAATAACTAGTTTCTTTACAATTTTTATTATTCCTTAAGAACAAAAATTAAGTTGACATTATTAAATAACATTAATTTTTTAGATTAAAAATATAGAATTCATTTCAACCAACTAAAATTATATGATTTTTATAATTAAATTTAAAATTATATCTACAAAACATGTCGAAAAATGGTTTTTCAAGAAATGCATTTTTTAAGAAATAAATGATCTTATATTAACCCAATGACTAGAACTCATAATTTTATAAATATAAATTAATATAAATATATGAATAATATATTCATTTAATTTAAATATCTCTTATCTATGTTTTATTTTAATTACTTAATATGGATAATCTTTATGCACTTAAAAATAGTTTGCACAAAACTGTGTTTTTAAGCATAAAAATAAACTTAAACCAAAATCATGAAAATTGATGCTTAGAATAAAATTAATTATATTATTAAAAAAAATCATAGTTAACATTAATACTAATAAAAAATATATTAGAACTTTAAAATTACTTTATTTAATGAAAATAAATGACAATATTTAAAAAATCAATAATTTTCATGATTCACTATAAAATCAAACATTTCAGAAAAATATCAAAATTTTACTCTAAGTTAATTTTGATATGATTATCATAAAAAATATTTTATTTTTAAATAAAAATATAAAATTTCTCTAAATTAATTATAATATTTTCTTATAAAAAGTAATAAAGATCATTTTTGAAGGAAGCGTATTTTTTAAGAATAAAATGTATTTATTAAAAATTGAGTTCTCATTTATTAAGAATCTATCAATAAATTTATATATATTAGGTCATGATATACATATTTTATAAATTATTTAATCGTTTTTATACCTATCAATTTAACTACTATGTTATAACATATATTTTTAAATAATCATTGTTCATTTAGGCTTGGTGTTACATGTCGTATACACTATCAAAAATGGTTTTACTTTTTTAACTCAGGATATTACATTATCCCCCTATTGAAGAATCTATCCCTTTAAATTTAATATTACATACTAAGATGAAAAAAATTTAGGGTGATAATAATTCATAGCTTCCTCCGGTTCCCGGGTTGCCTCTTCATATTTATGGTTCTGCCATATAACTTTGACCATTTCAGTTATCTTATTACATATAAATTTATCTATACAATACAAGATCTTCACTGGTTACTCTTCATAATAAAGATCGTATTCCAACTCTAACACCTCAAAATCTAGTACATGTGACTGATCTACTCCCTCAATAGGGATATATGGAATATGTCATGTACTTGAGAAAGGGTTGTAATTAGTGTCAATCAGTAATCCTGGGATCTAATGTAATCAATAATCTCAAAGGGGTCAATGATCACAGGGTTTATCTTACCCTTATTCCCAAATCTCATGACTCTCTTACATGGTGATATCTAGAAAACACTTTATCCCAAACCTCAAACACCAGTTCTCATCAACGATTGTTATCATAGCTCTTCTGTCGACTCTGAGAAGTCTTAATTTTTTGTTGAATGTTCTTGGCCCTTTCAATCATCTCCTAAATCATTTAAGGTCCTAATATATTATTTACTCCAAATTCATCCAAACACATAAAGCTTCTACATCTCTTCCCATAAAGGGATTCATAAGGATCCATTTGTATTCCTGAGTGAAAGCTATTATATTTTAGGAACTCAACCAAATAATTATTTTGATCTCGTCCTCATTTTAAGTCTATAAAGAATTCTATCAATGTTCCTTTAAGTGTATTAATAGTCTTCTCATATTGGATATCAGTTTGGGAGTGATAAGTCATACATAAGTTCAAATCAATATTTAGATCATGTTAGAGGATCTTCCAGAACTTGGTGGTAAATCCCATATCTTAGTCAGCTACAATCAATAATGGTGTTCCATATAGCCTCACGGCCTCCATAATATATATCCTTGAAAGTTTATTAAGTCCTAATACCTATAGAATTGCAATAAAGTGGGTGTTATTTTTAAGACTATATGTCGTAACCCATATGGTATTGTTTCCTCTTGATGTCTTTAAAATACCACAAACAAAGTCCATAGTGAGTTTTTCCCATTTCTATATAGGTATGGGTAATGGTTGCATCATCCACTTAGACTCCTGCATTTTATCAATCATGTGCTAATATACAAGACACTTTAATTTATATTCCATTATCTCATTCTTCATATTGTCCCAAAAATAGGGCTATTGGATATCTCAATACATTTTCATGCTCCCTAGGATGATGGAGAAGGTTGAGCAATGTGAATCATTCAATAGCTCTTTCTTTATCTCAGTATTGAATGGTACACATAATCTTAACCCCAAACTTACAACTCCTTAAAAAAAATTGAACTCTGAGGATTAACCTTTTCATGTAGATTTTACCTTTTTTAAATTTCTACATCATCTCTTTGAGAATTCATTATATTCTCTAGAAGGGATGGTTGAGCAATCATTTGAGAAAGGAATGATGATATTCCTTCATTAATGATTTCCATTCTCATACTTTACAAGTCCAAAAAGATTTTACCCTTATCAATTTTTATCAGTGTTAAAGTAATCAGATTCTTTAAACTTATAGAGTATACCACAATGTTTTCTTTCCCAAGATATAAATATATTGAGTAGTCATGGTCCTTAATCAGCTCTAACCATATTCACTGATGCATATTAAGATCCTTCTATATAAATACATGTTTTAGGCTATTATGATTCATATATATTTCAATCTTCTCTCCATAGAGATAACGTTTCCAAATTTTCAATTCAAATATCACTACATAAAACTTTAGATCATTTGTGGGATAGTTCTGCTCATGAAAATTCAACTTTCTTGAGGTGTAGGCTATCAATTTATAATTTTTCATCAGTACACAACATAATAACTTATTTTAAGCATCACTATATACCATGAATAGATCCCCACTTGAGGATATCCTGAGGACTGGTTCATTGATATGCCTCTTTTTTAACTCCTTAAATCCTTCATATGTATTTATTGGTCCATAAAAATTTCACTCCCTTTTTTGTTAGCAAGGTTAGTGGTTTTTACAACTAAGATAATTTTCTCACAAATAATTTGTAATACCTATCTAGTCTAATGAAACTATGAATCTCCATTATATATATTAGTCTTGGCTACTCCTTAATTTCATTTTCTTGTAAGGGTCTATAGATATCCATTTTTTGTTGATAATATGCCCCAAGAATGAAACTCAATTCATAAAAAACTAACATTTACTGTAATTTGCATATATCTTCTCCTTTATCAAAGAATTTAACATTATATTCAAATACTCCCCATGATTCTCCTCTTTTGAGAAATATGATCTCCATTTCTCTAAATATATTAACATGTGAATTGTAAGAGTATACATGAGGGGATTTTACATTTATCCCATTTAAGAACATGAAACATTTCATAAGGAATAACATTAGAATAGATGAAAACCTCATCAGACAATCCTTTATTTGAAAGACAGTAATCAATCCAATTGGATTCACGATATATGTTTATGATGATGTAGTTCATTGAGGAAATATTGTCAAAACAATTAGACCATTTAGTTGTCATCTTCCATGAAAGATGAATCTATCCTAACCTGAGGCCCTGGAAAATTTTTGTGGAATCTGATTTGAACCATATGTTATTCCGGTTTCATTTACTTATAACTGAGACATCTTTGATAAATATCATCGTTTATGCCTCTAAGGAATTGGCATGGGATACTTGTTCTTTATCATTATTTTTTTTGAGTTCATGATAATCAATTAAAAGTCACACTGACCCATAAATAATTATGATAAAGAGGTTCGGAACACCCAATGGTTAGGAACTTGAGAGTGTAAAACCCTTTTCAAAATTCTCTTATAGCTACTTTTTTAATTCTTCAAACTCAACAATGGATATTTTGAAAGGATTCATCGATCTGGCTAGAGATCTAGGTATAAATTTTATAGATAATTTAATCTCTCAATTAGAAGGAAGACCAGTAAACTTCTCATGGAATACATTAGTATAATCCCTCGCAATTGTAATGTATTAAATCATTATTATCTACTCTTTCTTAATAATTTGATCTAGATATTCGTTATCATAAAAAAATAATATCTAAACCTAAAAAAAAGATTCCAATGGGATTCATCTTCCTCATTACACTTGTATAGAATCATATGATGAATTGAAATTTGGAGAGTGATCTCCCACTCTTGACATTTTATGTTATCTTATATAATAATGTCCAATCCATGCCCAATATAGCATCAAACTCCACTACAGGACTTAATATGATATTTTCTAGAAAAAATTTTCCCCAAAAATTGATTGGGGAGGAGTTATATAATTGGGATGAAACCATTACTCTATTTTATGTTCTCATATATATCTCAACCACTATATTTTTAGTTGGTGTTTTAATAGTTATAATAAACTTACAAGATATGAAAGAATCCATAGTATTACAATCAAATAGTTTGTTCACTATTATTGAATCACTAACTTGCATACCTATCACCAAAAAATTATTGGGATCCACCTTATTAGTAGTGATATAATATTATCTTCATTGATATTTATGACTTTGAGGTTTTTTTATCTCTAAAAACCCTAGGATTAGGGAATTGGCATAAAAAATACTTGTGTTGCTAAAAGTTGAAACACTTCACCTTAGGATGAGTGTTGATCTGAACATTCTTTTCTTCTTCTGCATTTATGGGTTTATTGATTTACCTTAGGCACTAATTACTCTGATTCCCCTCTTTTCCACCTTTGAAATATCTACTGGTTCTTATCATATAGTTTCTATGATTCTTCTTCCTACACTTTTAACAAGTGAAATATTGGGTTTTCTTTTCTCCTTAGTATTTATCTGCTGATACTCCCAAAGAAAACTTCATTCTATGTTTTTTGTCTCTAGTCCCATGGTACCACTGAGAGTCACTGATCTCTATCTCATCTTTGATGGAAAAACAGAAAATATTTTAATTTCTATCAATTTACTGAATAGATAATTCTTTTCATAGACTCAGCTTCAACCTACTAAGTAAATGGTCCAGCTTACTTTTGATATTGATGAAAAAACTATAGGCATATCATGTAATCCTTGTGATGTTTTCCTCATATACCCTTATAGACTTGTATTCCTTTTTCTTTAGAACAAGGAGATCCCTATACATTTTAAGATGGTGACTTTAGGTAAAATATTAGTTGAAAAATATTTTCTGTAAGTCTTCTCATTCCTTGGAATCAATATCCTCTTTAGAATTTGTGTTCTTGATCATTTCCCACTACTAACTAGATTCTCCCTCAATGAAATAAATAACTAGATCAACTTTTTCTTTCTCTGATCATTGGTGGATAGATAATATCTTCTCAATGTATTTAATCCATTTTTCATTAATTAGGGGATCAAGATTCCCACTAAAGGTTGGAAACCTTTCTCACAAAAAGACTCAACTGCAACTTTCTCTTTCCTAAGAGAAGGATGGAGTTTCATATTATTCAATGTATTATTCCTTACTTGAGCTAGTTAAGAAAGTACTTCCATGATGTTCTCATCTCTCGCTCTCATAAGGTTAGGAATGTCATTATTGAAATCATCATATTTCCTATTATATTAGTTATTGGCATAGTTTATCCTATTTATATCCATTAACTAAAGATAAAAAAATATGAGAATACATTAACATACAAAAGGTAAACTTATAAACTTATATTGAATAACTTATAAATGATAATTATATCCTAAATTATTATTATTCATATTTCAATCTATATTATCTATGGTAAATTTTACTATTATGTTTTCTAACCTAATAATTTATTCAAGGCCTTTTTAATGGTTCATAAAGAGTTTTGTGAATTTATAAGTTATATCCTCTGGGAGTGTCAAACTAGGTGTGCAGCAAGGTCTATTTTCATGAAATAGGTGATAATAAAGTCTAGATCAATGCACATTTTTCTTGAAGTTACAACCACTTGTAGTATACTTATATGGATCTAATTTCTTGGAAACAACTCACTCTATAATTCTCCAAAATTATATGATATTATGATATACTTTTTCTTGTACTTAGACTTATCCCTAGGGTTCTCACTAAATTATTCTAGTTCTGAACCCAAAAAAATAACTAGTCTTGATTTCATTAAAAAAAATAGTAAACCAATACTTTTTACACATATTATTTTCATTATTTTTAACATAAACATCCATTAATACAAAACAAGGATCGAAAAGTTCTAGTGTCTTCAGAAAACTAAGTCTATAATACATCAAGTGATATTAAACATAAAATATTTATTTCATTCTTCATAATGAGCTCCTAAATTCCTTTAAGATCATAAACTACATGGTATAACCTAAGGAATATATAGATAGAAGGTTTGAAATAAAAATCCATGTAATGGAATAACATTATTAGGAAACATAACTTGTGTGTTAAAAGTATAACATGTCATCATAAAAGAAAAGGCTCATGAGTAAACACCATGGGAGAATTAAATAAAGAAAATAGTATCATAAGATCATGGAATTATTGTAATTGTGGCTATTAAATATAACATGGCATAATAATAATTCAAGGATAACTTGCTTGACAATATCACATGGTGGAAAAAGTATCATAGTGGATGGGGTTTACTTCCAGATCCTAGATAGGGGGTCTCATGAGACTAAATCTTTACCCAAATAATTGGAGTGATATATGGGTACACCCATAAAATCATGTTAATGATTTATGTGTTGTAAAAAATGAATAAAAATCATAAGACCAAAACATAATAATTACTAATGGAAAGGAAATGGTTTTCATAATCCTGCCTCATATCATAATCAAAGTAAATTTCAAAAGGGAGGCATTTCAGTAGTGAACATACGACATGTATTACTCCATAAAATTAATGGATAATAATCTAGGTATATATATGAGATACATGTATAAATAATTTATAAGAATAACATTAAACATAAGGAAAGAGTAAGTGAGATAGAGAGATAATGGTCAAAACTTGAAGAAAATGGGGGTTTAGAGAGATATCTTATCTCAAGTCTGATTCATCATGTGCATTATTTATATTAATGAATAACAAACATAGGTTAATTATTTAATTTCTTAAGAATATTTTTCAACTTTATTATTCCATTTATTTTATTTATTATCATGTTATATTCAATTACTTAATCATTTAGGTTCAAATATAATGGTTTGATGATATTCGGCTCATATGTCCAAAATCACTTTGCTAAGTTGACTAAGGTTAAAGAGATTATTATTTCATCATCTCTAGAATAATAATAATAATAATAATAATGAAATAATTATAATTTTAATATATAAATTATACTTTTAAAACCAACCATGAAATATATTTATGAAAAACAAATTATGTTATAATCAATTATTATGGTAAGTCGTACATACGCATGAGTAAGGTTTCCATTTTTCAATGATAATGATGGAAAGAAGTTAAGTGTTATTTTAACATTAATGAATTATAATTATATAATAAATATCATATTATTTATTTAAATAAATTTATATATAATATCCATGTGATGTGTTAATAAAAACAAATTACATTATTTTGTGAGGAGGTAGTTCGTCATACACAAGAATGTTGTTTTCGATTTTTAATATATGGTAAGGCAAGAAGGTATATGATATATTAATTTTTAATAATGATTAATATTTCAGTAATATCATTTATAAATATTAAATGCATCATCATTAATATCTGTGAGAGGAAATGATGGAAAATGAATTGCATCGGTTCGTGAGGCGGTAGTCCTCCATACACACTAATGATGGTTTCATTTTAAATTTCATAGAAAGGAGATGAATATAGGTTATAACATTAACATAATAATATCTTATTATATGGTAGATAATAATGTTTTTGTATCATCATTATTTAGTAAGATTTGAATGATATAGAAGAATAAATAAACCAATGATTCTCAGTTAAGAATGATACCACTTCTTCAGAGAACCTCCTCAAGATTATACTTAAATCCTCCCTAGATTGGATTTATGATCAAACCAAGGCCTCTAGGACATATTGAGGGAAGTTAGAAATTTATTTGGGAATATATTGGATATAAAGACCCACTCTTTTCATGCATAGATATTATATCTAAGTAAATAAATATTCAATACATAATAGTATTATCCAAGCCAAACTCATAAAGGTTTAGAGTTTTTGGAGATTATATATAAAATATTCTTATTTTTTGAAATATATTAACCATACTACAAAAATATCTTCTCATATAGTACTCTTATTATGAATACCCTACCTAAACCTTGATTCATTACCTGGGTAAGGAAACATAAGAAATTATGAGCATAAATTCTCAGCAAGGGTAAATGTAGGAGATATCAATATACGATCATATGAAAATAAAATATAAGAATAAGGTTATTTTATTATAAAATGAATTGGAGATACTATAGAAACAGTGAAATTGTAGTGGCGATGGGTACTTTATTAGGGACTGTAGCAGCGACGGTATTTTAACAGAAACTGTTGCAGCCTGGGTATTGTAGTAGTACTATTCACCGAAGGGCCCTTTGGGCCAAAAAATGGGATTTCAAAACTTGTTTTCAGACTACTTGGATTTGGGCCTTTGGGTTATGTAATGTGTATCCCTCTACCCAGAAAAAAATGAGGTCTTGTATATAATAATAATATGAGTCTTCGGCTTCAACCTTTGGAAACAAATTCAATCTGATCTATAAGATAATGTCATAAAAGTGTGTAACAATCATATATATAGAAAACGTATCATATTTAAAGGTCAAATACTAATATAGTCAACATAGTGGATCTGGACACACGTGTTTACCATAGTGGATTAGGACACACCTATTTCCCATAGTGGATTAGGATGCACCTATTTCCCATAGTGGATCAATCCAATTGACTTTTTTTTATATTTTTATGTTATGAGATATAATTAATTACCAAATTAATTGTATGGATATTTGTGTCCCACCAATCACATAATGGAAACGATATATATGTGTTTCATAAGAAAAGAAATCATTCATCATAACATAACCCATGAAAAGAAATGGTCTTCATAAATATCAGTCCATCATAAATATAAACCAACCACAAAGAAAATAAGGAAATTATACCCAAATAATATACCCCATAAATCATAATTAACATAAAATATTATTATCTTGGATGGAAAATAATTTTGAAAGATCACAGGGAATAATTCTTGAAAAAAAACATTTTAGTTTTAAATTTATTTCTTTTTTTAGAGTTGTACAATTATAAAAGAATCATTTTATTTTAAAATAACCTTGTAATATTATAAGGGAGACATAAAATAATTAAATATTTATGATGTTATGAAAATCCTCTCATTCTATATAAGTTTAAAAAATCCATCCTATAATTTTTTTTTAAAGGTCATGAACAACCTCGTTTATAAAATAAAAAAATGTATATTTTCAAAACATTGTGTAAAAATTAAAACATGAGAAAAAAATAATTTAAAAAATAATAAGATAATATAAAAACATTTTTAGACACAATTTTAGAAAACATGGACATGGAATAAAAAAGAGAGTTTTAATGGAAATTTTTATAAAATAATTTTTAATGTAAAGTCCCTTATAAATATCATATCATTAAAGTAAGCATTAATAAAATTAATATATTATCTGTATCATATTTAAATCTATGTAAAAAAATATAAATAAAACATAATATAATTAAAATTCATTTCACACATAATCAATGGTGTAGAATTTTAACATAGTGAATCGAAATTGAGGTAAGAAATCCATTGCCACTTTATAATTAGTCAAATCATATGCCTCAGAAAATTAATAATTATCAAATGAAACATTTAATTCCATGAAGATAATTATATTCATGATACAATATATCAATGTTAATTATATACACCACAAAAAAATAAGGGGTCAATAAGGTGTGTATCTCACAAAAGTAAAAGTGAGATGAGAATCCCTTTCCTCACGCTTCCCTTTAGTTTTGTATAATTTAACATCTTGTATGAAGGTTTAAATAATGTTATTAATTAATTATATAAATATAATCATATTTATAATACATTATTTGATAGTTTTATAACATCTTACCACATGTTCATTAATAATATTTCATTATTTTCATTAGTGCATTATTTTCATGGTTTCATGATTGGTTTATTTGTGTATCACTACCACAAAACTGGGTTTCCGCAGCACCACCCTTTATCAGTGCTAAAAAAAGTGCTGATAAAGGGGGGGCCTTTATCAGCGCCAAAAAAAAGCGCTCATAAAGGGAAATTTTAACAGCGCTAAAAACACTGTTAAAAGTGACCCTTTATCAGTGCTTTTTTTAGCACTGATAAAGGGGCCCCCTTTATTGTTGATTTTTTTATCATGGATAAAGGCCCCCCCTTTATCAGTGCTTTTTTTAGTAGCGGTGATAAAGGGTGGGTTTGTTAGTTCGCATTTTCCTAGCACTGATAAATGTGTATATTTCAAAAAAAATCATAAAAAATTATATATTGATATATAAGTATATTTATATTTATATAAATATAATAAATATTTTTAAAAATATGTTTTAAATCGATTTTATATGTCGTAGTCCCAAAATGGACACCCCTGAGTAGAAATTATAGATGTTTGTAGGGATTAAAGACCTTTTCTTACCTTGAAGAATATGAGAAGGTGTTAAAATGATCACCGTAGTGTAGGTCTAGCCGTAAGATTCGATTTGATTTGTGGTTGAGGGAAAACGAACACCAGGAGCAGAAGTTATGGCAAAACGGACCCACGGAGCCAAACTTATGATCATTCAAAGGGTTTTTGGTTCTTTTTGAAACTCAATGAACTTGAGAAGGGGTTTTGGTGATCACCTGAGTGTGTAACTTTTCATAAGATTAAATTTTATTTGTGGTAGAGAAAAAATGTACACTCGGAGTAGAAGTTATTGTCGTTTAAAATTTTCAACTCTCGTATCTCCTAAAAATCTAAGAAACCAGCAACTCACGAAAATGGGCATAACTTTGACTCTGATTGTCTGTTTGAGCTCTACGACTAGTCAAATCGATTCTCATGAAATGAGTGAAGATCTAGTATAGTATAAACTATTATAAGATAAGATAAACAAAAGATATATCAGTTATATCACTCCAAAAAAGTCCAACTTCAAATGACCATAACTTGCACTTCGGGTGTATGTTTGGGCTCTAACACATATCAAATCAAAGGAAGTGAAGTGATATATAAAGAAGGTTGACTGAATAATAGAATCAGTCATGTATAGCACTATAAAATCCCAAAAAAACACCATAAGGCCTCCAAAACTCAGTTCCTGTGTCTAGAACCCTATCAATTTTTTATAAAAATGGCCATAACATATGATTTGTGTATATGTTCATCATCTAGAACCTTTGTTATCATATTTAGTTCCATGAGCTTCAGTATTACTATTTACAGAGCTGAAACGGACACGCAAATAAGAAGTTATGTCTTTTTCAGTGACTGCGATTTGTTAGGTTTTTCGAGACCCCATTTCTCGCACTTTTGTATATACATATTAATATATAATATTTGTAAATATATATAAATATGTATAATTATACCTACAGATATATATATATATAATATGTGTGTGTGTGTGTGTATTGTATATATGTATGTATTTATTTATTTATTTATTTATTTATTTATTTATTTATAAAAACACACATAAGAAAACATATTTTATAAATGTATTGAAAACTAATCTTATAAATATATATTAATATATATTAATATACAAATAAATATACGGATAAAAAATTATAACTATATATATATAGATATAAATATATATTAATATACAGATATATATATATATATATATATATATTAATATAATTAAATATATATATATATATATTAATATGACTATATATATATGTTTATATATATATATATATATTAATATACGGATATATATATATTAATATAATTAAATATATGTATATATTAATATGACTATATATATATGTTTATATATATATATATATATTAATATACGGATATATATATATTAATATAATTAAATATATGTATATATTAATATGACTATATATATATATATATATTAATATATATGTTAATATATATATATTAATATATATATATATATGTATACAGATATATATATTAATATAACTAAATATACATATATATTAATATATGAGTAAATATAACTATATATATATATAACTAGATATATTAATAAATGAAAAGCAAAACAATATGGTGGAGTGGTAAAGGCTAAGGCGCGCAGGCAAGAGGTCTCGAGTTCGAATCATGGGGGAGGCAGGTCACACGCGCAGGTGTGGGAAATTACCTAGCATTATTAAAGGGGGGTGGGGTTGGGTGGAGCTATCCTGGGGTGTGCGTGGGCTACCATGGGCGGTGGGCACTGTTAAAGGGGGGCTTCAAGCACTGTTGAAGTCCCCCAGAATTGCAAAAAAATATTTTTTTATATTTTTTCAACTTTTATCAATGCTTTTTTTAGCACTGATAAAAGGGGTCTTTATCAGTGGTTTTCGGAGCGCTGATAAAAGGGACCCCCCTTTATCCTCACCTTTATTAACAACACTTTTTTTAGTTCTGTTAATCGACTTTTCTAGTATTGATAAAGGCCATATTTTTTTAGTGTATTATTATGGATTTTATTATAAAAAGGATATAGAACTTAATGAGTTAAATGAAACGGTATTAATTCAAGTCCATAAGTTTAAATGGTCTTATATATAATTTTTATTTTTGACCAGAGGACGATTTTTCTGATAAAATGTTAATGATAAATGTTCAGTTTAATTTGGCGGTTTTCTGACCATCACGAATCAGTTTCATTTTATTTTATATTATGTATATATATTAGTTCCATAAAATTATATAGTTTATAATATACCTTTTACAATCATATTTAACTATAATAATACTTTTATGACCATCTTTTAAGGTGGTAATGGAAAATAAAAAATCATTATCTATAGAGACGGTTAACCGCCATAATTTGGACAATGGTTTCATTAATTTGAATGAGAGGATATAGGAAAAGGTATGGATATAATATATTACATTATAAATAAAAAATTCTATTATATACATCATATTGTAAAAAGAAAAGAAATTAAGAGATGTTGTTTGAGAATGTTACCTCTTGAATGTCACCTCTCTAAAGGACCCCTTAAATAACATGGAATTGGTATTAGTGTGATATCATCAGTACTTAAACATGAGGAGAGTGCGGAGGATATGATTTGGTATAGATTTCTAAATAATCAAGGGTTTTAAGGATAAATTAGGTGTTGAGGTCAGGTATTTATACTTGAGGAGGGTGGTTTTAAGTGATGAAATAATGATTACTATATATTTGAAGGCTACCAAATTTGGGTGGTATTAATTCCAAAAAAATGGTTAGTAATTTATTTTTTAAATTCTGATTAATTTATAGAAACACATCAACCACCCATTTAATTTTTTATTTTTTAGATATTTTAATATTTTACATTTTAACTTTAACCTGCTACATTATTTTAAATATACTATGGTAAATATTTCATTTCCGTGGTAACTTTTATATGCCTAAAAGTGAAAAGGACCTTATAACCTAATTTAGAACACCTAATTTCAAATATGGAATCAATTTTTAAAAATAAAAATAATAAGTTGAAATTTTACATTTAAAATTAAACCACAGAAATGCAAAGAAAAACAGTTTTTCATAAAAATGTTTTTTAAATCCCAAAAATGTAATTATAGTAAAATATAGTATAAATATTTTCTAAATGTAATTAAATATTTTTTATATAAAAAATACTTCAGTTACCCTATGAAAAATTAAAAATCATAAATATACTTTTTAATATAAATAAAATGACTATTTTATAAAAATCTGTAATTTTTACTATTCACTAGAAAATCAATCTTTTTAGAAAATTTCCAATATTTCATTATAAGATAATTTTGATATTCTAGTTGAAAAAATTAATTTTGTTTTATAAAATACATTTCATAAAATTTCTGAAATTTAATTATATTTATTTTCCCAAATAAGGAAATTAAAACCGCTCTTTGATTAAAACTTATATTTAAATAATAAAATGAATTTATTAAAAATTGTGTATTTATTTCCTAAGAATGAATAAATAAATTATTATTGAATATGACCTTTATATATATATCATAATATTTTTAAACTTATTCATTCCCTTCAAATTAATGACTAGGTTATAACTGTCATGTTAAAATAATGATATTTCATAGTATGATGTGGTTTATTTAAACTTAGTGTTGCATGCAATATAAACTATCGAAGAAGTTAAATTTATTTAAAAAAAAGACATACCATAAAATCTTGGGGTGTAAAAATCAATCACTCAGATATAAAAATAAGACAATACCTCTGCCTCATTACATCCTTAGATTCCTATATAGCTTCCTCAAATTAGTGGTTTTACTGAAAAACATTAACTATGTGAGTGGTCTTGTTTTGTACAGCTTTATCTTTACGATATATAATCTCTACCATTTTTTCTTCATAAGAAATATATTTCTCTATCAGTATGACCTATGAGATTATTACATGTGATGGATCAGTTATGTACTTTCTTGGGAGGGATACATGGAACACATCATGAAATTGAGAGTGATTCGGTGGAAGATCCATTTGATAAGCTATCATCCTAATATAATCACGAATTTAAAAAAACATCCTTTCAATTTAAAATTTCACATTGAAAATAAAATGTGTGTGTTTTAAGAAAAATATGGTAAAACCACATCATAAAATATTTTAATAAAATTTCCTCTTAAAAAAATGGAAAGTAAAAGGAAAATGTCACCACAAAATTAGGATTCTTATTGGGATAAAATAAGTTGAAAGTGAAAATATGGACATGGAAGATAATTATAACTATCAAGTTCTGATGGAAAATGATAGAGAAAATAGTTAAGATAAGTTTAATGACTATAAAAAAAACATAAACTAAATGGGTTTTAAGAAGGACATTAATATCATTAAATTTTTTCCTAATAGGATATCATTTTATTTAAAAATCATTTGAGATGATATACTTGATTTGATATCATAAGTAAAATCTCACTCTTTGGTTTTTCATAGATCAATTTCCACTTCATTTCTTACTGCATTAAATAAAGTTGAAATTTTAATGCCTTAAGAACTATTGGATCATAATATCCATAATTAAAATACAATTAATTCCTTCTATTTGTAGTTAGCTTTAAAAAATGATTATCATAGGTTATCCAATACCCAAAAAATCTCATTATGTTTAAGTAATACATTAATATCTAAAAAATTGTCCAAATTTCAATGTAAACAATTTCATAAATGGTTACCCTTATGATCCTTCAAAAAATTAAAATATACAGTTTTTAGAAGGACACTAAATTATCCAAATTAACTTATCATTAATCCCCAAAACAACTTGATGTAGCTCTTAATTGTAAATAAAAAATATGTGAAGACCATTTTCATGTATTATCTTGAAACATGGTAACAACCAAAATAACTATAAAACTTTAGTGAAAACATTCATGCATTTAAAAATTAACTCTTTCCCCATACCATAAATTCAAAATTTCTATAAAATCAATCTATGATATCCTAAACCACCTTGTCATCATATTTATAATCATTTTCATGGTCATAAATACAATATCATTAATTATATCACAATCAAACATCTATTTATCTCATTATTATCCCAACATCATGCACATATTATAGGTTATCTTTCCATTAATCATGTGTTCTCCAAAATTTATTCTTACCATCTCAATAAATTTTCATAGTTACTCATATCATTCAATATATGATTTAAAATACTTAAAAAAATAATATGTTTGAGAGATCCTTAGATGTATCATTATTCCATAATACCATAAATTTACTTATAAAACATTATTCTTGATATTCAATACATAATCATTTAATCATTCCACTACCTTCTTAAATCATTAACCAGACTTTGTCATTTTATTCCTTAACACTTCTTTCATCTCATATGTCATTCTTAGTCTATGCACCATCTGTAATATAATCCTTACTAATAAAACCTTTTCTATTATCTTCATGATCTTTCCCCCTAGTTCATTAATATTCATAATGTCGGTACATTACACATTTAAATCATTTTACAATTGATGATTCCATGGGAATAACATAATTATTTTCCATTGAATTAATTGAACCTTTAACTTTTACTTTGTAATATACTACTTTGTGTTCTTATTTTCCACACCAAAAGAATGTTCTATTTCCTTTGAAACATTCCCATTGATGCCTCTTCTACCATGCTTTACATGAAAAAAATTTAACTTTCTTTCCTCTGTGTTCACCATGAAACTCTATCTTTCTATTATTATATGTGTTAAGAAACTCACCCAAATTGAGATTATTGATCATATTATGATATTTTTTATTTTTAATAATAACAGGGTTTTGCTTTCCAACTCCTATTTCATTTAGTTTCTCATGAGTAACATCATACCATTATCGATCGCATTCTACATTAACATGAATCCTCCTAGTTCCATATATTGTATAAAACCCAAAAATCATAGTGTGAGAAAAAATAATCATTGTAGGAAACCACATAATCATGAGATATGATTTATAAATCAGGAAAACTTATTTTGATAAATTAAACCATAGGTTTAACCTAGTTTATTTATGATCATTATCAAAAAATTAGGATTTTATTCTATACTTACTCATATCCCTAGGGTTTTCATAAAATATTTCTTACCCTACTCTCTAAATATTGTCCAAACACTACTCTGATACCAACTAAAATATACCAATATTTTATACATATATATTACATCTAAATAGATGAATATTTAGTGGATAACAATACTATCCATGATAGAATCATAAAGTTGTAGAGTATTTGGAGATTAGATATAAAATTTTCTTATTTTACGAATGATCTTCATTATTTCCCATAGACATCTTATTTTATAGTACTGCTCTTAGGCATACCCTACCTAAAAAAAATTTCATTACCTTGGGAAGGGAACATAAGAAAGTGTTATATAATATTCTCAATAAGTTAAATATAAGTTATATCAATCCTAGATATATTAAATCATAAGATAATAATAAGGTTATTTGATTATGAATACAACTTATTAATTTCATACCCAACCTTTCATAGATCATAAATATGATTCATGGAATAAGAATTATCATTTCAGAAAACATGGACAGTCAGAGTTATAAATCATAATAAATCAATCATCATTTAGAATATCATGTCATAAATGTATGGAACCATTATAAATATAGAAAACCATATTATATTTCAACCGTAATTACTAGTATTATCAACATCGTGGATCGAGACCCACCTATTTCCCATAGTGAATCATGACGCACCTATTTCTCATTATGGATCATGACACACCTGTTTACCATATTGGATCAATCCCATTGAATTGTATTCAATTTTTATCTCATGAGATATAAATTTTTACCTAATTTATTGGATGGAGATATAGGTCCCACCTATTACATAATGAAGGCCATATATATGTGCTCAATAAGTATATAAATAATTCATCATATGAGAACTCATGAGAAGAAATGGATTTCAAAAATATCAATCCATAATAAAAATAAACTAACCATAAATAGAATAAGGATAGTATCCCTGAAAAATATCCTCATTAAATCATAAGTAACATCATATAATTTTAATTTAGATGTAAAATAATTTTTAAAGATCACTTGAAATAATTATGGAAAAAATATAACATTTCCATTTTCAAATCATTTATTTACAAATAGTGTAAAAATTATAAAGGAAAACATTTAATTTCAAAATAAACTAGTAGTATTTTAAAGTAGAAATAAAATCATTAAATAATCTTGATGGTAGTAAAATATAACCATGTTGTATAATTTAAAAAAAACAATCTATCAATACTTTTCAAAAAGGTCACAAAGAAAATCATTTAGAAAATGAAAAAAAAAATCCTTTCAAACCATTTTTTAAAAACTAAAAAAATGAGTAAAAATGAATTTAAAAAACATAATAAAATAGTAAAAACATTCTTGGAAACAAATTTACAAAACATGGAAATGGAATAAAAAGAGCATTTTAAGGTAAATTTTTAAAGGATAATTTTTAAATTAAAGTTCCATATAAATATCATATAATTGAAGTGAGAATTAATAAAAGGAATCAATTATGTTTATCATATGTAAATAAGCGTAAAAAAGTGTAAATAAAATATAGTATAATCAAAATTTATTTCACACATAATCTTAGAATTACATAATCAATGAAGTAGAAGTTTATCCAAAGGAATGGAAACTGAGTTTAGCAAACCCTTACCACATTATAATCAGTCAAATTGTATTCCCCATAAAAGTAATAATTATCAAATCAAACATTTAAATCCAAAAATATAATGACATTAATGACATGATAAATCAATGGTCAGTATATACACCACACAAAATAAATAAGTGGTTAATAAGACATACATCTCATATAAGTAAAAGTGAGGCGAGAAACTCTTACCTAATGTTTCCCTTTATTTTTGAATACTTTAACCTCATATATAAAGGTTTAAATAATTTTATTAATTAATTTGATAACTATAATAATATTTATAATACCTTATATGATACTTTTATGAAATATCACCACCTATTTGTTAATAATATTTTTTTTATTTTCATTGGTGTGTTTGTTTTATAGTTTCATGATCGATTCATTTGTGTATAAATATGGATTTTCCTTGCAAATGGAAATAAAACTATAGAATAGAAATGAAATGGTATTCATGAACATCCATAATTTTAAATGGTCCCATATATAATTTAAATTTCTAACATGAGAATGATTCATTTGATAAAATGTTAATGATAAATGTTTAGTCTAATTTTGTAGTTTTTTCAACCATCACGAACTAGTTTCATTTTATTTAATATTATGTCTATATATTAGTTACATAACATGAAATAGGTTATAATAAACCTATTAAAACCTGATTTAACTGTAATAATACTTTTATGTCTATACTTTGAGGTGGTAATGGTAAACAAAAAAAATCATTATCCATTGAGATGTCTAACCTCCATAATTTGGACAATGCTTTTGTTTCTTTGAATAAGAGAAGATAAGAAACTGGGAGGATAGAAGATTTTCCATTAGAAATATAGAATTACACTATATAAATGATATTTTATTTATTATGACTTTATGGGTGATGGAGTTTAATAGAAGGAATAGAAAATATAATTAATATCGGTCATTTGAAATTTTACCTCTAGAATATAACCTCTTTGAAGGACCCCTTACAGAACTTGGAATTTTTATTTGGATGAGATAAATAGAAATTTTTCATGGGGATAGTGGTGAGAGAGGTTTTTATAGATATTTTAAAATATTCATGTATTTTTAGGAGAAATGGGGTGGTGAGGGGTGGTATTTATACCTCAGGAGAGCTGGTTTTAAGTGTTTAAATAATGATTATTCTGTATTTAAATCCAACCACATTTGGATGGCATAAATTCCAACGAATTTGGTTGATAATTAATTTTCTAAATTTTGGTAAAGGATTATAAACACATAAACCATCCATTTAATGTTTTATTTTTCAGGTATTTTAAGTTTTTACCTTTTAACTTTAACATGATATATTATTCTACATATATTGCGGTAAATATTTTTTTACTATGGTAACTTTTTTATTCCTAAAAATAAAAATGAAATTATAAATTAATTTTTACCCCATTATTATAAAAATGGAATATATTTTAAAAAAAATCAAAACACATAAGTTCAAATATTATATTTAAAATTAAACTAGAAAAACTCAATGAAAAACAGTTTTTCGGAAAAATGTGTTTTTTAGCCCAAAAATTTACTTATACCAAAATAAGGTATAAATATTTTTTAAATTTTGTTAATTAGTTTATATATAAATAAAAATTATTTATGTAACTTTTAGATTAATTCAATCCATAAATAAATTTTTTAATATAAATAAAATGAGAGTTTTATACAAATCGGTAATTTTCACTATTCATTGGAAAATCAATCCTTTCAGAAAATTCCCAAAAAATCACCATAAGATAATTATGATATAAAAATTTAAAAAATTAAGTTAATTTTACAAATAAAATATAATATTTAAAAAATTAATTATATTTATTTCTCATAGAAATAAATTAAAATCACTCTTTGATTAATACTTATATTAGAAGAATAAAATGACTTTACTAAAAAATGTGTATTTATTTCCTATGAATGAATAAATAAATTTATATATATAATATGAACTTAATATATATTTAATTATATAATTTATCTTATTCACACCCTCCAAATTAATTTCTAGTTTATTACGGTTATGTTAAAATAATAATATTTAATAGTATATCGTGGTTCATTTAATATAGTTTTTTCATGCAATGTCAACTATTAAATAAGCTCAATTTATTTAAAAAAATAAATAACATAAAATATTATGGGGTAAAAATTTTTGAACCATAAATATTTTAAACTTTGTAATGGATAATAGGGGAGGTATCGTTTTATATGTGAGAGGGGGCGTCTTTTTTGTAAATACCCAAAACTATTCAATGATAGTGAGTCACTCTCAAGACAAGTGCCTAAAAAATTAAACAAATAATGGATTGGAGAGGATATATGGGTCATTCACACCTCCTCCATTTAAAAATAAACATTTTTAAACATTTTATACCATTTACCTCTAAGGTTACCCAGTTTTACTTTTTAAATTTTTCACCATAGTAACTGGATTTTTTACTATTTTTACTATTAATTATAACAAAAATTTGAGTTGAAATTGTTACCTAATGTTATTTAATATGATTAAAAATATGGTATAAATTTTATCAAATTAAAATCACATAAGTGATATAAATAAATTTAAAATTAAACCCATAAAACGTGTTGAAAAATGGGTTTTTAAGAAATACATTTCTCAAGCAACAGATAATCTTATGTTAACTCTATGAAAATAAATAATCATTATATGAATTTAAATTAATATAAATAGTTGTATAATATATTCATTTAATTTTAAATTTTCCTCACTAGGATTTATTTTAATTTCTTTAAATGGGTCATCTCTATACACTTAAAAATAGTTTGAAAAAAACACATTTTTAAGCATAAAAATAAACATATAAAAAAATAATGAAAATTTATGATTAAAATTAAATTAATTATATAATTATAAATACAATTTTCTATATTCCAATTTAATACCAATCCAAAATATAATGTACCTTTTAAATTATTTTATCTAATGAAAATAAATTATAGTATTTGAACAATAAGTAATTTTCATTATTCACTAAAAATTCAAACATTTTAGAAAAATCCAAAAAAATTACCCTAATTTATTTTTAATAAGATGATTTTAGAAATTATATTCATTTTATAAAATAATATTTCTAAAATTTCAATAACTTAATTATAAAATTTTCTACCCAAAATCAATACAATCATTTTTAAAGAAACCATATTTTTGAAGAATAAAATTTATTTATTAACAAAATGAGTTATTATTTATTAATAATTTATCAATAAATTTATATCAATTACGGAAATTATATACATATTCTATAAAGCGGTTAATAAAATTTGTACCTACCAATTTAATGGCTATGTTATAATAGTCATTTTTAAATAATCATGGTTCGTTTAGGCTCGGTGTTGCATATCATATATGCTATAGAAAATTGTTTTATTTTTATGACTCTAGGTATTACGTATTCACTCTCCTAAAATTTTATGTTTTATATTTTTTCTAATCACAAACAAGGTGTGATTGCCTCATAAAAGGGGAATTAAAATTACCTGCACTTTAAAGTTTTGATTTGTTTTTTGAAATTTAGTGCAGCTTCTTGGATCATCCTAAAAATATATCTAAACATTTTTAAAGAACTGATATCCTGAGTTGGTTTCATATTGAGAAATATGAATGTAAATGTTTTATTCTTTGTTAAAATCACACAGGTTTTTTACATTTATCTAGCCCAAGTAGACTTATATGTTTCTTAATTAAGTCTCATTTATAATAACTCTTTAGTGCCTTCCTTCTCTAAAGAAAATAATAAAATCAATCAAGGATAATGTGGTTCTTAAAATTATATGATTAAGTGGGATAAAATTCTTCCATTTAAAGGAACTCCCATTCATATATTTTTAAACAAGTGTGAGATAAAAAACATTTTCCTTCCCTTTTATTTGTTATTATAAAGGGATAAGGAAAAGTGAATTTTTATTGACATTCATTGAAGTAAATTAGTACAATGGTGTTGTCAACAAACAAAAAGGGGGAGAATAAAGTGTCAAGTGATGTATTTTGTTATATTTTGTGTCAATGGTTTTAAATTATCATGTTTCTAGGAATGAGTAGAATATGGTTTATGGATTAATGTTCCCACCCAATACATAAAAGTAGGTGCATCCCATGATTTTTGGAAAATAGAAATGGAGTTACCACTTCTTAATGATCTGGATGGATAACTTTAGGTAGCATACTAAAACATTATATGATTGACTAGGTTATTTCTCATGTTAAATACATATACTGAGGTATTAACTAGTGTTTAAAATAGTTATAAGAAGGTTGTAAGTTTCTAGGTATAGTTAATATCTTGATGAAGCTATTATTATCAGTGAAAATGGACAACTTGATTGGTGAGGTTGAAGACCCAAGATACTGAAGTAACCATCCATGTATTTATGGATAAGATGACTGATAAAGGAATATCTGGTCTTTGAACTATTATGAACAGATTTTTAAATATGTATTTAAATATTTAAAATAGGTTTAAATTGTTTGGGATAGATAGAAATTGTAGGAGGAACCATCCTTGTAGTTCTTAGTATTTTGGTTACTTGATTAGACACTGTAAGAGGATAATATTCATTGCTAATATATGTAGTTTTCATGTGCCTTGATATTCATAAATACCATTTTAGTGCATTTTACATTTTGAACACCCATTCTCATCATTTGTGCACTTCATGCCTAATGTGCACCAATTTAGGCCCAATGTTTCATCTGATTTTAAAGAATTTAACTATCCATATTTTAATAGAATATTTTTGGAAATGTATATTTACTTAGTTATGAACATTTTTTATTCAGGGATCAATGGATTATTAATAAAGGATGATGGAGATATTTGGCGATTAAAGGAAACAATTCTGGAGAAGGAGGATTGGATATCATCCCACGGATCGGACTATGGGGCCCACAATACAAGCCCAATGAACCCCAAAATTTATTTAAGGATATAATACATATAGGGGAACAACTCATTCTTCTAGAGCCAGTGCTAATTCGTCCTCAATGGTGGTGATTAAGGCGGACCAATTTGAATATTTAATTTTGGGCCAGAGTCTGGGGCCCAGAAAAACATCCCACTATTTCAATCATATCTCCCTAACCACAAAGTATTTTGGGATGAAATTTTACATTATGTTAGGTTACATCCGGGGATTAATTTAAGTCTTCTAGGGCCCACTCAACTTCGGCTTTCTAGAAGGTCCTTTAGGCGCGCCCTTCCGGTAGATGCAAGCTGGCTGCAACTTCGGGGCAAGAAGTGGAAAAGTCTCTCATCATTAATGTTCCACCCACATTTCCCCAACATAATTAATTAAAGGAACATGGTATGTTGGGGGCTCGGCCAAGGCTTCATTTTTTCCTATTTAAGGCAGGAGTGGTGGTGGATTTAGGGATGTTGGGTGCTTTGTTTCATTATAATGTTATGTTGTCCATTTGATGTTGTAATCGTTCTTCATTCTCATGTAAGTTGTTTGAATCACATTAGTTCTTAATTAAAGTTCTTCACTTCATCTTTTTCTTTTCTTATTCTTATAAATTTGATACCGTTGCTTTAAGGTGTGAATTTATTCACACCAGAACTTGTGAATTTATTCACACAATGGTGGAGTGATCGTTTCATTGTTTTATTTTTCTTCTCCAATCTCGCTTCTTTAAGTCGACTTCCCACTTCCATTTATTGAATAGAATAAATGGAGGGCTAAACCCTTATGGGTTTGTCCTAGGGAGTTGAATGGGGAATATTGGATGTTATTTTATGATCCTAAATTCTGTAATCATTTCATTATTTTATGATTTCCATTTGATGATTTATTTCCTTCTTCATCTTTTCCAACTTTAACAATGACACATTTCGAGTGCTAGTACGATCCAATTCCTTGGAATGATCATTAAATTGATCCTATAAGTGAATTGGTAATTAGCCTTGGAATTTTGTAGGGATTAAATTGGTGAATTATGTTGAGGAATTATATCATTTTTTTGGATACGTCTTGAATTAGTGAAATGAACATTATAAGAAAATAAATACATCCAATCTAACCCTAGTAACAACTTAGGATCAACTCATCTCATTTAATTGTTTTAGACTAATTAATTGTATGTTTTAATTTATTTTCATTATATTAAATCATTAATTATTAAAATCAAATCAATCCCAATATTTGGCCACTCCATAGCCAAATCCTTCCAAGATCAGAGTGTCTTTAGGTTCCTTCTTCGGTCCCTGTGGATTTGACCCCTACCTATACTACAACGACCGCATACCTGTAGGGTAAATTTGGGCGAGACCAAATTTTGGCACCGTTTCCAGGGACCCATGTAAGTTAATTTAGACACTCATATTCATTTCTCACCCCAAATTCTCTATTCTCACCCCGATCTCTCTTATCTTTACCCCTTTCTGTTTGTGTGTGTCCTGAGAATCTAGATTCCAACTTTCCATCTTCTCCAATGGAGTATCTTCCAAATTATCATGTCACAAACTCGTACTATAATGAAATGGAAAATGAATATTGGGAAGCCCCTAAATTAGAAAATTTCTTTGATCAACCCTTGATTAATTACCACACACCTGATGAGATGAACAATCAATGGGATGATGATTGTTTAAAGGATCAATTTCCAGCCCTCTCGAAGATGATTGATGAGATGAAACTTAATGAAGTTCACGATTTACAAACTCATATTCAGTTTAATACTAAAAAACTCCTTGTACAATTGTGTAATCAAATGGAGATAATGAGTTCTGAGGTATCATCATTGATATTAGAACTACAATGCAATAATACTTGTGAGGAACTCATCCATACACCAATTGTACCTTCTGAAACCTTATTTGGAGTGTCTAGTTTCCCAAAAAACTCTCATGAACTTATTGAAGAACCAAAATTTGGAATTAGGGTAGGGGAAGTGAATCAAGAAATTGTTGAAGGGTCTTTAAATCAGGAGGAAATTGATTTTTTTAATTCAAAGGATAATAACTTTACATCATGGATTGAGTTTCCTGAACGTGGCTCCATTAGTGAATTTTTAGGGCCACAGATCACTAAAAAATTAAAAGAAATCCCAAAAATTGAGCCCATACCTACTCCTAGAATTAAAATGGACACTTTTGGGGATGAATCATATTTTTACAAGGAACCAATTCATTTTAATGTCTTTGGAGAAGAAACTAATGTTCATTCAAATTGCCAATATTCTTTAGAAAATTTCAACCAACCCGAACTCAAAATCATTGTACTTCCTTACCCACTTGAGTATCCCATTATTTTTTATAAACAAGATCTTGGGATTTTCATTCATTCATCTCATGAAACCCACAAAGGGGGTTTGATCTTTGATTTATTATGAAAGACTACAGAAGAAAAAAAGATCAACCATTTCTGATATTCCTTGGATTTTCCCATTCATTTTAGAAAATAGGATTGTTCATGAATTAAATTCCAAAACTTCTTACCAACCACAAGGGATACGCATTCTCAATCATGTTGAAGTAGAGAAAGATAAGGTCATTAAAATTTTTAAAGTTGGAATTGGCTAAGTTTGGGGGGTTCAAGTTGAGCTAAAGACTTTAAATTAAGCACTGCATGGGAGGCAACCCGCGGTTTTCATGTTTTATTTCATTTAATTAGTACCTCGGACTGTTGACCTATTCTTCTTTTATGAGTAAGTATGGGTATGAAAGGGGAGAACCATATTCACCCGTGTCACATGGTGTGATCCTTGAGTAATACCTTACCCAGAAAATAAATAGAATATAATGTATCATTAGTTTGTTTTATTTATGTTTTTGTAGGTTAAAAAAAATTTAGATTGTTGACCTGTTCTTATTTTATGATTATGGATGGGTATGAAAGGGGAGCACCATATTCATCTGTGTCACGCGGTGTGATCCCTGAGTAATACCTTACCCAGAAAATTAAGAGAAGACAATGTATCATCAGTTTTATTTTTAAAATTAAAAAAAAAAGGAAACCCATAAAAATGATGATACTTGATTTTAAATAAATTGTTGTGTTGTTTGTTTTGTCTGGTTTGTTCTTATTTGTATAGTTCGGGGACTATTTTGGGTGATACATATTTGATCAAGGAGGTGCATACATCTCCAAAGAGATCAAAAGAGTAATATGGAGCATCATGAACTTCAACTTCAAAAATCAGGTGAATTTGTTCCATGTTTATCATTTTCAATTTCCTCTTTGAACTCCTCGCCTCTACCCCTTCTAATATTTCTTTTCATTAAACACTGGGGACAGTGTTATTCAAAGTTGGGGGGGAGATGAAAATATGTGGAAGGAAAAATGTCATTAACCTTGAACATGATAACACACATTCCAAACTATGAAATTGGATATCAAATAATTTTGCATGCCTTGATTCTGATTTTAATGAAAGTTTATGTTCATGTGCATAGTTATTGGAAAGTGCGGTTGTCCGATGTGATTTTTCACTGTTATATTTTCATCCATTTAATAAAAAAACACAATGCACGTCCTCTAGATTGTGGGGTCTTAGTTTGAGTTCTTGGGGACCCATAATAAATAGCATAAGATTGACGATCATTTTAATTTTAACATGAGTATTCAAAAAAATTGCGCGTAGACCAATGAATTGGCCTAATGTGTGGCTTTCGGCACTTGGGGATCGCGACTCCATAGTTGTCTGGCCCAGAGTTGGTAATTTTATCTCTATTTGTGGTAATTTGAATTTTTTTTTGATTTAGTTAACTCGAGATGATGCCTGAGTATGTGAGCTTCACTTGGTGCCCTAAGGTATTTGAGCCTGGGAGTCATCGGCAAAGTCTTGCAACTTGGGTTGACTCGATTGAGTTAAATTTCAATTACCATGGAAAAATTGAAAAAAAAGAAAAGAAAAAGAAAATAAAAAAATGATTACTCATCTTATTATTAAAATTTGATTGCTCCTACCGCTTCCATCTTTTCTCCCTCGAATGTAAATGAACCCCCATGTCTATTGTGACGCACAACACTTCATCATGCTTAATTGAATTTGGATGAAATATGGCAATGAATTTGAACAAAGGAATGGGCTTGGGCTTGAGATATCCAAGTGGACATAGATTGTTTTAAATAATTTTTATGGGTTTGATAATTGTTTGGTATGTGATCTTTGGGTGAGAAATGTGTATTAAAATGTTTTTGGAAAAGGTCATTCGAATTTCATTTTTGTGAGATATATTTCGCTCGGGACTAGCAAAAATCAAGTTGGGGGTGTGATTAGACACTTTAAGAGGATAATATTAATTTCTAATATATGTATTTTTCATGTTCCTTGCTATTCATAAATACCATTTTAGTGCATTTTACATTTTGAACACCCATTCTCATCATTTGTGCACTTCATGCCTAATGTGCACCAATTTAGGCCCAATGTTTCATCTGATTTTAAAGAATTTAACTATCCATATTTTAATTTTATATTTTTGGAAATGTATATTCACTTAATTATGAACATTTTTTATTCAGGGATTAATGGATTATTAATATAGGATGATGGAGATATTTGGCGATTAAAGGAAACAATTTTGGAGAAGGCGGATTGGATATTATCCCACGGATCGGAATATGGGGCCCACAATACAAGCCCAATGAAGCCCAAAATTTACGGAAGGATAGAAGACATATATGGGAACAAATCATTCTTCTTTAGCCAGTGCTAATTCGTCCTCAATTGTGGTGATTAAGGCGGCCCAAGTTGAAGATTTAATTTTGGGCCAGAGTCTGCGGCCCAGAAAAACAGCCCACTATTTCAATCATATCTCCCTACCACAAAGTATTTTGGGCTGAAATTTTACATTATGTTAGGGGACATCCGGGGTTTCATTTAAGTCTTCTAGGGCCCACTCAAATTCGGCCTTCTAGAAGGTCCTTTAGGTGCGTCTTTCCGGTAGATGCAAGCTGGATGCAACTTCGGGGCAAGAAGTGGAAAAGTCTCTCATCATTAATGTTCCACCCAGATTTCCCCAACATAATTAATTAAAGTCACATGGGATGTTGGGGGCTCGGACAAGGCTTCATTTTTTTCCTATTTAAGGTAGGGGTGGTGGTGGATTTAGGGATGTTGGGTGCTTTGTTTCATTATAATGTTATGTTGTCCATTTGATGTTGTAATCGTTCATCATTCTCATGTAAGTTGTTTGAATCACATTAGTTCTTAATAAAAGTTCTTCACTTCATCTTTTTCTTTTCTTATTATTATAACTTTGATACCGTTGCTTTAAGGTGTGAATTTATTCACACCAGAACTTGTGAATTTATTCACACAACGGTGGAGTGATCGTTTCATTGTTTTATTTTTCTTCTCCAATCTCGCTTCTTTAAGTCGACTTCCCGCTTCCATTTATTGAATAGCATAAATGGAGGGCTAAACCCTTATGGGTTGGTCCTAGGGAGTTGCATGGGGAAGATTGGATGTTATTTTATGATCCTAAATTCTGTAATCGTTTCATTATTTTATGATTTCCATTTGATGATTTATTTCCTTCTTCGTCTTTGCCAACTTTAACAATGACACATTTCGAGTGCTAGTACGATCCAATTCCTTAGAGTGATCATTAAATTGATCCTCTAAGTGAATTTGTAATTAGCCTTGGAATTGTTTAGGGATTAAATTGGTGAATTATGTTGAGGAATTATATCATTTTTTTGGATAGGTCTTGAATTAGTGAAATGAACATTATAAGAAAATAAATACATCCAATCTAACCCTAGTAACAACTTAGGATCAACTCATCTCATTTAATTGTTTTAGACTAAGTAATTGTATGTTTTAATTTATTTTCATTATATTAAATCATTAGTTATTAAAATCAAATCAATCCAAATAGTTGGCCACTCCATAGCCAAATCCTTCCAAGATCAGAGTGTCTTTAGGTTCCTTCTTCGGTCCCTGTGGATTCAACCCCTACCTGTACTACAACGACCGCATACCTATAGGGTAAATTTGGGCGAGACCATTACTAAAATAAGTGAAAATATTCCTTGGATGAGTTTTTGATAATTCTAGATAATCCCTAGATCCATTTTATTTAATTTTAATAAATCTATTATTATTTTATTTGGGATTTTCACTAAGAAATTGGAAATTTCTTCTGCATAATAATTTTCATATTGATCATAAGACTACATCGTATGATGTCACTCAGACTATAAGACTTTAGCGTATAACTTTGAGGAAATAATATGACTTTATTATTGATCTTATTACTTTAAGAATTATTTTATGACTTCATGTATATCATATGACTTCATTTTATGACTTTTATCTAAGGTAGGAAAATGGAAATTACATTGATCGTAAAACATTATCATGCATAATCATTTTATTAATGTAAGTCTTTAACCCCTACGTAAGTATTCACTATATTTAATTGATGTTTTGTGAATATGAATTCATTATATGGATTTTAGACCATTAAAATTTAATTTTTTGTGACGAAAATTCTCCCATAAATTAGAATGTATGACTTCTATACTTAGGAAAATTTCGATTTCCTATTGGGTGAAAATTGTAAATTTATAGATTTAATATCTCAAGACAAAGTTGAACTAGGATTATTCTTGAAATGTATGTCATGGATTAAAACATAAAAAAATATGTTTGATAATGTATTTAATCCTTGAGATATATATATTAAAATTTAAAAAAAATAAAATCCAATAAATATTTAGAGAGACTTTTAAGTCTAAAAAATATATTTTTTTGACTTTTCTAATTCTTTTGAATATGATTTCAAAAGATACTGAAGTTGTTCCAATATGATCAAAACATCATGAATATTTGAAAATATATAATCCAAAAAAATTAGATAATTATGAGTGACGTTAAATATGAGTAATAAATTTTTTTTATCATTACCATATTTTTAAATGCTAATATTTAAAAAATATCATCTAGTGATAAAAATAAAGAAAAACCTGAAGAATCATGTGATGTGATATATTTTATAAATATCATGAAGAGTATTTTGATTAATTTTGAACTAAGTTATATATAATTAAGTGTTTTTCTTGAGTGAATGAATATTCAAGATGATGTTTTTTTGATTCTTGTGTCACAGATCATTTCTTTAGGTTTCAATCTTGAAGAGTTAAATGAAGTTGTGCCACAAACAAGTTCCCCACACCACAAGATAAATTAATAGGATTTAAGTCCTTCTACAAAAATATTATATAATATCTATTTACTGAGAAAAATGAAATGATAAAAATCACATGCACTCTTGAAATTTACCTGGAGATATCAGTTGAGGAGGTAAAGAAAATATTGTGATAGTGGGAACACCCATGTATGAAAATGTGAGAAAACTTTATTGTTGAATGTGGGAACTAAATTTTTTGGGGGTATTATTTATTCCAAAAATATTCCATAATGACATGTGTATAAAATTAAATATTATAAGATATGAGAAATATGTTTGTTGTCTGATTTTAAGCTATGTGGGTTGTGAGCTAAGAAGAACTTTAAAACTCAAGATGATAAATAGAAAAGAGTATCTAACACTAAGATAAAGGTGAAGATAAATGGGTATCGAATATTAAGGAATAATAATAAGTTATATATTAATTTAAGATTATATCTATGAGATAATATAGTGATAAGAAGAATAAACTAATGAGAGATTTATTTTTTATACAAGTTCCTTGCTAGTTGGAGTTGAGTCTCTGAGAGATAAATAAATGAGATATCTAGGTGAGCTATATATGTTGAAGTAATATGTGTCTGAGTAAGAAACATGGACTAAGTTATTATATTCTCTTTAATACCAGTTGGCATTCGAATACTCTATGTGATAAGAATAATACCCATCTTATTGATATAGAATCATTTTTTATGTACCTAGGGATCAAATTCTAAAGAGGTTCTAAAAGGAACATTTTCATATACATGGTGTGAAACCATTAAAAGTTTGGGACATAGGGTATGAAGGGAGATCACAATGTGAATATATTAATATAGTGAGAGTCTATTTTGAGGAAGTATTATGACAAGAAACCAAATGTATATATAATGATATTATATGTTGGTATGGGAAACCCTAACCATTGAAGTAAACATTTGATTATAGTAGAGAAAACTTGATTGGGGTGAAAAATTATCAAGGCAAGGAGTATGTATTTCTAGATGAAATTTATAAATACTATGTTCACTATTTATTTTATTTACTTTCATTTCATTTGGCATGATTTCTTTGTTAAATATAAAATAGATCAAGCCACACTAACTAAAAATAGAGGTTAGATTTTAAAGTTTGGATTTTATATAAGTGTGTTCTAGGTCAAAAATAAAATATCCTATAATCTTAATCAAAAATAGAGGTTAAATTAAAAAGTGGTGAAAATGTTAAATAAGAAATTGTAACTTGGTAAAAATTATACCACATCTCATTCAAACCCCTCTCAAGTGTCCCTACATAGATCTGGTGGGACTTGCAGGAGATCCTAATGTGATAAGGGAGAAAAACCTGACATGAATGGAGTCTCAAAACCTTGAAAACCTAAAATTATCCCATCCTAAAAGACATCAATGAGAATACTTGACATGGGATAGTGTGATTCGTGCCCCTTGGTCAGGGTCTAACATGAAAATTAAATATGTGGTTAGGCCTTGGATAATATATTCATGAATCACAATGTATCTCATCGTAATGGGAATCAAGACACATGTAGTTTTAGATATATAATTTACATATATGGATTTGGATTATGTATATTAGATAGATAAATAAGTGTAAGGTTGCTCTAGTGAAAAAGAATGATGAAACCAGACATAAATTTAAAAGGCCTCATCACCAGAGAAAATCCAAATATAGAAATTGAAGAAGTGGTGGGTATAGAATTGTAAATTTAGGCATCACTGTGTATCATGGGGTAGGAGTAATCAAGACACGCATAATTATGGTAGTGGAAGTTTTATCATAGTTCAAGTGAACCATAACTTTACGATCATCCAATATAGTCATAAATTCTAAATCCCAAAGTAATGAAATCCTTCATGTAGATTGATATATTACATATAGGGGAATTTATAACTAGAAATCTCATGATGGATCTCTTTGATAAATTTAAGATCATTCAAGATGGACCGCTCAAAATAATTTAAAATATCTTGAGATAAACCATATTTCATACTATTTAACATCATATGCCAATGAATATGTTCTACGAAATTTATAGTCACGCATCTATAACTATATTTTCATACTATTTAAGTTGGTATGAGGAAGACTATCATCCTATGAATTTTAAAGTAATATAACAAGGAGTTTTGTTATATTCAATATAAATTCATGCATAAAGGAATTTTATGGTCCCATTATGAGAATATGTAAAGTATTTCTTAAGAAACCTTTCATTATTGGCCCACATGATATGATCCCCAACCATCATGATTGAGGAATTTTCTATATTATATTATACATTAAGTATGGTGTAATTTCCTTCCCATTTAAACTTTAACTTTAAAGTATTATTCCTGGGTATCATGGGAGTTGTGAGGGCCAACACCAGTTCCCCTTAGAATACTGAGTATAAAACCTTATTATTAAATAACCATGTGACACAAATCAAATAAACCTACAGGTTATACAATGTGTACAATATTTTCTCATCAAGTCTCTCTAATTTATCTTGATGAATATAATACTACTCATATTTGGTCAAATGATTGTAGATAAAAATGTGAAGTGAATGAAATTAATCCTCAATAGTAAAGTTTGACTTTATCCCAAATACATTTTAATATTTGGTCTCCTACGTGGCATTATGGGTTGTGGTGTAATAATCCCACAAATTATATATAAGATTTTCCAAACAATATTTCTTGTGCTTTTCAACCATATTTTGAACAAACTTTGATATATATTTATTAAATTCCTTTATCTATCAGTTTTCCACTTTATAATTGTGATATGATTAGCTGGATTGAATATTTTATTCTTGATACATTTTTTTTAATTTATAACAAAAACAAATTGTGCCATTTTTCATCAATATTGTTTAAGAGACACTAAATTTATTAATGATATTTGAAGTCATGAAATTGATGGAAGCATTTATTGAAACTTCATATATAGATACATCCTAAGTTCACTTAGAAGATAAATTGGTGGAAATAAGGATGAAATACAACTACCAAGATATTTCTAGGAGATATGTTCCCATTATATTATTTTACTGCATGAAAGTTTGACAAGAGTATTTGACAATGTGAAGAAACTTTAGGAGTTTATGGATGAATTTTGAATATATATTAAAGAATAGAAATTATTCATGAATGTTGTGCAGTATTATATCAATGATATCTAAAAGTATCCTAAGTTTCAGGATTTGGTGGAAGATCTTAGAACTTTATGGGTGAGAATAGTAGCTTCCCATATAGAATTCCTACATAACAATAAGTTTATCTCATCTTTTGATACATTTTAGGACTCCAACAAATCTTATCTTATATAAGACCTTAAAGGAATTTGGGATATAATAGAGGATAATATTTACTGCCAAATGATTGATATGTTTCTTCTTCTCTTGATCTGGTCATAGGATCTAATTTTAGAGTTATTATATTATAGAATCCATCCATATAGTTTTTGTATCAATCAAAAAGAGTATAGGTTCTCCTTGATTTAGATGTGGGATTTAAAAATCAATATCTTCCATATCATTATTGAAAAATAGTGAGATCATCATACGATTTGTGATATGAATGACTATATTTTCCTACTCCAGATCTACCAGGTCCATGGAGGCATTCTTGATCCAATAAGGTTTTCCTTATGAATTTTCCATTCCTTCATACTTGGGGAGATTGATTGAGTCATTAAGGTTTCCTTATGAATTTAGAATTCCTCTTGTTTTGAAAATCACAAACACCTTATCTCAAGGAAAATCTATTTTTACCCTGTGTTTTACTTCTATAAGGAAAAATTTCCTTCCCTAAGTAAATTTATCCTTACCTTGTTTTCATTATTCATATCATAATTTTTCTAGGTATAAAATTCATTTTGAAACCAAAACCTCGGAATCCTATAAATACCTAGATATGAAGCATTCTGTTTTAGAATCTAAATTCTTAGAATTATTGTTACAAACTCTTCTAAGTTATGACTCCAAATTCTGATTACGAATTCTGATTATGAATTCTGGTTATGAAATTTCTGAGTTTTGACTCTGAATTATGAATACGAATTCTAGTTACGATCTTTCTGGGTTCTGACTCCGAATTCTGAATATGAATTCTGGTTATGAAATTTTCTAAGTTCTGACTTCGAGTTCTCTGACTATAGACTCTGAACTCTTATGAGTTTTGACTCTGAATTCTCATGAAGTCTGACTCTGAACTTTGTAAGTTCTGGTTCTGAATTCTTGTGAATCCAGATTCCTAATTTTTTTGAAAATCAGACTCCGGAATTCTACAGAATTCAGGTTCCTAATTCCTAGAAAATAAAATCCTAATATCCTTGTATTATAGACTCCGAATTCAATTTTTGGTTAGACTTCGAACATTCATTTTCTTACATTCTGAATATCATATTTTAGTTATTCTTACACTTGTTTTGTTATAAAACGATGTCATGCTTTCAATTCCTCACTAACCATTGTTTGAGTGACATGTGTACAGGTCCCTCTGAAATTCAAGGAAAAATATGACTGTTGGAGGAGGGAGTTGACCGTTGAAGCCGTGAATATAAATATGAGCTCATTTGAAAGAGTTCATAATAGTTCTAAGACTCTAGAGATTACATGTTGTTGAAGTGATTTCTAGAGAGAGACTTTCATTGCTTTATGAGTACTAAACTGGTTGTTTATTTTTTCTTTGTGCGACATCTATTGTTGTTGTGTACAATCGAGGGCTTCCAGGGATAGGAAGACAGAGGTGTTGACTACCTTGAAGTTAAGGGCTTCCTTACTGATGAAGATAGAGGTGACGACTACCTTAAAGTTGAGGGCTTTCGGGGATAGCAAGACAAACTCCAATATTTTTATCGAGGGCATACCCTGGTGTGGGTAAGATAGACTTTCTTGAAATTATAAATCAAGGGACCTTTATCCAAGGTTGTTGGATACACTTCTCTTTGGGTTAAAAGACTTATTACTTGTTGCTTGTTTTGTTACAGGTTTTCCGCTGATTTTTTATTGTTGAGGAAAGTATAACTATCTTATACTTCCTTACACTTGTACTCTAATTTAGTTAGATTTTATATGCTATAAGGTAGAATCTTTATTATTATAAACATTAATTAAGTTTCATTTCCGGAATCACTTCTCTGGAATTTCTTTCACGGAATCATATTTCCATATTCAGGAAAGTGTTTAGAACTTAGAGGTTTTGTGAATTACCTTTTTTAACCTTGTTAAAATTAACTATCTTTAAAAGTTCCAAATGAATTTTTAAAAGTATACAATTCACCCCTATCTTCTATTTGAGTATCTGCATAATAGTTTGATACTACAATCAGAATCTTATCTATTGTATTTATCGATCCCACAATTAGTATCATATGTGGTGACCTTCAATCCTGAACCAATATAACAATTAGATTCATAATTTTGGTTCGATCTGAATTAATCTCATGATTAGATTCAGAAGATAATTCATCTCATTCTTTAAGAGAATTAGTTTTTTGGATTCTTATAGTTCGGATTAATTTTTTCTTAGAGATACTCTTGTTCTATATTTTCATTGCTTAGTAATATTTTCCTTGTTTACAAACTTTTTCTATTAATAAGTTTTGTGTGGAATGAAACTTTTCTTAAAGATGGCAGGAATCAATGTTGGTTCCATAGACAATATCAATCCAACAAGACCACCTATCTTTGATGGAAATGATTATGAGTATTGGAGAGATCATATGAAGACTTTCATTATCAATACTGGTGTAGATAATTTTGTTATGCTTACTGGAGGATATAAAATCCCTGACAAGGAAGTTAGTACCTTCACTAATAAAGAAAAGTATGAATATCAACTGAATTATAAGTTACACAATACTTTGGTTTGCTCAATGACTATAAATATATATAGCCAAATTTCATCTTGTGAAACAGAAAATTCTGTATTTAAGAAACTTGAAGTTACTCACTTTGGAACTTCTAAAGTTATTGAAACCAGAAGAGCTATGATCAGATCTGAATACCATGGATTTGAATTTTCTTATGGAGAACCCATATGTAATGTTCAATAGAGATTCATGATTATCGTGAATAGTTTACAATAAATGGGTGAAAAAGGATTAGGTGATAAAGATATTGTTGATAAGATCATAGACATCATGCCTAATGAGTGGGAATCCAAGAGGACAGCTATAGATGATAACAGAAAGGTTACTTAAATTACTCTTGATGAGCTCTTTAGAACTCTTCTTCAATATGAGACTAGAATGAATGGAGATGATGACAATGTTAATAAGAAGAATTGAAATAGAAGTTTTTCTATTACAACTACTTGTAATCATATGAAAGCTAAGACTCCTGATATAGTTACCAGAACCAAATATAAGAATGTTATTATCAAATCTGAATCTATTATAAGTGAATCCTCAGAGAATGAGTTAGAAAATCTTTCTCAAAGGATGAACAAGATAGTTGGATAGAGGAACTTTCTTTCCAAATACAAGAAGAAAGAAAGGAAAGACAAGAAAGATTCAGAAGTCACATGTTATGAATGCAAGAGAGTTGGACATATAATACCTGATTGTCCTATGATCAAAAGAAAAGAAATAAAGGAAAACCATTATAAGAGAAACAGAATGAAGTATTACAAGGCTAAATATAAGAAAGTATTGAAAGCCAATGACACCTGGAGTGCCAGTGGTGGTGACTCTTTAGATAAATCTTCGGATTATGAATCTTCTGGTCAGAATAATCTTGGTCTAATATCCAGAATACCTATTGAAAATCATTATTTAATGGCTAATGTACACAATGCTGAATCTATGACCAATATATCTTTGAATGCTAATGATAGTAAATATTATAACTCTTCTAATGAAGAATATTTTTCTGATGAAGATAATACTTTACCTTCCTATGAACAAGTTTTTAGGTTTTCCAAACTCCTTGAGATTGAGAACTCAAAACTCATGAAAAAACGTGATAAGGAAAATTCTAGGAATACTATTCTTACTAAAGAAATATAAGATCTTTATAAAGATCTTGATAAGAAAAATGTTGATTTTGAAAGTATTTCAAAAACTCTTGAGGAAGTAAATTCTGAGAAGAATAAACTTTATAAAGATCTAGAAAACATAATTTATAAGAAAAATGTTTTTGAGCCTAACTTTAGTTCAAAATAAAATGTTTTAGAAGACAATAACTTGGTTATCAAACTGAAATCTAAAATCTTTTCCTTGAAGAAGTTTTTGTCAAACTTTACCTTTGGTAAGGAAAATTTTGATAAAATGTATTCCCAAATCTGACCTCTAAGGAATAGTTCTGGCTTTGGTTATACTAGTTCTAAACCTATTTTTAGTAAAAATTATTTTGTTCCAAAAAGTGCTCCTTTTTTCACTAAGTGTCAGTGTGGTGGACATTGGGAAAAACATTGTTCCTTAAACAAAACTCAGTCTCAAGGATTTCATGAAGCCTATTTTTCTAAAAATATGTGGGTGCTGAAAATTTTTCTTTCTAAGAATTCCGGATCCAAGAAAGTTTGGATTCCGAAAATCTAACTTTCTATTATTTTCAGGAAAATAGAGAAGGTACAAAAAAATACATGGTATATGGATAGTGGATGTTCCTGGAATATGACTGGTAACAAAAACTACTTTGAAAAGATTATCAAAATGAAAGGAGGAAAAGTAACTTTCATAGATAATGCTCAGGGAGAAATTATTGGTATTGGTAACATCGTTATTCTTGGAAAAACTTTAATTTCAAATTTTTTATTTTTTAAAGGTCTTAAGTACAACCTCATCAGTATAGGCCAATTATGTGATGAAGGTTACCTTGTGAATTTTAGGAATGACAAGTGCTTAGTACATAATTTCAAGGACGAGTTTATTCTTTCTACCCATACGCAAGAGAATGTTTACACACTAAACTTAGAAGACTTTAGGAGCCAATATTTACCTTGCCTTAGTGCAATGTAAGATCATTCTAGGTTATGGAATAGAAGTTTAGGTCACTGTAACCTTAGTAACTTGTGAAAAATTTCTAAGAAAATATTTGTTAAGGATCTACCGGATCTTAGATTTGATTCTTCATAAGTTTGTGACACTTGTCAATATGGAAAGAAACATAAATCATGTTTTAAATCAGTCAGTGAAGTCGCAACTACTAATGCATTACAGTTAATGCATATGGATATTTTTGGTCCAACACAAACTGGAAGTATTGGGGGAAAGTATTATGTATTTGTCTTGGTTCATGATTACACTAGATTTATGTGGGTCTATTTTCTAGAAAAAAAGTCTAAATCCTTCTCATATTTCAAAATTTTTAGAGCCCATGTTAAAAATGATAAAAATCTTCCTTGATACCTATTCACATAGATCACGGAAGAGAATTTAAAAATTCTGATTTTGAAACTTTTTGTAGTAGAAAAGTCATTACTCATAATTTATCAACACCTAGAACACCTCAACAGAATGTTGTTGTTGAAATAAGAAATAGAATTCTTCAAGAGATAACCAGAACCATGTTGAGTGAATATTCTGTAGACAAACATTTTTGGGATGAAGCTGTAAGTACTGCTTGTTATACTATAAGTTGAGTTTTGAATATAACTTTTTTAAATAAAACTCCTTATGAGTTATGGAATGGTAGAAAACCTAGACTTTCATACTTCAAGGTTTTTGGTTTCAAAGTATTCATTATGAATACTAAATATAATATAAACAAATTTGAACCAAAATCTGATGAAGGAATTTTTCTAGGATACTCCACAACTTCTAATTCTTATAGAGTTTTCAATAAAAACACTTGTATTGTTGAAGAGAAAATGCATATGAAATTTGATGAAACTGATCCTTTTGTTTTTAAACAACCCCAGCCTACATCTTAGGATGTGTTTTCAAAAACTGATTATCAATATGTGTTAAAAGATCCTTATGATAAGGAAAGTGTCCAAGAAGATACTTCTTAAACATTTACCCTAGAAGATTTCCTACCCTATGTTGATGAACAGGTTTTACAAAACCCAAATCAGTTGTTTCTTAAGAATCATCCTAGTGATAGTATCATTAGTGATGTAAATCAACCTGTAAGGACTAGAAGTTCCTTAAGAAATGAAGTAGAACATCTATCATTTCTTTCCCAATTAGAACAAAAAATCACTGATGAGGCTTTAGGTGAATATGATTGGATAAAATCTATGCAGGATGAGATAAATGAATTCAAAAGGAATAAAGTCTAGACCTTGGTTGAAAGACCTAAGGAAAATTCTGTTATTGGAGTAAAATGGGTCTTCAGAAATAAGTGTGATGAAAATGGATTCATTTTAATAAATAAATCTAGATTAGATGCTAAAGGCTATAACCAACAAGAGGGAATAGACTATGAAGAAAACTATGCTCCAGTAGCTAGACTTGAATCTATTTGTATTTTACTATACTTAAAGCGTTTTTCAATTTCAAACTTTTTTAAATGGATGTGAAATGTTCTTTTCTTAACGGTTATGTTCAAGAGGAAGTTTTTTTTTGAACAACCTCCTAGTTTTGAAGATATAAAACATCCTGATCATGTTTTTAGACTTACCAACGCCTTATATGGACTTAAGAAATCCCCTAGAGCCTGGTATGATAGACATACAGGATTTTTGCTTCAAAATAATTATGTTAAGGGAAATGCAGATCCAACCCTTTTTATAAATAAAGATAAGAAAAAAAATTGATTGTTCAAATTTATGTTGATGACATTATATTTGGTTCAACTCAGTAATATTTAACCAATTCCTTTGCGGATCTAATGAAATCTGAGTTTGAAATGAGTATGATGGGTGAGTTAACATTTTTCCTTGGTTTTCAAATTTCTCAAAAACCAGAAGGAATCTATATATCCCAACATAAGTATATTAAAGATCTTCTTTAAAAGTATGGATATGGAAAAACTAAGAGTATAAGTACTCCCATTTGTACCTCAAACTTACTTGATCTTGATGAAGCTGGGAAATAAGTAGATCAAACAACATGTAGAGGTATGATAGGAATTTTACTATACTTGATAGCTAGTCGTCCAGACTTAATGTTTTTAGTATGCTTATGTGCAAGATATCAATAAAGTCCCAAGGAATTTCATTTTAAAGACAGTCAAAAGAATTTTTTGCTACTTAAAGGGGACCATGGATTTAGGACTCTTCTATACTTCTGGAAATGATTTTATTCTAAAAAAAATTTCTGATTCTGACTTCAATGGATGTATAATGGATAGAAAGAGTACAACTAGAACTTGTCATTTTTTAGGAGATTCATTAGTTTCTTGGTCCTGCAAGAAGCAACACTTAGTATCACTTTCCACTACTGAAGCTAAATATGTAGCAGTTGGAAGTTGTTGTGCTCAAGTGTTGTGGATGCAACACACACTCACAGACTATGGTATAAGTTTTAAAAAAACACAAATTTTGTGTGATAATACAAGTTCCATTGCCCTTAGTAAAAACCCTGCACATCACTCTCGTGCAAAACACATAGATATTAGACATCACTTTCTTAGGGATCACATACAAAAAGGAGATATCATTCTTCAATTTATCAGAACACAAGATCAGCTTGCTGATATTTTCACAAAATATTTACCCTCCGATAGATTTGAATATATTAAACAGAAGTTAGGAATGATAATTGTAAGGTAATCCTCCTTGTTAACTTTCTGTTGAATCAATCTATTTACAGTAATAAACTCCTTTTCATAGTGGGGTAAATTTAATGAAGTTTTTCATATTTTTCGTAATGAAGTTTTTCATATTTTTTGTAATTAATTTTTTCATATTTTTCATAATGAAGTTTTTCATATTTTTCGTAATGAAGTTTTTCATGTTTTTCATAATGAAGTTTTTCATGTTTTTCATAATTAAGTTTTTCAAAGTTTTTCATAATAAAGTTTTTTAAGTTTTTCGTAATGAAGATTTATGTACTTGAAATTTTCATAATGAATATTTTCGTAATGAAGATCTGCATACTAAATTTTTTTTCATACTCAAGTTTTTCAGAATCTAAAGTTCTTCGAGAATAATTTTCCTCAATACGAATAATCTTCCTAGAAATCCGAAAGGTATGATTCTTTCTTGATTTTTCATAATCACCTTTTATTTGCTGGAAGTTTCTTTTGTTTTTAAAATTTCTCGGATTCATGTTTCCTTAAATCCGAATTTTTTCCTTTAAAAACCTCAAGAGATCGGATCCTACCAATTTCCTTGCGGCTGTCATTTCAACTGTCTGATCCGATCATGAGAATTCTCATCCATTGGATCCAGATGGGAAGATGAAGCATCGCATCAATTCCTATATAAAGGAAACCCCCGATGGTTTTCCCACATTGATTTTTATAGCTTTTGTGTGTCTAAGCTCTATCCCTCTACAAAATCTCGTTCTGAACTTTTTAGAAGTACTCAATTCCGAATGTCTGGTGAAATTCCTTCTCAAGAGATGTCTACTGTCAAGCCAATTTCGGAGTGGAAGATATACAGGGAGAGGTTGGTATATCCTAACTTCTTCAACAAATATGACTCTATTATCTCCAAGAATATCAATCTCAATAGATGGGAGAGTGTATCCATATCAAAGTAAGGAGCTCAGGATGTAGTGTATCTATATCTCTTTATTGATTTTTATGAGTCAGTAAGTTTCTTTAAAGAAGAAACAAGCTGGTGGATCCTCTAAGAGGAATCTTGTCGAGCTAGAGGAAGAACCATAACCTAGAAGAGTGTCAAACTCAGAGTCATCATCTCTAATACATGATTTTGTCATTCAGTCCCTAAAGAAGCTAGTGGACACCATTCTGATCATTCTAACAATTGACTCCAGATGCCAGATGCTCCAGTATAGCATGAATCAGAAATCAGAATTTGTATCCATGGTGATGGATAGGTTCATTAAGATTGAAGTCGAACACAATAACTTCCTTATCAACTATGAAGCCCACAGAAAATCTTGCAAGAAAATGGTGATCTGGTCAAAGAATATAGTCGAATATCTAGGAGAGGTTGATGACTTTCAAAATGATGTTAAGGATTCCTTTGACACTCAAGATATCAAAATCAACGATCTCACAACTAGCTTTGAGGAAATGCTAAACCTTGAACAGAATACTTGAATTCAAAATGTCAAAGATCTGAATTGGAAGTTGAATTATGTTTCCCAAAGTTGTAAAACAGAAAGGGATCTCCGGATCAATATTTAAGAGAAGTTGGTAAAGCAAGATGACTTGCTGAAAGCTCAGGTAGAGGATCTGAAGGCTCAATATGATAGGATCCAAGCCTTAGAGAATCAAGAAGATGAGGATCACAAAGAGATAAAGAAGATGAAAACCATCGTGAAGAAGCTGATACCCAAGGAAAAAAGAATCAAAATAGATCCAAATCTGATATTTTGTTGTATCTGTTTTTCCTTGTAAAAATTCTTCCAATCTTAATGAAATTGGGGTTGCTTGTTTGGATATTTGTACAAATATTTCAGGTACCATATTTTTTCCATTCCCTCAAACTCTTTTTTAAAATCACAAAGGGGGGAAGGAAAAAATAATTTTAAGTAAAGAGGAAGTATCCCTAAGTAAGGAGGAGTTTATCTAAGGGGGAGTTTCCATTACGAAGATTTCCATACTCAAGATAATGAAAATTCTCATACTAGAAATCTAGAATATGATCCTTAGTGTTCAAAAGCCTAAGGGGGAGGTAGTCATATTCATCATTGACCATGAATAAAGGGAGATAAGTTTTATCTACAAAGTCTAGAAAAAATTCTCTAAGTCCTTATATTCTTTTTCATGAAGATGTTTGTGCTTTCCCAAAAGGGGGATATTTTTGAGTCAATAAGGTATTCCTTATGACTTTTCCATTCCTTCATACTTGGTGAGATTGATTGAGTCATTAATGTTTCCTTATGACTTTACCATTTATCTAGTTTTGAAAATCACAAACACCTTATCTCAAGTAAAATCTATTTTTACCCTGTGTTTTACTTCTATAAGGAAAAATTTCCTTCCCTAAGTAAATTTATCCTTACGTTGTTTTCATTATTCATATCATAATTTTTCTAAGTAAAAAATTTGGTTTAAAACCAAAACCTCAGAATCCTATAAATACCTAGATATGAAGCATTCTGTTTTAGAATCCGAATTCTCAGAATTCTATTTATGAACTATTCTAAGTTCTAACTCCAAATTATGATTACAAATTATGATTACGAATTCTAATCATGATATTTCTGAGTTCTAACTATGAATTCTGAATACGAATTCTGTTTACGAACTTTTTGAGTTCTGACTCTGAATTCTGAATACGAATTATGGTTACGAACTTTTCTAAGTTCTGACTCCGAGTTCTCTAAATATAGACTCTGAACTCCTATGAGTTCTGACTCCGAATTCCCATGAAATCTGACTCCAAACTTTGTAAGTTCTGGTTCCGGATTCTTGTGAATCCAGATTCCGAATTTATTTGAAAATCAGACTGCAAAATTCTATAGAATTTAGGTTCTGAATTCCTAGAAAACAGAATATGAATATCCTTGTATTATAGACTCCGACTTCAATTTTTTTAGACTCTGAACTTTTATTTTCTTACATTCCAAATATCAAATTTTAGTTATTCTTACACTTTTTTGTTATAAAACGATGTTTTACTTTTAGTTACTCACTAATCATTGTTTGAGTGACACGTGTACAGGTCCCTCCGAACTTCAAGGAAAAATATGACTGTTGGAGGAGGGATTCAACCGTTGAAGTCGTGCCTATAAATACGAGATCATTTTAAAGAGTTCATAACAGTTCTAAGACTCTAGAGATTACTTGCTTTTGAAGTAATTTCTAGACAGAGACATTCATTGCTTTGTGCATACTGAACTGCTTGTTCAGTTTTGCTTTGTGCGACTCTGATTGTTGTTGTGTACAATCGAGGGATTCCAGGAATAGGAAGACAGAGGTGTCGACTACCTTGGAGTTGAGGGCTTCCTTTCTGAGGAAGACAGAGATGCTGACTACCTTGAAGTTGATGGCTTGTGGGGATAGCAAGACATACTCTAATCTTCGTATCGAGGGTTTACCCTGGTGTGGGTAAGACAGACTTTCTTGAAATTATAAATCAAGAGACCTTTATCCAAGGTTGTTGTATACCCTTCTCTTTAGGTTAAAAGACTTATTACTTATTACTTGTTTTGTTACAAGTTTTCCACTGCTTTTGTATTATTGAGGAAAGTATAACTATATTATACTTCCTTACACTTGTACTCTGATTTTAGTTAGATTCTATATTCTATAAGGTATAGTCTTCATTATTGTAAACTTTCATTAAGTTTCATTTTTGGAATCACTTCTCTGGAATTGCTTTCTCAGAATCATATTTCCGGATTCAAGCAAGTGTTGTGAACTTAGGGGTTTTGTGAATTACCTTGTTTAACATTGTTAAAAATAACTATCTTTAAAATTTCCAAATTAATTTTTAAAAGTATACAATTCACTCCCCCCTCTTGTATTTTAGTACCTGTATGATAGTTTGATACTACAATCAATATCATATCTATTGTATCTATCGATCCCACAAGCATTGGTCATTGAATCTACCAAAGTGATTTTTGAATGAATTATGTAATATAGTGTCGTCTCTAAGAGTAATTCATCCATTAAACCTCATAAATAATTAATAAATGAAGTCAATTGTTCATTTTTTATGGTGTAGATACCATTGTTTTTCTAAATTACCAACTCTGAGTCACCCATGATGTTCAATCAAGACACTGGTATCTTCATGGCCAATTCCAATCCTATGATGAGTTCTTGGTGTTCTTACTCATTTTTGGTGTATGCATTTAATGGTATAAAGTAATAAGGGAAAACTTATTTTCCCTAGGATACAAATACAATACCTAAACTAATATGATTGATTTATGAGGTTTTAATACTTGTACTTGTTGGGATCTTAAAGGGATGATCAAATTATATATCCCATGATTGGGAGGTTTTATAGATGGAGAATACCTCTTCATTTAGTAATTATGTATCTAACAATGAATTTTCTAGGATAGGTTGTGAAATGGGAAAAAAATTAATGCTTTTCCCTTGATCTCATTTTGGGACACAAATTGGATATAAAATTTTGAAATAATGACCACCCATCATGTTAGATTCCTAGTTAACATTGTAAGATAGAGGATATACTTTATATGATCAACATAAGAGATTTATGGATCACATGGTGGTGAAAATAATGTCACAATTCCTACACGGTGAAGATAAATGTAAGGTAGTTCTTGATATCCTAATATCAAGTCTCAGTATTTAATATTATTCTGATTAGATAATAGAAATTTTTCTCCTTACCCACATCATTCTTATAAGAGATAAGGTTACCAAGAAATAACTCCATGTTTTCTATATAAATGATGAGAATATTTCCTTTTATGGGAAGTGTAAAAACTGATGGATGTATGAGATATTACTTGAGTTCATTTAAGTCACTTTGAAAAACTTAATCAAATTGATAGGTAACCCACTTATTCATTAAATTTTTAAATGTAAAATGTTTTCTTAGGAGTATTGATGTGAAGAAACTAATATAGGAAATACATCCCTAGAGTCCTCTAAAATCCTTGATATTTTGATGAGGGGAATATCAAGTATCACCATGATTTTTTTAGGGTGGAATTTGATGTTTTTGTGACATACCATGAATTCAATAAATTTCCCTTTTGTTATCCTAAAATCAAATTTAATAGGGTTCATATTCAATATAGGATTCAACAGTTCATTAAAATCCATTTCAATATCGACAAGATGAGTACAACATTTTTTATATTTTTTCATATAATCTACATATCACTCTATGGTCTTACTCAAAAATTAAATCAAGATATTTTTCATCTCTCATTGGTGTGTTATTCCAATATTCTCCAACTTGAAGCAGATCAATTGAGAATAGTATACCCCTTTGGATACCCTAAAAGTAGTGGGCCCTTCATCATCAAGGGCCATTTGGATCAGGGTATAACTAGAATAACCTTCCATAAAAAAATAGATCTTAGAATTTGGACATCTCATTAATTAGTGATTTCATTATTGGGAATAGGAAATAATCCTTTGGGTAATGTCAGTTAAGATCACTGAAATCGATATATATTTTTATTTTTTCCATAATTTTTCATAATGGGGGCGATGTTGGTGACCCATTCTGTGAATTGAAATTACTAAATGAAGCTTACCTTGATAAAATTATTTACTTTGGATTCCAACTTGGCAGCATGGGTTATATGCATCCTCCTCTCTTCTTGTTTATAGATATGTTAATCATCTAAAAAACTCAAATAATGGGTATCCACTTGGGAAACCAACCTAGGAATTTCTGTGCAAATCCACACAAAGAAATCACAATATATATTGAGGGAAAATATGTATTTTCCTTGTTATTCAGGGTTCATAGAGAAACTAATCAATATAGGAAAACAATATTCCACCACATAAATTTCTACATACTTATGTTCATCAATGGTGTTTGATTCTCCCTCCAATAATTTTAGAGGAGCATCCTTGATATATTTCTCTTCCTCTTCACCATAGTCAAGGGTACAATATAGACTAGTATCTTGATATCTAGAAGATAATATAGGGATAATGTTATTTTTTGGAGATTATTTTTGTATTGATGAGTTCATATAATGGAACTAGAAACATAAGAACAGACATGAATGTGCATAAACCCTATGATCTTCTTATTTTAGGATTCATATCTAGATGATCCAAGAGACTTGGATATGTCATATAAAGATTATTCTATCCCACATTTTGGTAGAAACTCTAAGGGTAAATATTTATTTGTATATATTACACAATAATAATTCTCATTCTTGGTGATGGATACTCAATAAGGACATCTACTTGGACCTTATATGAGAGGAAATTTATTGGAGGTCTCAATTAATCATACAATGTTACTTGTGTCACCCAATGAATTATCATATTAGGATTTTTTTTCCTTAATTTGGTTGATAGGTTATATGTATTTTTTGCTAATGTTTTTTCATGGATTGGTAAGAGTGATTTCTAGGCCTTTGGGGTAGCAATTTGAATATAGTAATTAATCAATGGCTATTACCCCTCACTTTTATAGTACCACATATCTATATACTTAGAATCATTGGAATCAAAAAGGGATATATCATTATATAGCCTCATTATTTTCCCATTGATAGAGTACTTTGGTCACTGATAATATAAAGAGGGCACTGTCATGTGAATATAGATCCCTGACTTTCCCAACAATATGTTTAAATGATTGTCTTGATGGAACACCATAAATTCCAATTTTAAAATAAGATAAAAAAATTATGTTCTCAACATGATTTTTCCAAGTGATCTCTATTCACTATAAGTTTATACCTAAATTTAAATATTATAGGGGGATAAATCAGCCTCACTATATCATAAACTTAAGAGGGTCCTAATTAGATTAAGGTTGATCCCAACACCATTATTGACTAAGGATTGATGGATGTCAATATCATCAAGCTTTATAGATATATAAAAGGGACTACTATACCTAGGTTTGGTAGTATCTTGGACTTTCTCTGTGAAGGAAATAAATTTTTGGCATTCATTGGATCCAATCTATGCATGATATGTATTTGATGTGGCCCTAGGTTTTTTTAGGGGTGAAGGGAATCTGTAATTGATAGCTTATTTAGTAAAACAACCAAATTTTTCAGTTTTTCATACTTATAGACTAAAATTAATTGATTCATACAAAGATTTTATTCTCTTAATTGAGGCCTTGGAGCTAGAGTGGACTGCATCAGTGATTCCTTCCCCTAACAAAAATTTGGTGACATTTTTTGCAGCCTGTGGGTTGGAATAAATCATCCTTTCCAAACCTAGATATTTACTATACAACTATATATATTCTAGTCAATATTTGACTATGATTGGTTTTTAATTATCCCTTGATGATTCAGTATCTTGTCAATGTTCCCACTGAGATCATTAGAGTGCATGTCTATAGGTTTTTGCAGCATATATGGATTTAGAATAAATGATGCTTGAACATTTGTTTCCACCTTAACTTCATCTTCCCCAACTTATATTAATTATTCCCTAATTATAGATGTGGATATCAGGTTCATAATATTCTTACACTTTATTAGTGAATGTGTTTGTTCATTAGATGACATTAACTGGTCCATATTTTTTAATCTCTATGAGATGAAGGTTTTGTTTAGTGATTTGATTCCTATTATCTCATTTGTGGGTATGGTTATCATCCTCATTATAATTGGGTAATAGATCTTAGAGATTTTATACCATATAGGGTACTATAAAGTTCTTTTACTCCTGTTTATTTTTCTTCTAGTGAATATTGTGTTGACTCAATGAAGATATCGTCTTTGGTATCTCAGATGGAACTGAGGCCACAAATGGGTGATTCCATTGTTTCCTAAGTATAGAATGCACCTGAATGAGTGATCTCCTAGTCATCTGATCATAAAATTTCTATATCCCTTTATTGGAAACACTTTTCCACTCTCCCTTTCCTTTTGTTAAAGCAGTAGAAACATAGTTTACCTACACCGATAGTTTACCTAACTTTAATTTACCAAATTCAACCATATTTTGGTGTAGATAGATAAAAATAAATAATTCATGGATATTATTCCACAATATCTATTAACAGGGGTAGTATTTTAGGTAATCATTCATCCCAACTTTATTGGGTTTCCTTCTCTCTATACATTTATCTTTCTCTAAGGTTGTTACAATGAACCCCAAGTATAGTTCTTTTTAGAAGGAGTAAACCTTATTCTATAAAGTATTGGGTATTTATAAATAGTAATTTGGGTTATATCTCACGTAAACCTTTTCAAATTCAACCCTTTTAAGGTTTCAGGGTTTAAAATTTTAATTAAATCCATTTATGAGTTATTTTTTATTAAAATTTATAGTTTTTTTTATTTTCAGATTATTTTGAATTCTTTAAAAGGTTGCAATTAATTATGTAAAGTTTGAAAAAAAATTGTGTGTAAGCCTATTTTGGTGATTCAAAATTTGGTCCTATAGTTTGGGTGTTTTTTGGTGTGAAATTATTAAAATTTAGATGTTGGGTGAATTATTAGTGGTTTTTAGGGTTTAAATATTTTTTGGGATAATTTTGATTATTTTGAAAGTTTCAAAGAATTTTTTTAGTTTCATTTAATTATAATGGGTGGATGTAATATATAGTGTTTTGGGTGTATTCTAGAGCATAAAGAACAACTAGGTTAGTTTATGGAAGAATTTTGGATATTTTAAATTTTAGTTTTTTTTTTAATTTGGAAATGTATTTACCCAACTGTAAGTGCACCCCCCCCCCCCACCCCTGATTATAACGTAATCCATTTTAGGGTGACTTTTCATAGGGTAACCTATGTAAAGGTAAATTATTATAGGGTAAGTTTCTATAGTATAACTTGTTATAGGCTGAGTATCATAAATGTAACTTGTTATAGGGTAGGTTTTTATATGGTAACTTATTGTGGGGTAAGTTGATATATGGTATCTTTCTATATGGTAACTTGTTTTATGGTGACTATTATATTTGATTCCCTATAACCAACTTCTATAGAATTTATGATTACATGTATTAATTGTTTTGAATAATTAATAAGTTTTTTATCACATAATTATTATTCTTACATGTGACATAGTATGTGATAATGTCATAAGTGAACATACCGAATTGAAAGTTCATGGAAGTTCCCAGATTTGATGAAATACTAAAGTTTCATGATACTATTATTAAATATAGGTTTTATAGTCTGATGATATCATTTTGTAGGATATAAATGATATTGGTTATCAGGGGTGGATACTCATTGGGATCTGAGGCACTTTCTCATAGTGCATGTCCTCAATAATATTCAGTGTAGGATAATATGAGAACATGATATTCTAGTATCTAATACAGATTTATATGTGTTATTTGGTTTTCATATTTGAAAACATGTTCAATTATCCTTAGACATTAATATTATTATTAATTCATTTCATGAGTTGTATAATTTGATGTATTGATGAAAACTATGAAGACAAATTCTTGTGGTGAAATAGGACTCTTTGGGTGTTTCAAGGCTAACATTATGTTAATGAATAATGTGAGAAAGGATTTATCCATTATTTTCTTTAATGGAAGTTGATATCTCAAGCCCTTTGACGGTAAGGTAACTACCTAATTATGTCCATGGTCATATTAATTTTGTTGGAAAGTTCATTTCTAAAAATTTAACAAAGTAGACATTGAGAAAATAGATTGATGACACTATAATTCAACCTTCTTGATTAGAGATATTGAGATAAATATACTATATTACATAGTGTGCGTTCATAGAAGGTTACATGTTGTTGTGATAATAACTTCTTTCACTATGGTATCCTTGTTGTGTTTCTATATGAAATCCTTAGACTTTGGGAATTGTAGCCTAATGCCACTGAGAAAGGGTCCTAAAGGATCACATGGTAAGTGTATTTGAACCCTTAGTTAAATTATATATGAATTTTACATCTTGGATAAATATTATTATCGTATGTGGTTTAATAATTATTTGTGTTAGTTTTATCAAAAATAATCAATCACCAGTTCTTTGAGACAATATATATGTGAGTAGAATATTTAATACATTTTTATTCACCAAATAATTATTTATTTAATAATATGGATAAATAATATTTATTTATTCTAGTTTATTCACAAGGTAAAAAAATATTTATTTATTTAGTTTCATGAATTTTTAATTAATATTTATTCACTAATTTAGTGAATATAATATTTATAAATTTATTAGATACTAATGCAGTTATATTTATTTAATTAAATAAGTAACTGTTACTCAAAGAACAATAAATATTTAGGATGATTGGAAGACTGGGACTAATAATCTAGTGAGGAATTTCATATTAAATATTATTTGAGTAAATATTAATTTATTTATTTAAGAAAATAATATTTATTATTGTCAATAAGTTTACAACTTTCCTGGTAAATAATTATTATTATATTATTATTTAGACATGATGCTCATCGCGGATTAAGAAAATAATAAGGGCCCCTTATGTAATTATTATATTCTAATCCTATCACTATTTAAACATAGTTAAGCTTGGGATCTATATTCATTCATTTTGCATAATCAATCCTATAGAGGATTCTCTAAAACCCTATAGAGATCTTCCTATAAATTCTATAAAGGATGTTGTTAAAATTATCCACCTCCACCAGAGTGAAAACTTCTATCTTGAAGGATTCGGTAGTGATCAACATCAATCACTATAAAAATTAAAACTGTCCACGCTAGTACTCATAGGATTCTACAGTGATGATCAGAGGTGCAACGTCTGGATGGGCTGGTCTTCCTCACTCTGGTTTTCTCGTCGCCCTTTGTGGATGTGCTCTTTATGGGCCATCTCACTTCACTGGAGGGTTGGGCGGAATCCGACTGGAGTTCACCGACAGATTTGTGGATTTGGGCTGGTGTCGATGGTCGCATCAGTGGGCGTTTGAGGAGACCAGTTCTAAGGTTTTTCCATCTCTCCTGATGTTTGTTTCCCTTTGTTCGTGGTAACTCATCCTTTCTTATTGTCTTCAGCTCCAGCTTTGATGGTTTGTCAGTTTGAAATCTTGAAGGGATTTTATCCATTGTGATTGTATGTTTTCAAGTGGTGATGCGGTGAATTGGTGATGTGGTGAGGTCATGTATGGTTTCTCACGTTTTCCTTAAAAGTTTTTTCATAATTAAAATAATAATTTTCAGTCAGTACTATGATGCAACCCTTGTATAGCAATAGGTCTTCATCTGATCATCTAAAAGAATGAAATAATTCTATGAAAGGTAAGTATATATTTAAATAAATTAATTATAAAATATATGGGAAAATATCCTCTCTTCTTGGATCTAGGTTCTTGTTTATTAATATTCATATTAATTTTGATTTTTATGATGATTCTTATTTATGTACATCACATATTATTCAAGTATTACAAAAAAGATATTAGTGGGTAACATCCCAACCCGCATTTCTGCTACATCTGGAACCTATAAGTTGTATCAAAGAGGTCACATAATAATTTATAATTATTTTTTATTCATTGATTGATAATACACAATTGTTGTTAGTTTTTCAATTCTTGTTTATTCATTATTTAATTTAGATTTTAATTTTCATGTTGTTTATATATTAATTTGATTTATTCAAGTTTCATTTAATAATAAATAGATTAATAATAGATAAAGAGTGATTGAAGATACCATCAGGAAGTGATGAGGATTTTGGATGGTATGCATACATAAATGGCATGTGACCAAAAGTATATGTCATGTACCCAAGTTCACTACACCTAGGTTTGTTCTATGATAAAAAATATAATAAGTAGTAATAACATGTCATGTAGTTAATACACACTGCATATTGAACAATATATCCTAGTATATATTTTGTTATACCACACAACATGTAGATGGAATACATATCATTTCATCTCTAAAGTTCAGCATAAATATTCATGTTATTTGTGTGGTCAAATACATAGCATACATCACATGTAACTAAAAAGCTACATCGTTAATGAGAAACATAGCCTATAATTATCATACAAGTTATGTGACTCATTAATACCCATATCCTAAGAATACATTGATTTTATAGGTGGGTTACGTAGACAAATAGCAAGGAAAATATATTACATGTAGCTAACAAACACATGACATGTTTCCTAGTTGAGATACACATCGATTCCCTATGCATCTATCTGAGATAAAAGAAAAGGATAATCATGGTGTATTTCTTGTTAGTACACACCATATATTTTCCTAGTAAATAAAATAATTGAATTAGATAAATAATAATCAATTGCAATTTTTAAAAACATAATTACATTGTTGACATATGATCTATTGACTATATAACAAGTTTCATAGAATTTATAACTAATCAATTAATTATACATAATTATCTGTAAAATGTTGGTTATTATATTTTATTTTCAATGTTTAAATTAATTATGATCAGATTCGAGAGAATTTGAATGATCCTAAAGATAAAGGGAATTAATTTATTTATTTAATTATTTATTGAATTAATTCAAAGATTGTTTATCTTAATTATAAATAATTAATTTAATTTAATGATATCTAGTGTACTTTTACATATTCATTGAATTTATGTGGTTACCCGTGATCTTAGACCAATATGTGTATGTGATTTCTTTATTTAATTTGTTATTATTACGTAGTTTTTGTAATAATTTAGTAAATTAAATAATGGATTGTGATTTATTCTTCTCCCCTAATTATGTAAGGGTCTACATGCCCATGATTTCTTTTATGTAAACCAAATTAAACAATAATTTGTTTACCCTCACTTAAATTTGAGTAAAATTATGTAATAAATGGAGATCCTAAGAGATTAGAGGCAGTTCATGTTTAGAGCTAAGTAAATACAAATATGGTAGGTACATAGGAGCATAAGTGAAATTTTTTAACTCAAATAAGGAGTGGTTCAAGTAGTTTATTCCTTTAGAAAAAGGATTTTTTTCACCTAATAGATAAACTAATCATTTGAAAAGCTCATGGTCATACCAATTTATTTATTTAATTTAATTTAGATGCATGGTTTAAAATTTATGGATTTTTAAATCATTAAATTAATTAATTAGTAAGCATAAAAGTTGGAATTAAAGTAAATATTATAATTTGTTTAAACATTAACTATACATGGTTAATCAATCACTTATGTAAAATTCACTTAATATTAACAAGCATGGAACAAGATAAAATGGATAGTTTACACATAAAGATAAAAAACCCATCAAATTAAATATTAAGTTGGTAAAGTTGAAGGTTTTGGGCATATAAAAAGTGAGTGGTGGACTAATAACCAATAAAGGTTTTGTAATATTTGATAGACCATTAAAAAAAATTCAAGACATAAATAACATAACCAATAAAGTTTTCCACTGAATATTGATATAGAGAAGCCCATAACATAGAGAGGATATTTTTATGTAAAATTTATAATTCATTTAAATCAAATCTAAAGAAATTATACCTCATCTTAGGATATTTCACTAAAGGGGTTCTTGATCATCCAAATAAACCCTTTCTGATTACCATCGTTTCACTGGTTGGATCCAAAGGTAGAATCTCTCTAGTGGTGATCCACATGTGCTCCTTTGATCTTTGAGCAACATCGATATAACTTTAGTTGCTAGCATGGAAACTAAATTATCTTGTGTTGTCCATCATGATCACTTCTATTTCAATCAATCTTAAATCATTCACTCATATTATTCTTGTTCTTGAGAGGATGGTAGTACAAGGAATCTGAGAGAGAAACCTTTTGTGTGCAACGATTCGCAATTCTAGATTATCCCTTCACAAAAGACATAACCATATATTTATTTGGTTAGGTTTTAGGTTAAAATATTATTTAATTGAATAATAGAACTTAAATAACATAATAAACCTAATCTTACCTATTTTAATATAAAAATAATATTATTGTTATTTTATGACATGTGCTAACTAGTGCAATGGTAAATATTATTTTACCATCTTGTAAATTTATATTCATCACGAGATACAATCTTATACCACTCAAATTCCTCAACATTTATTGAATACAAGAAAAAATATTTTATTAAATATTTTATTTATAAATTAATATATCATTTATAATTTCATGAAAAAGTATTTATTAAATATTCATTAAATAAAATAAATATTATATTCATAGTCTATAGAATAAATATTTATTTAGTATTTGTGATTGATAGAACATGAATAAAATTATTCCTTGGTCTTAAGAATAATATTTATTCCATTAATTAAATTCAAATATAATTTAATTGAGATCAATGGTAACACATAGTGGGTGACCCACTAGGATTCATTCTCATTGGAATTAAGAGATCTTGCCTAAAGTCTAAGATTACTATCTAGAAATGGGTCAAGGAACACAAGATAAAGAACATAATATCACAATATTGATAACCACATAAGATCACTTATTTTGTAATATAATCCATTTCTCTCAATATCTCATCAATCAAGTTTCACATTTATGCCATCAATCTATATACTTGGTACATCTTTCTTTGACTATTAGAAATAAATATTTTATTACACAATCGACATGAAATTTAAGGCGATGATTCCACTCCAATCATAGGGGCAAAATAACAAATCCTATAAATATGGAATGTAAAATACTTCCTTGACTTATCCATTAATATCATTTCATTCATGACACACCCAACTTACCCTACTTCTTAAAAACATTTGGAGTCCTGAATTTGATCAGCAAATCTAAGTGTGTGTGTCATGAAATACATTAATGATAATCTTAAATTATAAGGATCATCACACATGCTAACATATAGGAATATCTGATAACACATAAACATGATAATTTCTTAGTAATGGGTTTGTTCTCAAAATCTATCATAATAGAGATTTCCAAGTCTGAACTTCATGAAATTAAGTCTCGTCAACTTATGAGTACTCATACCTAATAGTCAATATTCTATATTCCCTATGATAAAATTCTATCTAACCATAGAACTATGTTAAATATTATATTTATGTCATTTCAAGGAAATCATCATAGCATGGAATTGATATACCCTTTTAAATGTGATAGATACTCTAATACATTATTACATCAAAGTTATATAGAATAAGGAACAATATTTAATAAGATATTTTATTAATATTTAAGTATATATGTAATCTAAAGTTAAAATAGTTGGTTCTAGATTACCATCTCTAATAGACTCTAATTTATACTAGAGAAAATTTCCTATGAATTTTAGTCTACTTGACCTCACCTGATGATCATGTTGCTATTGAGTAAAGCATTTAGTTAATGGGTCTATTGAATTGTCTTCTATAGATATTTCCCTCACTTAAACATTTACTCTCTAAGAAAAATCCCTTAATATATGATAATTATAATGTATATTATTCATTATCATATGTGATCATGGCTCCTTTTTGAGACTCTCCACTGTAGTATTATCACAATTAAGTGTGGTGGGGTCTTTACTCTTAAGTTTCATATCAATATCTTTGATGACGTTGTGTAACCAAACTAATTCTTTAGCTACCTAATAGTTTTTAATATACTAGGACTCTTCTATAGAATTTTTTACCACATCTTTTTTTTGATGTTTTTTATCTCACAACACCACCATTGAGAGTGAAGATATATCTCATCTACAATTTCATATCATCTTTCCCAATTTGGAAACTTGTATCTATATATCCTTTGATAACAAGTTCCTTATTTCTTCTATAGACCAAGAATATATCTTTAGTGTGCCTCAGATACTTAAGGATAGTCTTGATTTCCATCCAATAATAGTTACTTGGGTCAGCTTAATATCTTCCTACCACACTCAAGGTGTACACAACATATAGCCAACTACATAGCATAGCATACATGACTGACCCAATCACAGACGTGTATGGAATATTTTTCGTCCTCTATCTTTCCTCATGTGTCTAAGGACACATTTTCTTGGAAAGATGAATTCCATGTAACATTAGAAAAAATCCCCTCTTGGATTATTTCATACTAAATTGCTTTAGTATCATTTAAATGTATGTACCTTTACTTTGGTCGATTAGCCACTTGGATCTATCACGATGGATCATGATACTAAGAGTATATATTGATTTTCCTCTGTTCTTCATGAAGAAGTATTTATTTAACTAGGATTTAACATAATCTAATACTGGTATTTTGTTTCTAAAAAGTAATATATCATCAATATATACTATTAAGAAAACAATCTCACTCCCACTAAACTGCTTATAAACACAAGGATCTCCTTCATTTATTATGAAATAAAATTATGTTTTTGATTAAAAACCTCAAATTTTTAATGAACTGTATTATTTCATTAATATCTAAATGGATCTTTGCAATTTGAATATCTTGTTTGCATCCTTTGGAGTAACAAACCCTTCAGGTTGTTTTATAGTGAAATATTCTTGAATGTTCTAATTAAGGAAGGTTGTTCTAACATCCATTTTCCGAATATCATATTCATAAAAATAAAGAATAAAAAGTACAATTATGATGGATTTTAGTATATAAACTAGTGGAAATGTTTTTTTATAGTCAATTCCATGAAACTATTTAAAACCTTTTACAACCATTCATGTATTATTAGTACTAAATTTCCATTCATATCTAGTTTTTTATTGAATTTCCAATTAAACCCAACGGGCTTTACATCCACTAGAGGATCTACCAAAATCCAAACATTGTTTTGATACATGGAATCTATTTCAAAATTTATAGTTTCTTGCCACTTGGAAACATTTGTGCCACATAATACTTCTTTATAGGTTACATGATCATTATTATCAACTAATAATGAGTCAATATACTTGGTGAATAGAAAATAATATTGTTCTAGTTCTTTAACCTCTTCTATAATCCTATATGGTACTTGTGTCTTTGGAGAATCTTCTTCCATGGGGCCTTGTGGAATTTTTTCATGTGCTAACTCTTGTGTACCATGAGCCTAGACTTCATCAAATTCTATCCCACTCCCACTATCTCTTTTATATATGTGTTCCCTCTAAATTAATATGGTGTGTATTTCCACAATTACCTTTTTTAATAGGGGGTATATAGGTAATATCCCCTTTTCCCTTAGATATCCTATAAAAGTAGACTTTTCACATTATGGTACAAACGTTTTTCCTAAATAGGCCTTGAAAAATGCTTCACATCCACACACATATAATTGAAACAACAAGAATTTATTTCTACTCCAAAAAATGTATGGACTAAAATCTTATTATTTATTTATAACTTGGTTTAGTATGTATGTTGTTGTGTATGATGCATATCCCCAAAAGGATAATGGAATATTTTCATGACTCATCATTTATCTCACCATGTCTAATAAGGTGGGGGTGCTTTCTTTCACCTACACTATTCGACTAAGGTGTATAAGGAGGATTGAGTTAAGATAGAATCAAAAAATCCTATACACAATCAATAAAGTATTTAATAAGACATTCCCCACCATGATTGGATTGGAGTTTCCGAATATTATTAATAATCTGGTTCTCAGCTTTATTCTATTGTTCTTTAAATCTCTCAAAAGAATCTAACTTATAACTCATTAATTAGACATATCCATATCTACTAAAATCATCAGTAAAAGTTATAAAGTATAATTACCTACCCCTTTCTTCAACTAGAAATTTTCAACACCTATTGGTATGAAAAAATTTAAGATGATCCTTATCCCTTTCACCATTTCTACAAAACGGGGCTTTAGTCATTTTTCCTTATAAAAATTTTTGGCATACACTAATTGGTTTTTAATTAATATTAATATGAATATCCATCTTGGTGTAATTTATCCAAATTCTTTTCATTTACATAACCTAGACATTGATTCAACGGTTTAGTGTGGTATGAGTCATGTGATGTTTTTTAATTATTTATTTTCATTACTTTCTTCATGTAATCCAACACATAAGGATTATTATTTAAATTTACCATACCTTAATAAATGTTATCCTTATAAAAGAAGAATAATTTTTACCAAACTTGAAAATAAATCCATCCATATCAAGTTTAAATATATAAATAATTTTTTTAGTAATAGATGGTAGAAAATAAAAATATTTTAAAACCAAGATAATTCCCATTAGAAACATGATTTAGTAGTCCCAGATATTCACAATAGAAAGTTTGTCTCCATTGGATATTCGTATATCTACATACCCTTATTAAATCTCCTTGAAACTATTTGGTTTTTGTATTTTAATATATAGGTGAGTTCCAAAAGATGTATTTAATACCAAATTTTTTGAAACAAAAAAATTACTTGATAACAAATGAACCCGAATATTCCCCTTGCTTATTTTTCTAGGAATATCTTTTCTTCCAGTCTCCCTTCTTGCCATATATGAAATAGATATCATCTTATTCCCTTAATTTCCACTTGATATTTCTCTTCCTTTAAATGCATTATGAATAATATTTGGGCATAGATATGACTACTTGACCTTTAATTTTATTGATCATAAGGATGGAATGCTTTTCATGCTTCTTCTCCAAATCAACTTAGAAAAGAAGAGTGAGTATATCTGGAAGATACTTCTCAGTGTTTTTCATATTGAAATTATAAAAAAAATAGAGAAGTTTCAAGGGAGTGATGCAAGAATGATATCGATTCACAGTTCTTTGGTAAATTTAAAACTTAAAAACTCTAGGCTCTCAATGTAACTAATGTGTTCTACTACCAGAGGACCATCTAGTTCACCCCCTCTAATATTACTCTAATATAGTGACTTGGATATCTCAAACTAATCTTGTCTAGCTCTCTCTTTACATATACCATAGAGATTCTTGAGAATTCTATAATAATATATATCTTTATGATAATTAATGATTTTAATTAACATGGATGAAATCATTAAACACTAAACAATAACCATGTCACTCATGAATTTATCATAGACATAAAACTCTTCATCACTCACCTTCATTATAAGAAAATTGGGTAATAATGATTATAACACATAAGATTTTCATTCATGGTCAAACACAACCTGAAGGTATCGAAACCATTCCTAGAAATTAATTCCAATAAGAAGATTGTATTTATTCAATATTTATAATAGGGATAATGTGTATGACTAACTTTCAAACATTATATAATTATAAAATATTAGATTATTAGTAATTCAATTGATTACACTTTACATAAGACATAATGAACTTAATTTTATTCAATCTCCCATTGTTTTATCAAGTCTTGGTATCCATCACCCCTGATATTAGAAATTTATTAATGTTTAGAAATTCTAATGGAAAATATTTTAGGTCAAAATATACAAAGTAACAAAAGAGAGGGGTGAATTGTTTCTTTTCAAAAATCTTTTACAATTATGGATTTTGACACCCACTATGATTTGAGCAGATATTCAGTGTTTTTCTTCTGTATAAAAATATACAGCGGATAAACAAAAATAAATAACATATCTTTTTATAATGGTTTGGGGGGAAACATCCCCTAGACCACTCTAAAAATCACTCACTCTGTGAGCTTGGAAAATTTCACTAGAATGGTCCTTTTATAAAAATACCAAGAATCCACAACTTAGTGTAGGAAGTTGAAACCTTTACAAAAATACAAAAAACAAAGTCTTATGGTTATTTAACAGAGAACAGGTTATCCACAACTTAGATAAATAAGTTAATACTCCACCGTAACTGAGTACAAGCAGATGAAACTCTAACAAATAAAAAGAGTTTTATTTGAAAGGTTCGGGTTGTTCTTCACAGTTGAAACAGAACCAATTGAAAATTAAAGGATATTACTCTTTAGAAAATAATATATTCATGAATTAAATTGTTTGAAGTTGTCCTCATTACAAAAATTTCTTCAGTAATGTAGAAACTTAAACATTAGTAAAGACTAAACTTGTATATCTTCAAAGTATAGCTTCTTTTAGAATCAATCATTCGTTGCGGAAGCACTATAAAAGATAATTTCAATAATATAATCACATATGTGAATCGCTTATCACACACACATATATGTATATAATTTAAGATATACTTTGAAAGAATATATAGAATAGAAAACTTTCTTCAATATTCTATATCCAATAGAAAAGCCTGATTGATTTGGGAAATTTAAATTCCAATTGACCAAGGGATTCGTAACTACCCATAGAATTAAGAGTGATTTTCTCTAATAAACATGGTTCTTTGAAAAAATAAAAATAATCCTTGAATCGGTCTTTAATTTTGATTTGACCATTCCACTAATCTTAGGGTGAAAACACGGCTTGAAAAACTTCGCCATTGGGAACAAAATGTATAGTTTAGATGTGTAGCATAGGTTTCCTTTGTGTGGTGTAGGGTTCCTTTTCATAGCATAGGGTTCTTTTGCATAGCGTGGGGTTCCTTTGTGTAGCATAGGGATGATAATTCATATGTTTATCCCTGTTAGCATAAAATTCCAAATGTATCATTGATTAAACATATGTTTAAATTTTCCGCATGTAGGGTATGAATAGTAAATCAAGACTCCAGTGTAAGGATTTTGATCCATATGTTTGAAGATTCTCCAAATGTAAGGATATTTATCCAAATGAAAACTATTTTAGAATAATGTAGGTTTGATACCATATGAAAGAATTTCACTTTTCTAGCATAACGTAGGGTTGATACCATATGCAAGTGTTTCTCTTTTCCAACGTAACATAAGGTTGATACCATGTTTTCATTTCCTAAATGTAGGGTTTTGAAATAGTGTTTCCAAAGTAATTATATTAATTTCAAAATACATTAACCCTTATATGAATTCCTGAAAACTCATTCAAGCAAGCTTCATTAGAAAAAAAGACAAAGGTATTTTTGAAAATCAAAATCATCATAAATTATAGAGTATTTTTGAGTCAATACATGCCCAAAAATATCCACCTTTTTGATGATCACAAAACCCATAACATAATCCATAAACAAATTTAATGAAAATGTAGGATTTGTAATCATACAAAAATATATTTAGAAAATATTTTGATATATCAATTTGACAGTATTATTTTGATAAATAAAATAGAAACTTTTAAATTAAAATAAATACTTGTAAATTAAATATTTTATCTAATGAAATGTTGTGCTTTGCAAATATTCTCTCCAAAGGATATTTATAGATATTCTCCCGTATCTCCTTATTTCCCTTATTAATTTTCTCCCCCCTTTGTGATATAAAAAATATGGTTTGAAATAATAAATGATATAAGCTATATTTAATATAGAACTAAATTATTATGAATAGTTATAAATATTGGCATAAAAAATAAATCTATGATTGGAATTTTAAACACTGAACTAAAATAAAATATACTAAAAAACATAATAAGAAAGTAAATTGAAATTATAATGAATTAAAATGTTTTGAAAAATAAAGTGAAATCCTCCATCAGTGAAAGGGTCTTCAAAATGAATGACATTGGTCTGAAACGGCAGTGACAGATGGATCATTAGTATGAGGAAGGGCTTGAACTACACTAATAATACCAAGAATCATCAAAAGTAGGCTCTGGAAATAGTTTTTTAGTAGTTTTAACCATTATTGAATAAGCTTCTTCAAATCATTTCCAACCATTAAATTCTCATTCATATTTACCTTTAAAAATTCATTCATAGCTTCCTCTGACTGAATGAACAAGGACATATTGTCCTTAATTTGATTAAGCACTAGTACTAAATGTGATTCACTTGAAGTCAGTTGACTAATCGGTTGTCTTTGATGTTCCAAAATCACACTTAAAGGATTATTGTCACACTGAAGAGTGTGTAGTCTATCATTGAACTCGATCAGTACATAAGTAATAGCTTCAAACTTCCTGAGCAGTCCGGGTGGTGTCTGTTGAGATGAGGTTTATGCTTGACTACTTTACTTGTGAGACTAAAATTCTCTCCCAATCATCAGCTTAAACTCATAAAAATCTAATTTCTTAACAGATTCATATATTAACAAATTTAACTCTATAGACATCTTACTGGTAATCTCTTTAAGGTCTCTAATAGAAATTAGATTCTCTTTGAATTCCATTAAATAGAGATTCTGAGCTTCAAACTCAGATATTTGCACTGAAGAAACCTTGTATTCTTCAATTTTTTTTCTCAGCCTCTAATTTTTCTCTGAGAAATAAAATTTTGAGCTTCCAACAGATTTATCTTTATAACTAAGGATTCATCCTAAGAATCATAAGATTCAGAAGATAGAGTAACAAGGTCAGGAATAGATTCCCTATGATGAATTTCTACTAAGGCTAAACTTGTCTCATCATTAGAAACTAATATATTTCCTAAGGTATATCCTCCAGTAACTTCAGAATTATGAAAAACTTGAGTTTGAGTATTAGGAACAACTTCCCTAATAAGTTCTTCACTATGATCTTCTTGCTCAACTTGCTCATCCACTGGATTATTACACTCAGCTACTCCTGGTGCATCATCCACTATCTCTGAAATGACAATTGTAATTCTTCTTTTCCAAATAAGAGATTATTTTGTTGTGAACTGTCTTCTTCATCAAGAATATGTATCATAGGTCTAACTGATGGAATCATCCTTTTCTCCCCCTAAGAAACTTACAATAATTTATGTATTTTTTCCACACCAACTGGTAGAAGGTGGTTGCAAGAGTTTATCTAGACAAATTCAAGATTCGTAACAGTTTCAGTATTCATAATGTTTTTGTGGTGACATGTTTATATAAAAAAATATACTCACAGTCATTTATTTCCTTAACAGTAATTAATAAATAATCCATCCATAGGGATAGAATACCATCTTCTAATCCTTATGACAGTAGTGGTTTAGATATCTTATCATAAACTGGAATAAATTACACTTTATGTGATTCGGAAACAAAAACATGATATTCATGTTAGGATAAAGGACTTTCTCTAACTATACAGTCCTAGGAAAAATTATATATTGAATAAACTTCAATATAACTTGACAATTAAGAGTAAGTTCTTTTGACATTACCTTATTAACAATTAAAATTCCAAACAATGAAAACATAATTTCTTCTAAGTAATGTCTTCTATTACCAATATTCCTTAAATCAAACTGAAATTACCCCTCATAGGTAAAATGTAACATCTTATCCATTTCCATAGATGAAGAAGGAAATTTAGAATTATTAAACTTAGAGACAATGGTGTCTTCTTCGAATCCAATAATAAACAAAACATTTCAAAAAAATTCCTTGACTTCAATGTCATAAACCATAGGCATGTTATCTTCTCTAAAAGTATCAACCAAACCTTGAAATCACATAGATTCATTGAGAAAAATAATTATAGAATCTCAATAACCATAATAAATTACCTCTCCCTAGAGAACTTTACGGGCTTTCCCTGAAGCATATGTAGATGCATCTAAATCAGAATCTATAGATATTCAAGAGGTTTCCATCTCTGAAGGTCTCAATATTGAAGGGATTAAAGGTTTAGGATTTCAAAAAATGGGAATCAAAAAAATCTTTGTAAATCCAAAGGATGTTTAGGAGAGGAGAAAGAGAGTGGGAGAAGGCAAATGGTTTTCTCACACCAATTGATAATGTACTCGTTACTTTTTAATTTTTAAAAGACAAGTAAAAAAATTGAAATGAAATTATAAATCAAAACATAATCAAATAAAAAATATTGAATAAATCTTACTAAAATAAAAATAAAGAGACTGGAAATAAATTAATAAATAATCACTTAAACTCAAATATTAATAACTCCCCCTTAATAAAATCAAAACTAGCACTTGGAAGTGGTTTAGTAAAAATATCAGCTAATTGATATTCGATATTAACAAATTATAAAGAAATATCCTTTCTAAGAACATGATTTCTTAGAAAATGATGTCTTATATCAATGTGATTAGTCTTAGAATGACTTATAGTATTTTTTGAAATATTTATATCACTATTATTATCACATAAAATAGGCATACTATTAAAGTTTAGTCTAAAGTCCAATAGAGTTTTCTTTATCCACAATACTTGTGTACATAAACTACTAGAAGACACATATTTTTCCATAGTAGTTCATAGGGAAAATGAGTTTTGTTTCTTACTAGACAATGAAACCAAACATTTTCCTAAAGTGATAGGTTCCTAAGGTGATTTTTCTATCTAATATACAACCTTCAAATTCAATATCTTAATATGAAATTAAATTAAAATCATAAGTTTTGGGGTAAAGAAGAGATTGAAAAGAAATTCCTTTTAAATATCTAAAAATTATTTTAACAATAGTAAGATGGGACTCTTTTGGATTTTATTGAAATCTAGCGCAAAGACATACAGAAAACATTATGTATGGTTTACTTGTAGAAATATATAACAAACTACCAATCATACCTCTATAAAACTTGTTGTCAACTAGTTTTAGAGCTTCATCCAAATCAAGTTTTATATTGGTACACATTGTATTTTTATATGTCTTAATATTTTCAAGTCCAAAAATTTTTGATAAATTAATAATATACATACTTTGATTTAAAACATTTCCAAAATATTTTTGATAAATTTGAAATCCTAAAAAGAAATTTTGTTCTCCCATCATACTCATTTAAAATTCTTTTTTAATTTAATATGAAAAATCATGATAATGATTTTTATTAGTTTAACCAAAAATAACATCATGAACATAAATTTGAACTAAATTTTCTTTATAAAAAATGGTTTTCTTGAAAAGATTTGGATATTCCAATCCAACAGTAAATCAATTTTTCAAAATAAATGAACTTAATCTTTCATACCAAGCTCTAGGGAATTATTTAAGGCTATAGAGAGCTTCAGTAAGTTTAAAACATAGTTTGGTTTTTGTGATTTTTCAAAACTAGGGGTTGTTCAACATAAACTCCCTATATTAAATAATCTTATAAAAATGTAGACTTTCCATCCATATAATATAATTTAAAATTCATATGAGATTCATAAGCTAAAATAATTCTAATGGATTCTAATCTAGCTACATGGGAAAAGGTCACATCATAATCTATACCTTTTTCCTGATTATATATTTTAGATACTAATCTATCTTTAGTTTGGGTTATGATCCCTTAATCATCATGTTTATTTATAAAGACCCACTTAGTTCCTATAATAGGATAATTGGTTGGTCTCTCTACTAATTCCCAAACTTAATTCCTTTTGAACTGGTTTGGCTCTTCTTTCATTCATATCATCCAACCCTCATCTTTTATGACTTCTTCAACAGTCCTAGGTTCTAACTGAGATATAAAGGTATATAATTTAGCAAGGTTTCCTATATTTATTCTCATTTTAATTCTTGTTTCTAGGTCTCCTATAACAGTTTCTAATGGATAACTTTTAAAAATTATAGACTTTCTAGGAAAGGCATTTTCAGTTTCATCAGTATCACATTCTTCTGAACTGGACTGAATTTTATTAATATCATTTTCAAAATCATTTTTAAAGGTTTCAAGTATCATGTAATCAAAAGAGTTAGTAACATCATCAGTTTGATCTTTCTCTTTAATAAAATTTTCGGTTTCATCAAACTTCACATGAACTGGTTCTTCGACAATCCTTGAATTTTTATTAAATATTTTATAAGATTTAGAGGAATCAGAATATCCCAAAAATATTCTTTCATCGCCTTTTGGATCTAACATACCAATATTGTATTTAGTATTAAAGATATACACCTTAAATCCAAACACTTTAAAGTAATTTACTTCAGGTTTTCAGTTATTCCAAAGTTCATAAGGTGTCTTTTTTAAAATTGGCCTTATTAAAACTCTATTCATGATATACTAGGTTGTGCTTATAGATTCTCCACAAATATAGGTTGGAAGATTGTGTTCATTCATCATAGTCCTTGACATTTCTTGAATAATCCTATTTCTCCTTTCAATAATTCTATTTTTTGATGTGTTCTTGGTGTAGAGAAGGTGTGTTTAATACCCAGATTTGTGCAAAATGAATTGAATTATTGATTATAAAAGTATCTACCATGATCACTTCTTAATAAAATTATTTTAAAACTTTTTTCATTTTGAACAATTTTTTCAAAAAATTTCAAAAACAGTGCAAACATCACTTTTGAGTTTAATAAAATAAACCCAAGTAAATCTAGAATAATAACCTACTAAAACATAAACATGTAATTTACCATAAAAACTTTCTACTCTTAATGGTACAAAAATATATATGGATAAGTTCTAAAATTTTAGATGTAGCAATTTTTTCAATAGATTTGAAATAATTTTTATGATGCCTCCCAATTTGGCATGCATCACAGAATCTGTCATTGTCAAACTTAAGACTAAGAAAATTAAAAACTAACCATTTATTGGATAATTTATGTAAAGCATATATATTATATTGTCTATAGCTTTTTTTCCAAATCCATGATTCATTTTTCTTAGTAGTTAAACAATTCAGTTTCTATTTACATAAGGAATTTAAATCCAACATATAAACATTATCAGTTATAGGTTCCCTAAAATTTAAGAAACTTATCTTTAAAAATAGAGTAGGAATTATTATAAAAGTCAACAGAAAATCCATTATCACATAGTTGAGTGTTACTTATTAGGTTATTCTTTAACCTTTACACAAATAGTATGTTATTAATTGATATAGTCTTTGGATCTCCAATATTTCCAACTCCAATTATTTTTCCTTTGGTATTGTCACTAAAAGTAACTAATCCTCCATCCATTTGAGTCAGTGTATGAAATTTTATTGAATATCTACTCATATTACTGGAATATCCATTGTCCATATAACATATGGATTTTATTTTTCTGACTTGTTTCCGGCAAGAGTAATTTAAAAAATGTTTATTTTGGTACCCATATCTTCTTGGGTTTGGAAGTGTTATCAAGAAATTATTTGGGAATCCAGATTTTCGTTATTTTTATATAATTCATATCACATGATTCAGATAAACTATTAGAAATAATGGATCTTTTAATACCACTAAATTGAGTATTTTCAAATATAAATTATTAGTTATATGGCCTTTTGTTCCACAATTATAAAAGGTAGTATTTTTAGAATTTGGAATAAAATATTTTGTATACAATTTTGATTTCTAAACCTTATATCCTATTATAAATAGATCCATTTTGATGAAATTATTTCTAGGAATTTCATTTTAATTATTTTCTCCTTTAGTAAAAACAAGAGTATCACTCTTTAGGATTATACTTCATCTTGCAGTTCCTTGATTTTCTTTTCATGATTCATACTGTTTGATGTAGAGTATTTTAATTTTTCATGTAGCTCTTGATTTGGTTTTAGCATGGATTCTATTTCACCTAAAACAACATTATGAATGTTTTTCAAAGATTTATGTTACTTTTATAAGGAATCATATTTTTTCCTTGCATATAATAGTAGGCTTCCAATTTATCATTTGAGAAACTACTAGTATCAGAATCAGAAGAGTAATAAGTTTGTAACTTTTACTCTTTATCCATAAAGAACATATTAGATTTTATATTTGATTGCTCCTTATCTGAATCAGACTTTTAAGGGATGATGGAGCTTTTAGATACAATCTATGTATCTTTTATTTTTCTTCTTATTTTGTTCTCATAATCATTATTTTTCTGATATCTCTTTTCTGACATTTTTCTTTCATCATTAAATTGAGGACAATCAGGTCTAATATGACCCAGTTTCTTGAATTCATAGCATCAAACTTCTCTTGGTTATTTGTCTTCATTCCTGGTGTATTTTATGAATATTCTTTTCTTCTTGTAAAACTTTCTGAACTTTCTGGCTAGTTGAGATAATTCCATTTCAGAATCTAAGAAATCTAAATTCCTTTATTCTTTGAATTATTTATTTGATCTTCTACTATGTTTCTGATATGTCACTTTTAGAGTGGTATTTTCTTTATTTACTATAATTTTATGATCTTCGTCTTCGGCCTACATTTCTTCTTCATACATAATTAGTGTTCCAGTTAGTTCTTTCATTGTCAGATCTTTGACAGGTGATGATTGGTGAATTGCAGTAGATATTTCATTCCATTAAAAGGGTAGAACTCTCAGTACTTTTAAACCTTGGTTATATTTTTTTATGAATTCACCTAAGGTTTTCATATTGTAGACAATTGTTTTAAGCCTTCCATTCATCTATGTGATGCTTTCACCATAAAACATTCTAAACATGTCAAATTTTAGCTTAATTTTAGAATATATCATCTGTCTGACATTATATATTACATCATAAGAAATTGTAATAGTTTTCCACATTTCATATGCAGTTGGAAATTATGATACATGATTGAATTCATCTGGTCCAAGACTAAAAATAATAGCATTCAATTCCTTTGAATTCATATCATATTTAGATTCTGTTGTTGTATCCCAAGTTTCTAGTTTTTATGGAATCTTATAAGGAGTAATAATTTTTTAGTACACTCTAAATCTATGATTCCTTAGATATATAATCATTCAAGACTTACAGTATCCATAATTTTCACCATTAAAATATAGACCACATACAATTGAAATTTTTTCTATCGGATCATCCATTACCATATTTGTATAGACCTTATACTTTTCATCTTTCTATGGATTTATCCAAAATTTCTCCTCTGATGCCAATTGTTAGGTTGGAATATACAAAGTAACACAATAGGGGGTGATTGTGTCTTTTCAAAAATCTTCCACAATTCTAGATTTTGACACCTACTGAGATTTTTTGAAGATATGCAGTGTTTTTTTCATATGAAAATATACAGTGGATAAATAGAAATAAAGAACACAAATTTTTATAGTGGTTTAGGGCACAAATATCCCTTAGTCCACTCTACTAATCACTCTCACTTTGATCTTGGTAAATTTAACTAGAATGGTCCTTTTACAACAAGACTAAGAATCCAGAACTGAGTGCAGGCAGTTAATAGCTTTAAAAAAAGACAAAAAACAAAGTGTTCTAGTTTTTTAACAGATAACTGGTTATCCATAGCTTAGATTTAGAATCTGATATTCAACCATAACTGAGTACGAGAAATTGAAACTCCCAAAAATAAAAAGAGTTTGATTTGAATGGTTTAGTTTGTTCTTCATAGTTGTTGCAGTAGAAACTAACAATTCATGGATATTCTTCTTCAGAAAAGAATATCTTCAAGAATGAAATATTTTGAAGTGATCCTCATTTCAAAAAGATATTGAATAAGTAAGCAATTTAAACAAAAATAAAATATTGAACATGTATATCTCCAAAGTGTATCTTCCTTCAGAATCGATCGTTCGTTGTAGAAGCACTGTAAAAGACAAATTCAATAATAAAGTTGCATATTTGAATCACTTATCAAACACATATCTATGTATATATTTGAATAGATACTCTAAAAATATATATATATAATAGAAAAAATTTCTTTTGTATTATAGATCTAAAAGAATAGCCTGATTGATCACGGAAATTCAAATTCCAATTGACCAGGGGAGTCGTAACTTCCCATATAAATAATAGTGATTTTATTCGATGAACACGATAATTTGAAATAATTAAAACAATCCTTTAATCAGTTTTTAATTCTGATGCGACCGTTTTAGTAATCTCAGATTTAAAACATGGCTTTAAAAAATTTGTTGTTCCTCTAATGGCCCGAAGGTCTTTATTTTTTATTGATTTTTGATAATCCACCTTTCAAGGGGTGAGGTGGAACCCTTACAAGGCCCATAGGCATAAGTATTACATGTCTCGTAGAACTTAGAGGAATTCATTGCCTGTAGGCTTCAAACATTACATACAACCCAGACTAACTACTCGGAACTACTCCTCCCAAGCATCTTCATTGTGAAATTAGATCTCCACCTTTGCATGGATATTAGGCTAGTCTTTCCCGTGCATGCACAGGCTTGTCCCGATGGCAGGTTCTATACCCTCTCATTATAGAAATCCATGTATCTTCTACTATGGTGAATGCTCTTTGCTCCTCCTCCTTCTGAAGCTTGTTCCTTATAGGTTGTCTGGTTTTCATCTGCACTTAAGGTGGCCCGAAGGCCTTGAGGTGGCCCAAAGGCCTTACTGGCCCGAAGGCCTGGGTGGCCTGAAGGCCTTAAAGGACTCAGGGACCAAATCGGTGGCCCGAATGCCCAAATGGGGGCATATTTTCAGCTCCTACAGTGCCAAACAGTGTATGCTACAGTTATGCACAGTTCCTGCAACAGTATCTGCTATAGTACTGATACAGTACCCGGAAATTATCCCCCACCTGGATTTGATCCTGCGTCTCTTGGATGCACTTAAGGAGTCCTCACGAACTCGTTTTTTAGAACACAATGTAGGGTTGAGATGTGTAGTGTAGGGTTCGTTTACATAGAATAGGGTTACTTTGCATAGGGTAGGGTTCCTTTTCGTAGCATAGGGTTACTTTGAATAGCATAGGGATGATAATCCATATACTTATCCTTGGCATAATAAAATCCTGAATGTAACATTGATTAACCACATATCAATTATTACACATGTAGGGTATGAACAGTAAATCCAGACTCCAACATAAGGTTGTTGATCCATACATTTGACATTTCTTTAAACAAAAGGATGTTGATCCAAATTCAAATTGTTTTAACTTAACTTTGGGTTGATTCCACATGCAAGAGTTTCACTTTTCCAGCGTAACTTAGGGTTGATACCATACGCAAGAATTTCACTTTTCCATCATAACATAGGGTTGATACCATACACAAGCATTTCACTTTTCCAACGTAACATATGGTTGATACCATACATTAATTTCTAGAACATAGAGTTTTGAAATAGTGTTTCTAGATTAATTCTCGTAATGTCAAATTACTTTAACCCGTATATGAATTAATGAAAAGTCATTCAAGAAAAATTCATTAGAAAACAAACAGGGGTATTTTTGAACATCAAAATCATTATAAATTATAGATTATTTTTGAGAAAATACATTCCCACCAAAGTATCTATATTCACCTTATAATAACATAGGTGTGGGATTATTCAATTACTAGAAGGTATTTAAGTAAGTATTGTTTACTAATTATGGGCTTGCAACTCCTTGATCTATTGAGTGGACTCCCCAATCCAAAAATATTGATTTAGATTTCCACAACACTTACCTTAAATTTATTTTAATTCTATTGTGGGATTCTCATCTTGATGTAAGTTGGTTAAGTCAACCCAAAACATACATAAGAACTTTGTGATAAAAGTAAGTGTCCTAATGTGGATTGGTGAAACACTTAGTTTTAAGGATTTCATTCCTAATAAAGTAGTGGAATTCCATGTATGGACTAATATTATATTGAGGGATTTTATTTTATTAGGTAAAAAATATTTTTTATTTTATCTTTTACAAGTCTTGTAAATATTAACTGAATTTTACTTAAGTGATTAACCATGTTTTAATAAAAAAATTATCCATAATCCATTTATTTAAATTAAATCTTTTCATATTAGTCCATTTATATATGTGATCACGGTCTTGTATCCATAAAATAAATAATTTGTAGGACATAAATAAATAAATAAATAAATAACCCATTCATGAGATTATCTAATGGTTGATTTATTGAGGGGATAATAAATCAACCTAATACCTAGGGGAAAATCATTATTCCAATCTTGGTATGAGTTATAGAATTCCACCAGTCCACCATTGTATCACATGGGTGGGTATCATCTCAGTTCCATCTTGAACTACCTCCATAAACCTTAGGATACTACTTCTATTATATATATTTATTACTTACAAGTAGGTGAGGGGAACCAAATGATTGGTTAAGGGGAATTATATAAATAACCTTGGACATACAGGTCTAACATAAAAAAGAAGGTAAGAATGACATGCAGACTATCATATTTAATATAATCTTAAATAATTATCAAAGCCATGAAATAAATTAAATTCAATAAAACCAATGCATACATAAGTCTCAGTCAAGCTCATGATCGTTTATACACGTGTAACAAATATTAAATAGTACTCAAGATAACAATCATTTCTATTAGTTCTTTATTATTAATATAAACATGAATGTATTAATTAATTATTTATTTATTTATTTATTTATTTATCGTCATAACCATCTAAAATTTCTTGGGGATAACCATCATAAATTTATTCATGAAAAATAAACAGCATAACCAATAATTATACATTATTATAATACATTAATTGAGAATTTTTAATCCTTAAATACCTTTATTAAATTTTCAAACACATCTCATTCCAATCAGTGTAATTAGGTTTTACTTCTAAAATTAATTATTTAATGTAATTTAATCTTTTCCTTTATTAGGATATTTATGGTGTATAATTTTGCGTTACACATTATGTTCCTCGATTTTCGTGTATCTCATATAAACACCTAGGTCTTCACCATGTATCTTGGTTGGAGTATATGACATGTAATAACTATATACATGTTTTATATCACACTTTATGTATGCCCACACAACCCACTCAGAGACTCAGCATGTTCTATGGACACTGGACCAAACAACGTGTACTCTAGCTACATGTTCTGTATTCTTCTTACTATGTGTTTTTATAACCCACTGAATGTCTCAGTGTGTATTTTAGATGTAGGAATTTATTAATTATACACTATGTTCAATGATTAAATACCATGCATTTCATTAATTACATTGGTTTCCAGTCTCATGCAGTCAAAAACCATGTATTTGACAACATGGTTAGTGTGAATTTTTTTAATAAACCGTGTATACTACACAACGTTTACTCCAGCACACACCATGTAATACAACATGTCATTTTTTTAAGTTTTCCTAGTCTATATGTGGTAAGAAATAAATAAATTATGTTTAGTTACTTCTTGGCATGATGTGTATCCCACGACATATCTAGGTGCAAGGCACTTGGGTTCATGGTGTGTACTCTAGCTATAGGTGATATAACCCAATATCACTAGCCAAAATCCTTTAAAATTCCTAATGACATCTTTGGTCATTCTTCAATAGTTCTTATTCCTTTAAAAAAATATGAATCTTGAAAAAAATAATTAAAATGATGAAACCATGTTAATTAAACAACATATTAAAGAAAAAATAATCTGAAATGATATATCTAACCACTATTATTCATAATAAATCAAAAATAAAATAAATAATTATAAATTTAAAACATGACTGTTGTGATAACACTTGAATGTTTTTGGCACAGTAAAAGAACCTGGTGGTTGAATAATAAATAAATATTTTTCCAGATTTTATGGATCATTATCCAATTGTGTATGCCATAAATTTCATGACCAAAGAAATTTTTCCATCAAATATTGACTTAGACAAGCTTATAACTCTACGAGGATATTTTTCAAGTTAAATTTATAATTAATTTAAATAAGTTCTAAAGAAATGATACCACATCTTAGGATATTTCTTCAAATGTGTTTTTGATCATCTAAAAAAACGTTTTAATATTATCATCATTGTACTAGTAGGATCCAAGTGTATAATCCCTCTAGAAGTGATCCCCACATGATCCTTTTATCTTTCAGAAACACTGATAGAATTATGAGTGCTATCATAGAAGATCAATCGCCTTTTTTTATTCATCTTGATCACTTATAGTTCCTTCATTCTTGAAGGATTGTCCATTATTCATCTTGTTCTTAATAGGATGAGAGAAGGAGGAATCCAAGCGAGAAATATTTTATTCGCAATGATTCTCAATTCTCAATTAACCCTACACAATAGACATAACCATATCTATTTATATAGATATGTTTTAGGTTAAAATATTATTTAATTACATAATGGACCTTAACTAATATAATAAATGTAATCTTACCCTTTTCATATTAAAAAATATTATTATTATTTTATGGAGTATGTTAATTAGAACAATGATAAATATTATTTTAACGATTTTAAAATTAATATTTATCACTTTACACAATATTGGTCTACTCATATTCCTCGCCATTTATTTAATACTAAAATAAATATTTAATTTAATATTTAATTAATAAATAAATATTTTACTTGATAACAAATGAAACTGAAGCTTCCCCTTGCTTCTTTTCCTAGGTGTAGTTTTTATTCTAGTGGCCCTTCTTGTTATATACGAAATAGATAGTATCTTTTTTACTTACTTTCCCCTTGATCATTCTCTTCCTAGAAGAGCATTATCAATAAGATTTAGAAATATATCTATTTTCTTGAACTTTACTTTTATTGACCATAAGGACTGAATTCTTTTCATTCTTCATCTCCTTATCAAATTAGCAAGGAAGATTGAGTTTATATGGAAGATACTTTTCAATGTTTCTTATATTTAAATTTAAAAAAAATATAGGTTAAACTTCAAGGGAGTGATTCAGGAATGATATTGGGGCACATTTCTTCAATAAATTTAAACCTTATAAACTCTATGTACTCAATGTAGCTAATGAGTTTTACTATATGAGGCCCATCTGGTGAACCTTCTCTAAGATTACTCAAAAATAGTGCCTTGGATATCTCAAACTATTCCTATCTAGCTCTCTCTTGATATAGACCATGGAGATTCTTGATCATGTTATAAGAATATATATCTTAATGGTAATTCGTGAGTTTAATTAACATGAATGAAATCATTAAACACTAAACAACAACCATGTCGCTCAAGTATTTATCATAGACATCAAACTCTTCATCAATCGCCTCCTATGAAGGCAAATTAGATAATAAGGATTCTAACACATAAGATTTTCATTCATGGAACAACACAACATTAAGGTCTATAAACCATTCTGAGAAGCTACTTTTGGTAAGGAGATTGTATTTCTCTAATATTTATCATCGAGATAATATGGATGGTAAAATTTCCATCATTCTATAATTATAAAATATTATATTATTAGTACCTCAATTTATTACACTTTACATAATATATAATGAAATTAATTGTATTCAGTCTCCCAATCTTTATCAAGTCTCAATATCCCTCACCATTGAATGTGGAATTTTCTATTGTTTTGAAATTATAGTTTTAGGATCCGTATTCCCATTCTAATAACACAATCATGGAATCGTTTAATTACTAGAAGGAATTTAAGTTGGTAGTTCTTTACTAACTATGGTATTACAACTCCTTGATCTGTTGAGTGGACCCCCCAATCAAGAAATATTGACTCGTATTTCCTCAACACTAACCTCCATGTTATTTCAATTATAGTGTGGTCTTATCCTCTTCATTTAATTTGGTTATGTCAGCCCAAAACTTGCATAAGAACTTCATGATAAAATTAAGTGTCTTAACATGGATTGGTGAAATACTTATTTTTATAGATTTAATTTCTAATATAGTAATGGAAGTCTAGGTTTCGATTAATATTATATTAAGTGATTTTATTTTATTATGAAAAAAATATTTCTTATTTGATATTTTACATGTCTTAATAATATTAAGTGGATTTTACATAAGTGATCAACCATGTTTTTATAAAAAACAATATGCATAATACATTTATTTAAATTACATATTTCAATATTAGTTCATTTATTTATGTGATCATGGTCTTGCATGCATAAAATAAATAATGCATAAGATAGATAAATAAATAAATAAATGACCCATTCATTAGATTATCTAATGGTTTGTTTATTGAGTGGATAATAAATAAGCTTAAGACCTAGGGGAAAATCATTGTTATTATCTTGGCATGAGTTACAACATTCCACATGTCTATCAGTGTATCACATGGGTTGGTATCATCTCAGTTCCATCTTAAACTTCCTCCATAAACCTTTTGATACTACTTCTAATACATGTATTTATTACTTATATGTAGCTGAGGTAAACCAAAATATTGGTTAAGGGTAATTACAAAAATAACACTAGATATGCAAGTCTTATATAATAATGGAGGGAGAGATGACATGCAGACCATCATATTTAATATAATATAAAATGATTTTCAAAACCATGCAATAAATTAATTTTAATAAAAACAATTCATACACAGGTCTCAGTCAAGATCATGATCAATCATAAAAATGTAATGAATATGCAAGAGTACATTAGTTAACATTCATTTCTATTTTTTATTTATTATTAAGATAAAAATGCATGTATCAATTAATTTTATTTATTTTAATGATCATCTTATATTTCTTGTATATAACCATAATAAATGAATTCATGGAAAATAAACATCATAACCAATAATTATATATTATTATAATATATTAATTAATTATTTTTAATTCTGTAAAACCTTTATTACATTTTCAAACACATATCATTCCAATTAGTGTAATTAGGTTTTAATTATGAAATTAATTATTTAATGTAATTTAATTTTGTCATTTATTGGGAGATTCATGGTTCATAATTACAAGTTACACATTATGTTCCTTGATTTTCATGTTTCTAAGATAAACACCTGGGTCTTCACCATGTAGCTTTGATGGACTACATGACGTGTAATATCTAGATACTTGTTTTGTATCATGCTTTTCATGTGCCCACATAACCTAATAAATGAATCATCGTGTTCTTTAGACACTAGACCACACAATGTGTCCTCTGGATACACGTCGTGTGTTCTTCTTACTGTGTGTCTGCATAAACTACTGAATGACTTAGTGTGTATTTTATATATAGTAATTGATGAATTATACATTGTGTTCACTGATTACACACCATTTGTTTCATTAATTACATATTTTTCCAGTCTCATGCAATCAAAAAACATGTATTTGACTACATGGTTAGCATGAATGTTTTCAATAAACTGTTTATACTACACAACATCTACTCCAGATACACACCATATAATACAAAATTCCATTTTTCAAGTTTCTCTAGTCTATATGATGTTTTCAATAAATACATTATGTGTAGTTACTTCTTGGTATGATGTGTATCCCATGACCCATACAGGTGAAATGCACTTGGGTGCATGGTGTGTACTCAAGCAACACATCATGTAACCCTGTCTCACCAGCCATAATCCTTAGCACTTCCTGATGGCATCTTTGGTCATTCTTCATCTATTCTTATTCCATTAAAAAAATATAAATCTTGAAAAAATTAAATAAAATGATGAAATAATGTTAATTAAACATTATATTAAAAAAATCTAAAACGAAAGATCTAACCATTACTATGCACAATAGATAAAAAATCAAATAAATAATTTTAAATTTAGAACATGGTTGTTTTGATACCACTTGAATGTTCTAGGCAAAGTAAAAAAACCTGGTGGGTGAATAACCAATAAATATTTTTCTAGATCTAATGGATCATTCTCTAATTTTTCAATACATAAATTTCATGAACAAATAAATTTTTCCATCAAATATTTATATAGATAAGCTTAGAACCCTAAGAGGATATTTTCCTTGTTAAATTTATAATTAATTTAAATCAAATATTAAGAAATGATACCCCATCTTAGGATCTTTCTTTGAAGTTATTTTTTATCATCTTAAAACCCTTTTCATATTATCATCATTGTACTGGTATGATCCAAGTGTAGAATCCCTCTGGGTGTGATCCACACGTGATCCTTTGATCTTTCAAAAACACTAATATAATTATGAGGGCTATCACAATAGGTCAATCACATTTTTTTATTATTATTGATCACTTATACTTCTTTTAGGATTGAAGGATTATATATTAGTCATCTCCTTAATAAGAAAATGGGATAATGATTAATCCAAGAGAGAGATCTTTTATTCATAATTATTTTCAATTCTCAATTAACCATACACAATAGACATAACCATGTCTATTTATAGGAATTGGGTTTAGGTTAAAATATTATTTGTTTACATAATGGCCCTAAAATAATATAATAAACATAATCTTACCCCATTCCATATTAAAAATTATTATTATTTTATGGATTATGCTAATTGTCACACGGATAAATATTATTTTAACGGCTTCCAAATTAATATTTATCACCAGACACAATCTAGGTATACTCATCTTCCTCAAAATTTATTGAATACCTAGATAAATATTTATTTGAATATTGTATTCATAAATAAATATTTCATTCATAATATTAAAAGTAATTATTTCTTAAATATTAAATAAATAAAATAAATATTCTATTCACGGTCTGCAGAATGAGTATTTATTTAATATTTTTTATCGATAAAATATGAATAAAATTATTCCTCGGTATTGAGAATAAAATTTATTCCATTAATTAAAATAAAATAGAATTTAATCGAGATCAACTAAAACACTTAGCATGTGTATCTCTAGGATTATTTCTCATTGACATTATACGGGCTTTGCTAAAGTCCAAGATTACGGTCTGGTAATGGTTCAAGAAAACCAAGAGAAAGAACTTAATGTTGTAATGTCGAAAACCACATATGAATTCTTATTGTGTAATATAATTCCTTTATCTCAAGATCTCATCAAAAAGGTTGAAAATCTATTTCAAAAACCTATATTCTTGATATATCTTTCTTTTATTATCTAAAATAAACATTTCGTTACACTATGGACACGGAATTTAAGGTGGCGTTTATATTCCAATCAAAGGGTCGTGATGTCAACTTCCATAAAAATAGAAGGTAAAATCCATACAGAACATATCCATTAATAAATAAAGGATGTATTTGTATCTTATATCTTTATAGAAGTTGATTTCTTAGCCCTTAGGAGGAAATATAATTGTCATGTAAAATTCTATATCCATAGTGTAATGATGTTTATTTCAGATGGTCGATGAAAGACATATTGAGCATATAGGTTGATAACACATATATGGAACCTTCTTGTTGATATATTATGACAAAGGGATTATATTACATAATGAGTGTTCATATGTGGATGTTTTTTTTGAGACATTAGGTTATTTCCCTTGGGTTCCTTGACCCATTGATAAAAAATAATCTTAGACTTTAGGCAAGACCACCTATTTCCAATGAAAAATAATCCTAGACGATCACACATTAAGTGTTTCTATTGTTCTCAATTAAATTATAGTTGAATTTAATTAATGGAATAAATATTATTCTCAAGACCTAGTTATAATTTTCTTCAAGTTTTATTGATCACATAAATTAAATAAATATGTATTCACTAGATTGTGAATAAAATATATTTATTTATTTTATTTAATAATTAATAAATATTTATTTACTGATTTTTGAATAAAATATTTATTTAAGAGCATAAAATTTTGTATTTGATTATTCAATAAATTTTTAGGAGTTCGAAGGAACCAAGACCGCATTCGGCGATGAATATTTATTTTCAAGATGGTAAATAATATTCATCATTTCACAAGATAAAACATGTTGTAAAATAATAATATTATTATTATTATTTTATGGAATGGGGTTTTATGATGGTTATTATATTATTTAAGGGTTGGTACATAATTAAATAATATTTAAACATAAACTCTAGCTCTATAAATAGATTTTATGTCTATTGTGTAGGTTTAATGGAGATATAGAGAATTGTTGTTCATAATGAATTCTCACTTGAATTCATTTTTCTCTATACCTTTTAAGAATGAGATATACAAGAGAGATTCCTTCAATATCAAAGGACAATTGATCAACACAAAAAAATGAGATAATTGATTCATCACACTAGTACCCTAAAATAAATTTGTGTTACTCAAAGATCAAATGAGCACATGTGGATCACTGCTAGAGGGATTCTACTAGTGGATCCTCACATCACAAAAAAGAAAATTTGAAAAGGTTCCTTCGGAAGATCAATAATTTCATCGAAGAAAGTATCTTAATACAATTTATTCATTTACTTTATATCAAAATTAATTAATTATAAATTTTATGTGAATGATACTAGATTGAGGTTTCAATAAACAAAATATTAAAAAAAATCACCCACCACTACATGCTTCTTTTGTGCTCAAAACGTTCACCCTAATTCTCACGAACATATGGAATCATGGTTTTGGTTAGTAAATCTAAGTGTGTGGGTTATGAAATGTACTAATGTCCATATTAAAGTCTAAGAACCTTCACACATTATCTCATATAGGAATATCTAATGATACATAACCATGCAAAATTCCTACCAGTGGTTCTATTTTCATAATCTACCATATTGGATATTGCTAAGTGTGAACTTCATGAGATGAAGTCTCATCTGCTTACAAGTAAACATACCTAATATTCAACATACAATGTTCCCCATAATAGAATTTTTATTTGACTATAGAACATGGTTTAAGAATATCACAATGTCATTTCAAGGTTCGCATCATAACGGGGAACTTTCATGCCCTTTACAATGTGATGGATGCTCTTAGACATTATTACATCAAATTAATTCAGAATAATTAACAACATGAAATAATATATTTTATTAATATTCATTTATTCAAATATATAATTAATACAAAGTAAAAAAAATATTTTTTTCTAGATCACCAACTCCAATAATATCCTTCCACTAACTGAGTTAAAAATGAACCATAGTTCAAAGTGAATGATTAGCCTAAGTTGGGGTAAATTCTATTATTGTGGAATTTTATCTTGATTTTTTGTGTTAACTTAACTTAATTTACATCAAGGATTGACTTAATAAGAAGGAATTGGTGTAACTAAGAGGAAAAACATTCAATAAATTCTTATTTAGGATTTTAGTGTTAGGGAGTCCAGTCAATAGATAAAGTAGTTATGATTTAATATAATTGGCATGTTATACATACCTAAAGCCATTAAAATAACCTATCAATACAAATTATGAGTTATAATAAGGGGAATTTTAAACCTTTTTAACTATAATATGCATGTGGTATAATATTCTAAAACTAATGGTGAGGGATATTGTGATTTGATAAAATAGTGTGTGATTAATAAATTTAAAATTTATCATCTAGTTTAGTAATCCAGATAAGAGTATTAAAATTATTCTATTATTTATTATAGAAATGGAAACCCATGTGACTTTGACTATATCATTGTGATCTATTCTAGAGAAGGATTACCTTAGCACTAGCTTGAATTTCTAGGAATTTTATAGGCATTTATGCATTATACTACACCAGGAATGTAAATTATATATACAGGAAAATCATATTCTTGAGGCACCTAGAAAAGAGGCTAATGAGGGAGATATGTCTCTCTAAATCAAACATTTAAATGATGTCACTGATTTTCAATGTTTCATTCTATCTTTTATACCCACTGGCCTCTTAAAAACATGAGGATATAGATGTTTATAGAATTATGTCTCACCTTCATGGTCTTTATCATGAGATGGAAAGACATGAGAGATGTGAGATCTCTAATTCACTATTCATATATAACTTTAGATATTTGGTGCTATCCTAGACAAATAAAGTAAATATTATTTGATACATTTAGCATTTTAATATCTTAGGATTTATGATCCCTGATGATATGCACATAGATTTTATTATATCCTCATTACCTAATTGATTGTCAAGTTTCATTATTAGTTATAATATGAGAAATAGTGCTAAGTATCTCTTATATTTCCTTGTATGTATTCTCCATGTTGAAAATGACATGGGGAATGAAAAGATTGTGGTATTTATGGTGAATAAATAAATGGAAGAACATGGAAAAGGGGTCCAAGAATCATTCCAATTATAAGTTGTCTGAGATTATTCCCTCAAAGAAAAGAAGATCCAAAGATATGAAAAGGAAAACGATGTAGTATGTTTTTCATGTGTAAATTTTGGAAACTGGAATAAAAAATACACCCAGTTAAATAAGTAATGGAAAACTTCATGTGTGTTTGTTATCGAGTGAAGTCTCTATATATCTATACATTGTGTATTAGATATGACTTCTAGTGCTCCCATCTGCATTAAAATGCAGGAAACAAGTTAATTTAGAAATATTTCCAGAGTAAAATTTATTTTATAGGCTGCTAATGGTGTGAGGTAGGTTAATCTAGCCATTAGATATTATCACCTTCAATTTCCAACAAGGATGGTCTTGGTTTTAAAATATTTTTATTATATACCAACTATTACAAAAAACATAATTTTTTCATCCTACCTATACATATAAGTTTTTATTTAAATGTTTGAAAAAAAATATTTTATAAATACATCATATTTTATGGTATGGAAAATTGAAATAATGTTATTTATGTATTAAACTATAAAATAATACTAGTAATTGATAATGAATCAAGTTCTCATAACTCATTTCCCACCCAACTGTAACATCACTATCTTATTCATGTAAATGAGAAGCATTTGAAAAAGATAATTCAATATATTTACTTAAAATATTTTTACATAAAACCTCTTCAAAAAATTCATGTTTATTTATAATGGAAAATTACCAAGACATTATTTTTTGGACAAGGTAAAAGGGATATAGAGCTTAACGAAATGTCCAACAATGATATGTGTAGACCTTTTCCATTAGAAGCTTGAGGTGGGTATTCTTACTTCATTACTTTTGATAATTATTTAAGTAGATATGGATATGTACACTTTAAGAGGTATAATTCTTAATATTTTGAGAAATTATAATAATTAAATAATGAAGTAGATAATCAACATGGTAAGAAGATAAATAATTTTTCTTCTAATCGATATGGTGAGTATCTTGTTGGAACTTGGGTGTGTAGTAGAAGTTGGTGGGATAGGGGTATAAATGTTTTTATCATTAGAGTGATAGAACTTCTCATTTCAAGAAATCTGAGTCCCTTTATGGTCTGGGGATCTTGCATGGATAATTCAAATCACAAAAAAAAATTGAACATGTACCTTATTCGAAATGAATCATGCTCGATTGCATCTAGTCATTGATGATCATTGATCAAAATATCCAAATCTGAACCCCTCTAGATTATACACATATGATCCATTAATATTCATGGTCATCGTTGGTCTAATTATATGTTCTAGAACAAAGCTTCGAAGAATCCTTTAATGCCACGATAATCACCTCGATCTCGTTCCTTTGATCTGTTGTAGTCATTCTTAGATTGAATGCTAAAAAAGATACTTTCTCTCTGTAGAAAGTAGGGGAGAGATATTTTTTCATTCCATTAGAATGAATAGTATATAGAATGAGCCTCTCCTCTTGCTTTTATAGTAGTAGGTTCTCATACCCAAAAAGGGTTCCCCAGCCCCTAAAAATAAAATTACTACTAAATAATAAATAAAAAAATAGTTATGTTGAAATAACTACATTATAAATATTATTTTTATTTTTATCACCTAATTGTAATATAATAAATATATTACATGATAAAACTTGAGCCATTAACTTGACTAGTAATTCCTAACATTAAACAAAACTATAATATTAAAAAAATATTTTTTTCATGTAATATTTTTCATATATTCACTAAATAACTTGTGAATACTTTTAACAAATAAATTAAACTAAATTATTATATATTCAAATAATAGTTAATTAATTTATTTGCTGATAATCAATTACTTGAAAACTCTCAGGCCCCATGGTAGGGCCCACCATGTCTAATATTCCTATTTTCTAGAATAGGGTAGATTCGTGAATATAATATTATGTGTGACCCTCAAGGCCCTTATCTCGATAGTAGTGAATATTCTTAAAAGACCAATAGTAGATTCTAGAAATTCATAAAGTCCCCTAAAGAGATAAGTAATATTCATTGCATTGACAACCATCCTAAAAACATGTACTATGTAATAAAATATCTTTATTTTTTTTAGGAACAAGTTGATAAAGAATATTATATTATTCAGGTATTATATTTTCTTTTCAAGGAATTATAAAAGAAGGATAAATCAACTCACTTTTTTTGGGTGAAAATCAGTCAGACCATCATATTTAGAAAATTGGACTCATTATGTTTAATAAACTCTATTGGTTTGGGAATATGTTTTCTTTTGTAAAGGATAGTTAGAATCACCATGGGTCTAGAATGAAGTTCTTATCATAATAAATAATAGAATTGGATTCATCATAAATATTATAAAAATCTGTAAATTCTTTTCTAATTTGTATTTCACAAGTATTATAAGTTATTTAGAGAACTTTTGATGGATACCTTATGAAGGAAAGGAGGAGAAAAGGTGCTACCAATAGTATTCATGTTTCGTTGTAAATAAAGACATTGTTGGAAGATAGGTAAGTTACAATACCTTCCTTGTAAGTTATATGATGTTAAATCTAATATTTAATGTAATCAAATTCATTAAGGAATTCTTGCTTCCAAAAAATCTTTTTTAGAATAAAGAAGTTACTGAAGTAAAATATTTCATTCTCAGATCATCAGATTCATATTTTGTTGAAGGGTGGGAAGGTTTTCTTGATCTTACTAAAAGAAACCAAAGGTGTTGGTTTTCAGTCAGACTAAAAACCAAAATATTTAAGTCTTTGTAGAAATAATTTGTGTGATGATAGAACATTTGTATCGTATTCAGAAAATAAGAAGTAAAAGTGGTTGATGAAGTTTGAAAGAATATTTTATCTTCATCATAATGAATAAATTGGAATGATAGGTGATTCTGATAATCATAATAAGAATACATATGTTTTCCTTCATAATTTTGGTGCAAAGAAATGTAATGAAGAAACTGTTGTTGAATATATGATTCCATAATATTGAGGAAATCATAATGGGAAGATAGTCTTTTAGGTGGTGTAGAGTAAAGTTATGGGATGTCTTAAGTTAAAATTTGTTTGCAAGTTGGTCAAGAAAATCAGAGTGTCCAAATGCCTTTATCGTAATGAAAAATATTTTATTGGGCATTCGGAATCATGAATCAGAATCATACTGATGTTTGTTAAGAAGTATTCAGATCCAGACTTACATGTTGGTCAAGAAATTAGTATGACCATTATAATATAGAATCATAATGGGAAAATCAAAATGAAAATTCTGAATCGGATTAAATATTTGTTATAAGGATTGCAGGGAGGATAATTCGAGAGAATATATGAAATTCAAGGAAGTTTGAAGAAGTTAAATAAAGATCTATATTTCAAATAGAATTGAATGAGTCAAATAAAGATCTGATATTTAAGGAATATTGAACATTCAAGAGTTTTGGTAAAGCATGAAAACCTTTATAAGATCCCACTTAAACCACTGTTGCTTGATTATAAATATGAGGAGATTAAATTATATATTTTAAAACTTGAATTATTTGTGAAAGAGGAGAGAGAATATCCACATTTCTAGAAAGTAAAGAAGGTTTTTAGATTGTTATTTCTTAAAGAAGTTAGTTGTATAGAATAAGAAGAGGAGGAAAAATATAATATTCTTCTAGTTAGATCTTGGGCTAGATAATAAGACCATGAAAATCATATTGAGATTTCCAAACAAGGTTAGAAGAAATTTAGGATTATTTCTATGGTATTTTGATAGAGTGTTATTTTTTTATTGAGAAATTATACTTGGGAATCAGACTGGGAAATTGGACTGAGTATCATTAGAAACTCCAAGAAGTTCTTACCAGCATCTAGGTAAGAAAGTGAATAATTATTTTGAAATATCATACTTGTGAAATTTGATCAAGAAGCATCATAAAAATTTTCTTTTAAAAATTGAATAACATCATATCATGATACTTGAATAACATGCACTATTGTATTAAACTTAGTGCTACAAAAGTGTAAGGGCATATCCAACTCATTGTATTCCCCAAAAAAGGATTGTTTTCTAGTGTATTGTGAGGTATTGGATTGTTTCCAAACCATACCAAGTACTTTGATACTCTTGTTGAGTGGTGAAACTTGTAAATACTTTTGTTCATATGGATGTGTGTTTGAATCTTTTTGAGTAGAGAAATAAATATTTAACATGAGGTGAAGTTTTTTTCATAAGGAAAATTAAAAGAAAAATATATCATTGATTCACACCCTCCCCATCTCAGTGATACTTGAATCTTGGTTGGGTATTCTCAATTGATATCAGAGTGAAGGTTCCCTTCATTTATTATTTACTGATGTTTTGAAGACAAGTTGTAATGGAAAATATAAATTATATGAATAGTAATGGGATTCTGATATTTGATAGAAATAAAAATCATATCTAGAAAGATATAATGATACCTTATCTTATGTCTCTTGGGTATGATGACCCTAAAGCTACAACATATGGATTTTATCCTATTGATGGTAAGGTTCCTCTTACAGCTATGGATACTAATAATATTGGGAATTATGGAAGGGCTAGAAATGATTTAATTTCATCACTTTCTAAAATTTTATTTTTAAGAGTGAAAGTTTTTTCCCCTGCCAAAGGTATCTGGGTTAAATTGAAAAACATTTACAAAGGCAATACAAAAGTAATGAAGTCAAAGATAAAAATATGGACGCTAAATTATGAAGATCTAAATAAGTATGAGTATGAATATTTTGGGGACTTCTTTACTAGGGTGAATGAAATATGAGCACTATCAAATTTCTTGATGAAAATTTGGAAGATTCTACTATTATTTAAAAGATCCTAAGAATCCTTCCCGACAAGTTTGATGCCAAAGTTTCCTCATTAGAAGATAGATATCCTAAAACTATATCTCTTGATGACCCTCCTTAAAATAGTACTCTCATTAGTTATGAAATGATAATGGAAGAAATTTAATAAATATGGTGATAAGGATAAAACATTTTTCCAGAGTTAAAGATAAAAATTTCTTCAAATCTAAAATAAAAATATTTCTATCTAAAGATGAAGAATAATAATATAGTAAAGTTGAATCAAAAAATATTTTGAAAAATATAGGTAGAATACTTTTATTACAATAGTGAATAATGTATAATTCCAAACCAACAGTTTTGAAGAAGAAGAAACCAAATTATAAACTCATCCTAAATAAGAGTTGAAAAAATATCTGAGGAATATTAAGAGGCTTGAATAAGAAATCAGGAATATGGAAAATAAAATTCCACATCATAAAATCAAAAAAAATATATATATTCAGGATTATGAAATATATTGATGATTTGAAGAAATATCTTGATAAAGAAAATTATTTTAATGAACATATATAAGTTAAGTTGAAGTTAAAATAAGAAGAGTTGTAACCTTTACAAAAAAAAATCCTAAAGTCAAACAAAGAGGTACAAGTTTTAAAAACTTTATCTCTGAAATTGGTGAATGTTCTCATACGGAGGAACCTGATAAGGATCAAAAGTTACCTTCAAATGTTGAGAACAAATCTGAGGTTGTTCTTGAAAATAAAGAAAAAAAAATTTTAAAAATAATAATGTTGGGAATGATATGTATGTGGACAAGACCAAAAAAGTCATGAAGTTATAATTTTATAAAAATTCTGAGTCATAAAAAGGTTTAAAAAAATTTGAATTCAAAAAATTTATTACAACTTCTGGTTTCGATAAGGATGATAATAAAATCAAGATGAAAAAATTGGTTGTCAATAAAGTTCTGTTAAGAACGTTTCTGAGTAAAGGAACTCACAACACTGGTCAAGCCAAAAGTTTTAGAGTAAAATACTCTTTCAATTCATACTATTGGTATTGTGTAAGATTTGAACATACAGAAAATATGTGTTAGTTCAACCAACAATATTACTAATTTTCCATAGTTTATGGAAGGTAAAGTTTGATGGTGATTCAATCCTCTCAAAAGAAGAAGTCTGAAAAGGATGTTCTGAAGAAACCTGAGATGGTTGGTGTAAATGTTGAGAATACATTCCAACCCCTATGAACTATGTGTGAAGGATTTGAACAACCTAAAAATATTACTAAGGTTTTTCTTGTTTTGTTATCAACATAATAAAAGTTTCTTAACAATTCTTATAAACTGGAGTTGAAGAACTAAAATGGGAAAGAAAAGTCCCTTGTTGTTGAAACCAATTTGAAAGCAATAAAAGTAAAAAGACCTTAGATTCTTGATAGTGGGTGTTATTATCATATGATAGGGTTCTTAAAGTTGTTGAATAATGTAGAAGACTTAAAAGAAGGAATTGTGACATTTGTAAATAATGAATATCTAAGAATCAAAGGTGTTGGATCAGCCATCATTGGGAAAGAAAAGATGAAATCCAAGAAAACTTTATATTTTGATGGGATAAAACACAACCTACCGAGTATTTCACAAATTTTTGATAAGGTTAATAGAGTTATATTCAAAAAAAATATAGGATTTTTTTGAAAAGTGATGAATATGAAAGGATTGTTAAAAGAGGCCAATGCACAAAAGTAAAACTTATTTAAAGTTGGTGAAATAAAAAAACTCTTCTTTCTTGGGTATGGTGTAAGAGAATTAGTTATGGCATAAAATTATGGGTAAAATTTTTCAAAGAAACATGAGAACATTATCTAAGACAGATAGTGTTTTTGGTATTTTTGATATGTTAAGAACAAGATGTTGATGTTTTACTATTTATCAAAAAGAAAAAATTAAAAAATCAGTGCATAAGAAAGTTGATATTTGTTCAAAACAACCCCTGGAACTTATTCATTCTGATATCTGTGGGATAATGATCAAATAATCAACTAATAGATATAAGTTTTCCATCACTTTCATTTATGAACTTACATTCATTACTTGTGTTATGTATATGAAACATAATTTATATTATCTAAAAATATTTAAATGTTTCTGGAGGAAAGATGAGAAAGAATGTGATTATTTAGGGAAGAAGTTGAGAAATGATAATGATAGTCAATAAAAAAGTGAATAATTTTAAATTTATCTTGAGAAGAATGGAATTATGCATGAGTTCAGTTCACTGTGAACACCTCAACAAAATGGGGTAACTGAAAGGAAGAATAGAATCCTGGTTGAAATGGGGTGAACTATGTTACTTGAATATGGTCTCTCTCATTACTATTGGATGCAAACCATGAGTATTGTTGTGTATATTCAAAAACCAATTTTTCTATAGTACAAGTTCATATATGATTATATAAGAAATGTTTTATGGAAAAACTTCAACTTTGAAACACTTAAGATTTTTTTGGAGACCATGCATTATAAATAAGAAAGGTGGAAACCTTATAAAGTTTAATTAGAGAGATGAAGATGGAATTTTCCATATATATGCTCTTGAAGTAAGAGGATACATGTGCTTTAACAAATAAATAGAAATAATTTTTTATTATATTTATGTGAAAGTTATTAAAAAATCCGATGAGGATAAAGAGACTCATACATATAAGGAAGTCAAGGAGGATAAGGAAAGTATTGTTAAAATTTCTGAAAAGGATACAGAAAATTATAATCATACTCAATAAGAAGAATCAGACTCATCTATTTCAATTTATGAGGATGAAACTCAAATAACTCATCCTAGTATAAGGAATCTATTGGAGGATCAGAATATTATTGGTGATCAACGTCAGTAGGTTCAAACAAGAATAACTTCATAAAAAATTACTTGTGCTTCTTTGTATTTAAAAGTTGAGCCAAATTATGGGAATAAAGATTTTGAGAATTTGGAATGGGTTCAGGATATGAATAAAGATCTTGATTAGATAAAAAATAATGATACTTGGAAACTCGTACCAAATATGTATAACAAAAATTTTATTAGTGAAAATTGAGTTTTCTGGAATAAGATGAATGAATAAGGTGAAGTGATAAAGAACAAAGAAATTTTAGTGTGCAAAGGTTACTCACAAATTGAAGGTGTTTATTTTGATGAGTCTTTTTCTCCAGTGGAAAGGTTAAAAACTATCAGGATCTTTCTTACTATTATTGTATAATGAAGCTACAAGATTTTTCATAAGGTTGTAAAGTCCACATTTTTTAATGGGGAACTTGATGAGGATGTTTTTATTGAATAACCATGTGGATTTATTGTTGGAAAAGATGGAATTAATTACTATAATTTGAATAAATATTTTTATGGATTGAAATAATTTATGAGATCATGGTATTAAAAATTGTATACTTTCTTGAGGAAGATGATTTTTATGAAAGGAAGAGTTGATATCAATATTTACATTAAATAAAGTCATGAGTTTTCCCTCATCGTAATTGTTTATGTCGATGAAATTCTCTTTTCTAGTAATGATGAATGAACTTGTAAAATCTTTCAGAAGATATGAAAAATTATTTGAGATGTCCATACTAGGATAAATGAAATAATTTCTTAGAATAAAAATTTTACAAAATAAGAAACACATTTTTCTTTCACAATAAAAATTATGGTAAGGAATTCTTTAATAATTTTAGAATAGAAAATTTGAAACTAGTTTCCACACTGATTTTAGTGGGAATCAATTTTTTTAATGATATAAAAGGTAAGGAGGTTGATCGTAAAGAGTTTTGAAATATTATTGAAAGTTTTTTATATTTTACTGTCTCAAGACCTAACATTTTTTATGTTGTCACCTTATGTGAAATATTTCTAAGTGCTCCTAAATAATCACATTTACTTGATGGAAAAATAATTCTTAACTATATCAAAGGCACAAAAAAATTAGAATCAGGTATGATAACTCAAAAAGTATTGACTTTTTTGGGTATTCATATGCTGATTGGGTAGGAAATGTTGATGATAAAAGATCCACATATGGTGGAGTTTTATTTATGGGGGAAATTTGTTTTTTTTATACAAATAAACAATATTCAGTCACTCTTAACATGGATGAATCTGAGTATGTTTCTTCCAATCAAGATGCTACCCAACTTATGTGGATAAAGACTTAGTTATAAGACTTACTTTTTGAATTAATGTTACCCTTTCTCTTGGGATGTGATAATCAAAGTGAAATCAACCTTACAAGGAATCGGGTACAGTATTCGAATTCAAAACATATTGACATAAAGTACAAATTCATCAAAGAAAATGTGGATAATAATTAACTAAATCTAGAGTATGTTCCTACATTAGAATAAGTTGCTGACATATTCACAAAACCCTTACCAAAGGAACCTTTTTATAAATTGAGGTTCAACATGGGCATCCAACCTCTTTCTCATAAATTTTGAGGTATGTGTTTTTGTCCCCTCTCTCATCTTATCTTTGGATAGTGTTGTCAAGGGGGATAATTGTTTCATAAATCTATACTTATAGAATCATGCATAAAGGGGGAGTTGTGAGTAAGCTTTAAATCTAGTATGTAAGTGTGTGAACTATTATAACTATTTGTTGGAGTGGTTGTAGGAAAAAAAAATTTATTCTAGGTAATTTGAAGAAATAGAGACAAGTTTAGTAAGAAAGTATAAGGAAGTAAGCTGAGGAATAAATCTGAGAAATAAAAAATAATGAATAATGTATGAATAAAAATCTAAGGAATAAAATAGAGGAAGTTTTTCATGATTCACTACTTTTGGAGAGTATGGTTTTTATATCAATGATTCTTGTTTCCTAAAAATATTTATCTCACTTAGGCTTGGAATTGTTGATATGTAATCCATATATTGAGGTTACAAAGTTTACTGATTTATGAATCTTGGTTGAAAACAAAATCCAAAGGGAGATATTGTTAGGACCAAGCTGATAAGGAAGGTTATATTATTGAGGTATTGTATTTTGTCGTCAAGGAATTATAAAAGAATGATAAATCACCTCACTTTGTTTTTGGTTAAAGTCAAACTGAACATTTTATTTATAAAATCATACTCAAAATGCTTAATAATTCTATCAGATTGGGAAGATTCTTTCTGGTGGAAAGGATCATCAAAATTACTTTGGGTTTGAAATAAAGTTTTGATCATAATTAGGAAGATAATTGGATTCATCATGAATCCAATATAAATATGAAGTTGTTTTTTTCACAAATATCATAAGTTGTTTGGAGAAATTTTGATTCAAGCCTTATGAAGGAAAGGGGGAGAAAATGTGTTTCCAATCATATTCAAGTTTGATTGGAAAGAAAGATGATGATGGAATACATTGAAGTTAAATTACTTTACTTGGATGTAATATTATGCTAATATTGATTTCAATGTAACAAAATTCACGAAGGAAGTCATGCTTACAAGAAAAAGTTTTTGGAAGAAGTAAGTTGCTGAAACAAAAGCATTTTGGTCTTAAAACATAAAATTCATATTTATTTGAAGCATATGAAGGTTTTCATAATTATAATGAGAGAAATTGAAGGGGTTGGTTTTCAATTAGACAAAAAAACAGAATATTTAATTCTAAAGAGAAATAATTTGAGTGATGAAAGATATTTGGTATCGTATTCATTAAAGAAGAAGTAAAATTGGTTTAAGAAGTCTGAAAGAATATTTTGTATTCATTATAATGAAGAAATCGGAATGCGAGTGGGTTCCAAGAATCATAATAAGAAGATATATGTTTTCCTAAAAAAAGTTTTATATAAAAATGTAATGAAGAAATTTTTATTGAGTATGTGCTTACATCGTATTGAGGGAATAGTATTGGGAAGATAGTCTTTCAGGTGGTGCAGAGTAACATTATGAGATGTATTATATTCCGATTTGTTTAAAAGTGGGTTATGTATATCAGAGTGACCAAATTCTTTTATCGTAACAAAGAATTCATATTAGGAAAACCGAATTAGGAGTTGGAATCAGACTTAATTTTGTTAATAATTTTTCAGTTCCATATTTACAAGTTGGTCATGAAATTAGGATGAGAATCATAATGGATAATCATAATGGGAAAATTGGAATGATAAATTAGAAACAGATGTAATATTTATTAAAAATACTAAAGGGAGCTGAATTCGAGAGAATATGTGAAATTTAAGGAGGGTTGAAGAAGTAAAATAAAGATTCAGATTTCAAGGGGAATTGAATGAGTCAAATAAATATCCATTATTTAAGGAAGATTATAGATTCACAAGTTTTTATAAAGTGGTAAAATATTTTCAAGATCCCACTTGAACCATTATTTCTAGCCTATAAATATGAGGAGAGTACTTTTTGTATTTTGATAATTGTATTATTCGTGAAAGATGAGAGAAAATCTCCACATTTCTAGTAAGTGAAGAAGGTTTTTGGATTGTGATTTCTTATAGAATTTGTCTAGAAAAAAGAATAATAGGATGAATATTATATTCAGCTGGTTACTGTATTGAGCGGGATAATAAGACTGGGAAATTATATTGAGATTTTTAGACTAAGGAAGAAGTTCAGGATTTTTTCAATGGTATTATAATAGAGTGTTATATTCATATTGAGAAATCAGACTTAGGAATCAAACTGGGAAGTTGGACTGAGTTTTGTTATAAATTCCAGGAAGTTATTTCCATCTTATGGGTAAAAAAGTGAAGAATTTTTTTGAAAAAATAATATTTGTGAAAGTTGATCAAAAAGAACTGTAACATGTTTGTTACAAAAATTGTATTACCTAATTTTGTGCTACTTAAAGCACATACACTATTTTATTGAACTTAGTATTACATGAGTGTAAGTGAATATCCTACTCATTGTATTCCTCACAAAAGGATTTTTTTTCTAGTGGATTGTGTGGTATTGGATTGTATCCAAACCATACCAAGGATATAGCTACTCTTGTAGAGTAGTGAACCTTGTAAGTACTTGTGTTTCTTTGGATGTGTGTTTGAATTGTTTTCAATAGGGAATAAATCTTTAACAGGAGACGAATGTTGTTTCATAAGTATGGAAACTTAAAAGAAAAAGATATCATTAATTCAACCCCTCCACTCTAAGTGATACTTGAATCCTAGTTGGGTATTCTCAGTCTTTAGATATCTCATAGAGTATGATGCACACTTATGTAATCATACATTCTTGATTTATTGTTTTTTATCTAACTAGATAGACAAACCTTTGACTACCATGGATAAGGATTTATGAAGGTTCTACCATCCTGATCAACTAGGCCATAGATATTACCTCTTTATCTTAGAAGCAAAAGAATATTTCTTAATCATTCAACCAATGTCTTGCCACCAATGACTAACCAAACACAAGCTATCATGACAAGATTTTATTATTATTATTTTTTCCTAGCATCAATGTATGCAATCAAATGGAACACATTACCAATGATATCAAGTCAAAATACAAATACACATGTTCATAGATAGGAATCAATAATGACACCTTAAACATGTGGTTTTCCTATTGGAATATATGTTCTCAGGATATCACATACCAAATATCACCAATTTAAAACTTCATGAGAATAAGTATCGAAGTTTATAATCCCCCAACACCTAATAGTCAGACATGAACTATGTTGACTTAGTTTGATGTATCTTAACCATAAGTCATTTTTTATGATTAATTTCATAGTACTGTGAGGTTCTCCTTATAGACTGGGATCTTCTATAACCTTTTTATATGACTTTAATATAGAGACATTACAATTTAAATAGTAGGCACAGAAATATCTACACTATTATGGTAAGTGTGAGTTATGTATAACTCACTTTATCCATGATATGGTAATTGAAAAGTACTATTTAATTGGGTCTAGAGCATCCACTATTAAAACACTCCCACTTGCACTAGATCAAAATTTCTAACTATCCATATTTTCTCTCACATGATTAAGATAATGTTTCTACTAATTCATTGCTTTAGTTTCTAGGTCATTAATGTCTCCTCTACATAGTTAAAATTTCTCAAGAGATTTTAGACACGAGTATTGATCCTTTTTCCACTATCTAAACTTGATATATTGGCATTAAAATAATTATCATCATGATAAATATTTATTTACTAGGTGTGATTCCAATAACTAGAAAAAATCATTATGTTTAATACACTACTTCTTAGCTTACTCGGAAGCTATAACGAACTCAATATTTTTAGGTATATCGATCATAGGGTTGTAAGAGATTTTATTGCTCATTACCTTAGTCTGACTATGATATCATGTCATAAATATCTAAATAAAGACTATTTTGTGTCCCCTTATAACTAGTATCCCTTCCTCTCCACATACCAGGTACATATCCTCTGTATTTATTCAAGTGAAATTGGATAGTTCTGACTGATTTCCTTGTAGTTCCCCTGGATATAACTGATATTTTCCTACCATAGAATATATTCTAGAAATATCAATTTTATTACATAACATGGCCTATGTGATTGATCCATCACTAAAGCTTATGGAATTTCAACTCACTACTTTAATATTCCCATATGTCCTCTACATGTCTTCTGGGAGAGATTTATGCCATATGACATTGGTGTCAATTCTATATCGAATTGTTCCAACTTGTATTTTTCAATAATTTTTCAGTATATATAAAATTGACTTGATCTAAGAAACCATTAGATCTACCACAATAGATCTCGTTCCCTAGAACTTTGGTTACTACTTTAAGTTAATATTTTTAGAGATACATTTATTCTAGTCATAACTAACTGTAATACCAATAGTTGTTTTCCATATGTTATCAAAAATATTTTACTTGGAAAAATAGTGGCACTCCAACTAACCTCTTATAGACACTTGTAAATGATTCATTCCAAATGAATATTTTATGATCTAGTTACTTACTTTAATCCTAAACTGGATTTTAGTAACTTTCACCCAAATTGGTATTATATGGTGTCACCATCCCTTTCTGGTTACATCGTATAGAAACCTTCGATGATTTGTAGTCTTAACATCCAATTCATAATAAAATTATTATATAAATTATCTATGATAAGTAAAATTATAATGGATTTATGCTTAAAAACATTGTATAACAAATCAGTCTTTATTGGTACCACTCTTATATCATCCATGTATAGTCTCACTTTAATACCCATCATAGTATTCAAAATGATAAGCTCATATTATTTGATACATAGAGTCAATTTTTAAATTTTAATTTACCTTATCAATTTTTAATTAATTTCCATACAGTGCTTACTTATAGGAATTATTATTCTCAATGAATAATATATCACTAGCCATGGTGAATATAAAACTTTCACCATGGTTTTATCCTTCCTATGCATTATGTGACAATTTAACATTTCTCTTCCACAAGGTCTTGTGGAACTTGTTCTTGTGTCAACTATTTATGCATCTCTAAAATTGACTAAACACATTTCAATCTTTATCTTGATCTCTCGAATATATATGTGCACCCTTTTATAAAATATAGTATATAACTTGACTATAACTTTTCTATCAAATGAATTTATATAATATCATAATAAATCTTTAGGATAGTTACAATAGATGTACATTATGTTTTTACTAGATTCAGGTTTGTTTATACATTCAAAAAACAATTTGCATATAAGAACATGTTCTTATCACATAACGGATATCCATCATACTATAACTCATATGATATCCATTTTTCATGATATTTGACTTATGGTTATGAGATAACATCATTATTTTCAAAACATGTCTCGAAAAATCGAAGTATATGCAATGCATGAGTTTTAAAGTCAGTGCTCCTTTCACTTACATCATGACTCTGATGTGTATAAGGAAATGTGGATTTAGGAATTTATCCATGCTAAATTTTATTTATCAATTATAACATGTAATATTCATCATAATTACTTCTTATTATTGTAACGCCCCGACCCGAGTTACCTAGAGTCGGTGCATTATTACATAACATTGGCATGATAACAAAAGATCAGGTCTCGAAAGACCGATTAGTTTAGTAGTCTTGGAAACACTAGATATATTTATAAGTATTGTATTACATCATAAATTAAAAAAAACTACAACAACATCTTTTCTTCATATCCCCTCATATTATCCCTACAGTTCATTAATAAATTACTTATTTACATCCTGGGAAAAATAAAACATTGAAAGGGGTGAGCTCAGATGCTCAGTAAGGATAACAATATAGCGGAAACTTTCATAAATAAGCATAAACATTTAAGGAAGTCTATAACTAAAACAAAATCCTTTTAAACTTGAACTTCAGCTTAATATGGAAAAGTTAAAATGAAATAATTCCATTAATTATTCACATGGATATTATACTAGTCGAATAACTACATGCAATATCAATAACCACTTTCATAATGATGGAATTCATAATTACAGACTATCATAACCACATATTCAAGGCTTTGTGCCAAGAATACAAATATGATTTTTTCAAGGCCTTGGGCCAAGACACTAGTTTGTCTTATTAGACCTACCAATGCATCAAGGAGCTATAGCAGGCTCCACCCATCACTTACTAAGTCCACTGCATTCCTCATATGAAAATTTTGAAACATAACATAAACATTCGTATTAAAACTAGTATATGAAATGTCGATACTTTATCCACAAACCATGAATGGTATAAAAATAGCACATCCACAGTCAAAAATAACTCATTAGATACAATATAGAAGATTGTATTGTATCAGATTAACCTCAATCAAGAATAATGAAGGATATTGACATAGATTAAAATAATCATCAAACTATGGATAGAAATATCCCCCTTTTTCTTGAAAACATTTAAAAATCACACTATTTTTCAAGAAGCCATTTAAAATAGATTTTTAAATCAAAGTGTCCCATACCACGTTGAAATTTTTGAAAGTAATTTTGATTTTAAAACTTTAATGTCCATATAAATAAATCCTTAAAACCATTTTTAAAACATGGACATTAATGAGAAAGATTTAGAATAATAAATCTTTAAAACATTTTAAAATGATATTTTAGTTAGAGTTCCTAACCAAAAGAGAGACACTTGAATACAAATAATTGAGGTAATAAAAACTTTATAATATCATGAGAATAATGGGATTCATGATATACTATGTCAAAGTACATTATATACACCATATAAAAGTGATTTGGTGTATAACAACAAGAGAGTCTCAATGGAATGTAAATTGAGATGAAATCTCTCATAAAGGCCATATCCTTAGGTTAAGGATAAATAAATGACATAATAATGTGTGAAAAATATAAATACACTCAATATTATTGGATATTCAGTGTAAAAAAATCAAAGGACATTCACACATATTCTTGTAAAAACAACACCAATGAATTGGATGTTTAAATCAACAAATCGAGATTGAGTATAAATTACTCTTATCAAGTTCATACCAATAACTTGAGAATTTATCAATGGAGTGATTATGTGTATCAAAAGTATATCCATAGAAAGGGGAGTGGAAATTATGACATAATCAAATTAATAGTGATTCCACACATAATCTTGGAGTAAAATAATCAATGAAGTATGCGTAAAGCCGAATGAGTGGAAATTGAAATTTCAAATTCCCTTATTGATTTGGTAACTTACGAAAAAACACCCATGAAAGAAGGATAATAAAATGATGATGAAAATATCCATAAATTAAAGTATATTACACAATTAATACAATCATGGGCAGTACACACACCACATGCAATAAATAAGTGGTGAACAATGGAATTCTTACAGAATTAAAAGTGAGATAAGAAACCCCTTACTTTGTACTTTTTCCTTGGTCGAGGGTAGGTTAACCTCCTGTATAATGGTTAAATAATTTTTATTTAATTATACAAGAATCATATACATTAATATGATATCATATATTATCTCTAAAAATTGATTTGTTGATAATATCTTAGTATTATCGTCATTTCAGGTGTTAACAGATTCATTTTCCTTTATATTATTTGTTATTTGAGCCATATTTGTTACGGATGGAATGTATATTATTCATATATATAATGATATAATGTCTCTAAAAATTATTTTTAATCATCAAATGAAATTTAGTCTTGAATGGATATGATACGGAATGAATCTCACCGCGTTCGTGGAGACGGTAATCCGTACTTATGTACGAGCGACAATATCATTATTTTGGTATTAAAATAATATATAATTGGATGTTATATCATATATACAGAATAATTATCATGTTATATTTATTATTTAAATTAATTACACATCATTATTATACCCATACAGATAATAATATATTGAATAACAATTACACCATGACGTGGAGATGGTAGGTCGTACGTACGCACGTATGGTGACATATCAATAAAAGGATGGATAGAATACTGAATATGGTTGTACCATATTTATAATAAAATCAAAGTATATAGAAGATACTGGAGTTATTATTTTATAATGTAAATAACAAAGAAAGAAGAAGTTGAAGAATAAAGGAACTTGAAAGAGGGTGGTGAAAACATTACCTCTCCTTCGGGTTCTTCCTTTTGATTTGATCAAAAGGGATCCTTAGGTTGGCTTTCTGATTAAAATAAGGCCTATAGGTTGAAGTGAGTTAATTTGTTAGAATATTTTGGTAGGGTTTGGCCGATCCAAAAGGCTTTGAAGGTGTGAATTAGAGAGAAGGGGGTTTCCCTTTTATAAGAGGGGTGAGGGGCACCTTTGGAAAAGCTAGAAATATTATTTTATAATAAATTCATATTAGGTTTCTAATGGCTCCAAAGTGGATTATTTAAAGTTTAAGGTGGTTATGGGTATAAATACTTTCAACCAATATATTTTAGACAGTTTTGGGTCACTATATTAACCTTATCATTTATATTTAACTCTTAGTTAAATAGTTTGACATTTACCATGTCTCTTTGTATTTTTATATTATATAGTAAATAAACATACCATATACCTCAAAGAGACCCCTAAGTGGTCCATTAATGATACAAATATCACTATATAAGTAATTTTACCGAACATTAGATTTTTAGGAATAGAATATCAATTAATAATATAATATTTGTTTTAAAAACTCTTTTATGTCAATTTTGACACTATTGGGTATTTTGTTTTTGATAATTTCCTAACATCATTATTACTTCAAAAACAATTTATATAACCAATACTAATATGTCATATTATCCTATAAAATTAGCGTAATTCATTAAAAGCCTCAAATTACATTTATTTTGATATCTATAATATCAATTATTTTAATATTTCATTAATTAGGTAATTATAGCATCACCATTGTGTCATGAATAAATTAAATTATTTAATGTCTAAAATTTATAAATAAAATACCATTATGTATTAAATCCTTTCATATTTCTAATGAATATTTATAATCGAATTTATCTTATGTATAACCCTATATTAAAAATATTTTAGTTATTAAACTTTGATTTTATCTCTTTTAACTCTTCTTTGAATTAAATAATAATAAATGTCTTAATCTAATCCAAGTGGACCTAAATGATAATATTTTATTCCTAATGTTTTTTTTGGTTGAGATACACGTGTCTAATAGAATTAGTACATGTGTTAGGGTAATATTAATATCATTTTTACCCTTAATTACCCTATTAACTTTTAACCGTGGTAAATAAAAGTAAAAAGTTACTATTCACCAAAAATTATTTTCATCTCATAGAACCACATTTTACTCCTTGATATTAACCGTGTCTCTCGGATTTTAAAAATTCCACTTACATAAGTGCTAAAATTAAGTTTTATGTGAATTTCCAAATTCTCCTAGGAGGTGGGTAAAAGACGGTGAAAAGTTTCATAAAATTTTTATATATCTAAATTTATTATAAACTAACTCCAATGAATTTCATTGAACTTATATAGGTATTATGTATCCATTTTTACCTTAATTAAATTTAAATAAAATAAATAATTATTTAAATAAAAATTCGGTTTTTAACTATAACTCAGTGTTTTTTCACTATTCATCAAAAATTGAATGTTTTCAGAAAAATACCAAAAATTAATCCTAAGCTAATTTCGATATTCCAAATCAAAAAAGGAAGTCCATTTTTAAAGATAAAATTTAAAAAATTTCAAAAAGTGGGTATTACTATTCATAATGGCTAGTTTGATTGATTGTGGTGTGTGTTAGAACTTGAAGTTGCGTACAACACACGCTATTGTATTATTCAAAAAGAAGCGTATTGTGGAAGCTTGGGGTGTTACATTCTCCCCTCCTTCAAATAATTTTGTCCTAAAAATTTTTAAAATTGGGCTTGAGAATATAATGGAAAGTCCCACATTGGAAAAAGAGTCAAAAAAACTTTCACATTAAAAGAAAGAAAGATAAGTACAAAGGTCACCCAAGATAACTCATACTAGGATTCCATGTAAGAAAACATGGATATGGAATATAAACTAAGTGTCAAGTTCTGATGGAGAGGGATAGAAAATATGATCAGGATAAAGTTAACAACAAGAAAGCCACAAAATTATGATGGGACAAACGGTCATTAGTTTCCTTGTAGGAAAATTATACAGACAACATTTTTTTAAGTTACATTACATAAAGATGAAGAATTAATTTATGAGATTGACTAATAAAATAAAGAGATATACTTAATTTTTAAGTAGAGTTTCATTCTTTAATAAATTTCCACCACTAACTTATTTTTTTTAAAAGATGAGTAATCAAGAAGACTTGTTCACACTAGAAGAGCTAGAATATACTTCTATATAATCACATGATCCACGAAAGATAAACTATATATTTACCTTGTCTTTAGAGATTAATCAAAACCAAAATGGTTAGTACAAGATCTGATGATCCCCCAAAAGGATATTCCTTTAGAGAAATAATTACAAATATTAATTTCTAAAATTAAACCAACAATACCCCAAAGTTAAATAAATATCATTCAATAAACAATTGTCTTTAAAATCCTTCAATATAATCCAAACTAATATTGAGACCCAAAACTTAGAAGAATTTGGTTATGTAGTCTTCCACGTTAAATTGTATCTCTAAATGACATCAACTACTCTTAAAGTCACATACTTAAAAGTAATTAACCTAATCACATATTCTATACTATAGGTTAATCATTTCCATAAATAACCCAAATCACTATAAATACACAATAAAAACTTAGATAAAAATACACCATTACTCCTCAAATGAAATCTCATAGTATTCTAGTTTCCTTGGATATATAGTGTTCCCAAAAAAGTGAACATCTTTCAAAATAACATTTATCACTTAATCACCAAATCATTTTCCCATACTAAGGGTATTCATTTGATAATACATAAGAACCCAAATCAACTTATTTTGATCAATAAAATCATTTAACTACAAATAATTAGTCACACTAACCAGGGACTTCACGTAGTCCAGTGTTAGGTGATAAATTTCAATCGTACTTTGGTTGTGGGTTCGATTCCCATAGCTTTGTTCGACGCGATGGGTTGTCACACGGTCTGCGTGTTGTCCTTTTTAAAAACTATATTTTATCACATTACCAAAAAGAGATAATTCCTCAAAATAACCATAACATAATTTTAACCATAAATGTTATCTCATACCTTTCATTTGCATCCCAAAAATATAATAACTTGTAATTTCCTCAAACCTAATGATCATATAAAACCAAATGGTTATTTATAACTATATACACAAGGGAAAAGATAGGTTTTCCTCAAATATCATTCTCACATGGAAAACTGTGGGGTTATAAATACAAGAGAAAATTATTCCAAAGTAATCCCATTAACAAGGAGAACTAATACATTTAAACATTTCTCCAACCATTTATTTCCACATAGCTTCTTCTTTGACCAATAAAATATCCTATAGAATAGGGCATTCACTCGGGTAATGGCCAGGTCCCCTAAATTTACGGAAAATGACTGTAAATGGATTTTTGGGACCATTTTTATTTTCTTCCATATTACTCTTCATTTTTACTCGGCAATTCTTCACTTTATGTCCTTCTTTCCCATACATAAAGCATTTCTTTGTTCTGTTGAGACACTTTCCTGGGTGCCTCCTTCCACATTTCCTACATGATGGAAATTTAGGATTCTTTTCTCCATAGTCTCCACTGCTGGAGCTCTTATCATTCATCACATTTATCTTCTTTATTGAGTACGGGATTTGGTTAATATATATGTTGTTGATCATATTTTTGGAAAAATGATTTGTCATGAACATGATATCTTTTACGCCTATCAACATTATATTTTGTTGCTTATTTCCACCATCGTTCCCACCTTGTACATCCTTCTCAAAGTTATTATGGCTTCCTTGGACTCCAGCCATTGACTAAAACCAGAAAGCACTGTGTGAGTAACAGTAGTCATAAAATCATTTAGAGAATACCATGACACCATATTATCAATTTGAAACACCTTAGGATTAATCAAGGTCATTTATTCTCATCTTATATTAAAATACTTCAAATTGTTTTGTATAGAAAATGTAAATTATCCTAACCATATCCCCGGGAGTGTCGTAACCAAGAGTGCAACAAGGCCCGTTGTTGTGTACCAGTTCCCATTCGAGTCTAGCTCAAAGTGGTTTTTTCGGGTTTTACCCTTAGGTACATATGTGCCAAAGCCACCTCTACCTGCTCGTATCCAGACAGGGATGTATTGCTTGTAAAACTCACAAAATCTATACAATACCAATATTCTAGGAAGTTCTTCTATACTAATCCTCAACGTCTATCTTAGGGCTATGTGCTCTAATCAGAGATTATCTAAATCTAGTTTCCAAGGTTTGTAATAAACTTCCTCTGATACCAACTATAACGCCCCGACCCTAGTTACCCAGAGTCGGTGCATTATTACATAACATTGGTATGATCACTAAAGATCAAGTCTTGAAAGACTGATTAGTTTAGTAGTCTTGGAAACACTAGATATATTCATAAGTCTTACATTACATCCTAAAGTAAAAAAAAACTACAACAACATCTTATTCTCAAATACCCTCATATTATCCCTAGAGTTCATTCATAAATTACTTCTTTACATCCTCGGAAAAATAAAACATTGAAAGGGGTGAGCTCAGATTCTCAGTAAGGATAACAATATAGCAGAAACTTTCATAAATAAGCATAAACATTTAAGGCAATGTATAACTAAAACAAAAGCCTTTTAAACTTGAAATTCAGCATAATATGGTAAAGGTAAAATGAAATAATTCCATTTACTTATTTTTCATGGATATTCTACTAATTGAATAACCACATGCAATATCAATAACCACTTTCATAATGATGGAATGCATAATGCCAGACTATCATAACCACATAGTCAAGGCCTCGTGCCAAGATTACAAATAAGATTTTGTCAAGGCCTTGTTCTAATACATTAGTATATCTCATTTGACCTACCAATGCATCGAGGAGCTATATCGGGCTCCACTCGTCACTTACTATGTCCAATGCATCCCTCATATGAAAATTTTGAGACATAACATAAACATTCGTATTAAACCTAGCATATGAAATGTCGATACTTTATCCACAAACCATGAATGGTATAAAAATAGCACATCCACAGTCAAAAATAACTCATTCGATACAATATAGAAGATTTTATTTTATCAGATTAACCTCAATAAATAATAATGAAGGATATTTACATAGATTAAAATAATCATAAAACTATTGAGATAAATATCCCCCTTTTTCTTGAAAACATTTAAAAATCACACTATTTGTCAATAATCCATTTAAAATAGATTTTTGAATCAAAGTGTCACATACCACTTTGAAACTTTTAAAATTAATTTTTATTTTAAAACTTTAATGTGAATATAAATAAATCCTTAAAACCATTTTTAAAACATGTACATTAATGAGAAAGATTTATAATAATAAATCTTTAAAACATTTTAAAATGATATTTTTGTTAGAGTTCCGAACCAAAAGAGAGACACTTGAATAAAAATAATTGAGGTAATAAAATTTTTGTAATATCATGATAATAAAGGGATTCATGATATACTATGTCAAAGTACATTATATACACCATATAAAAGTGATTTGGTGTATAACAATAAGAGAGTCTCAATGGAATGTAAATTGAGATGAAATCTCTCATAAAGGATGTATCCTTAGGTTAAGGATAAATCAATGACATAATTATGTGTGAAAATTATAAATAAACTCAATATGATTGGATATTAAGTGTAAAACAATCAAAGTACATTCACACATATTCTTGTAAAAACAACACCAATGAATTGGATGTTTAACTCAACAAATCGAGATTGAGTAAAAATTACTCTTATCAAGTTCATACCGATGACTTGAGAATTTATCAATGGAGTGATTATTTGTATAAAAAGTATATCCACAGAAAGGGGAGTGTAAATTATGACATAAGAAAATTAATAGTTATTCCACACATAATCTTAGAGTAAAATAATCAATGAAGTATGCGTAAAGCCGAATGAGTGGAAATTGAAATTTTAAATTCCCTTATTGATTTGGTAACTTATGAAACATACACCAATGAAAGAAATATAATACAATGATGATTTAAATATCTATAAATTAAATTATATTACACAATGAATACAATCATGGGCAGTACACACACCGCATGCAATAAATAAGTGGTGAACAATGGAATTCTCACGGAATTAAAAGTGAGATAATAAACCCCTTACTTTTTACTTTTTCATTGGTTGAGGGTAGTTTAACCTCCTATATAATGGTTAAATAATTGTTATTGAATTATAAAAAAATAATATACATTAATATGATATCATATATGATCTTTTAACATTGATTTGTTGATAATATCTTAGTATTATCGTCATTTCAGGTGTTAACGGATTCATTTTCCTTTATATTCTGTGTTATGTGAGCCATATTTGTTATGTATGGGATGTATATTATTCATATCCATAATTATATCTTGTGTACAAACATTATTTTTAATCATCAAATGAAATTTATTCTTGAATGGATATGATAGGGAATTAATCTCATCCCGTTCGTGGAGATGGTAATCTGTACTTACGCACGAGCGACAATATCATTCTTTTGATATTAAAATAATATATAATTAGATGGTATATCATATATACCTAATAATTATAATGTTATATTTATTATTTACATGAATTACGCATCATTATTAAACCCATCCAAATAATAATATATTGAATAACAATTACACCACGACGTGGAGACGGTAGGCTGTACGTACGCACGTATGGTGACATATCATTCAAAGGATGGATAGAATACTGAATATGGTTGTACCATATTTATAATAACATCACAGTATATAGAAGATACTAAAGTTATTTGTTTATAATGGAAATAACAAATAAAGAATAAGTTGAAGAAGAAAGGAACTTGAAAGAGTGTGGTGAAAACATTACCTCTCCTTCGGGTTCTTCCTTTTGATTTGATCAAAAGGGATCCTTAGGTTGGATTTCTAATCAAAATAAGGCCTCTAGGTTGAAGTGAGGTAAGTTTAGAGAATATTTCGGTAGGTTTTGGACGAGACAAAAGTCTTTGAAGGTGTGAATTAGAGAGAAGGGGGATTTCCCTTTTATAAGAGGGGTGAGGGGCACCTTTGGAAAAGCTAGAGATATTATTTTATAATAAATTCATATTAGGTTTATAATGGCTCCAAAGTGTGTTATTTAAAGGTTAAGGTGAGGATGGGTCTAAATCATTTCAACCAATATATTTTATATAGGTTTGGGTCACTATATTAACTTTATCATTTATATTTAACTCTTAGTTAAATAGTTTGACATTTACCATGTCTCTTTGTATTTTTATATTATATAGTTAATAAACATACCATATACCTCCAAGTGACCCCAAAGAGGTCCATTAATGATACACCTATCATTATATAAGTCCTTTTTCCAAACCATATATTTTTATGAATATAATATCATTTAATAATATAATATTTGTTTTAAAAAATATTTTATGTCAATTTTGACACTATTGAGTATTTTGTTTTTGATAATTTCGTAACAGCATTATTACTTAGAAAAAAAATTTATATAACCAATCCTAATATGTCATATTAACCTAGAAAATTAGTTTAATTCATAAAAAGTCTCAAATTACATTTATTTTGATATTTATAATATCAATTATTTTAATATTTCATTAATTAGGTGATTATTGCATCACCCTTGTGTCATAAATAAATTAAATTATTTGACGTCTAAAAATTATGAATAAAATACCATTATGTAGGAAATCCTTTTATATTTCTAATGAATATTTATAATATAATTTATATTATGTATAACCCTATATTAAAAATGTTTTAGTTGTTAAAATTTGATTTTATCTCTTTTAACTCTTCTTTGAATTAAATAATAATAAATGTCCTAATCTAATCCAAGTGGATCTAAATGATAATATTTTTTTCCTAAGGTTGTTTTTGGTCGAGATACACTTTTCCAATAGAATTAGGACATGTTTTAGGGTAATATTAATATCATATTTACCCTTAATTACCCTATTTACTTTTAATTGTGGTAAATAAATGTAAAAAGTTACTATTCACCAAAAATTATTTTCATCTCATTGAACCACGTTTTACTCCTTCATATTAACCGTGTCTCTCGGATTTTCGAAATTCTACTCACAGAAGCGGTAAAATTAAGTTTTATGTGAATTTCCAAATTATCCTAGGAGGTGGGTAAAAGACGGTGAAAAGTTCTATAAAATTTTTATATATCTAAAATTATTCTAAACTAACTCCAATGAATTACATTGAACTTATATAGGTATTATGTATCCATTTTTACCTTAATTAAATTTAAATAAAATAAATAAAAATAAAAATAAAAATTCGGTTTTAAACTATAACTCAGTGTTTTTTCACTATTCATCAAAAATTGAATGTTTTCAGAAAAATACCAAAAATTCATCCTAAGCTAATTTCAATATTCCAAATCCAAAAATGAAGTCCATTTTTAAAGATAAAATTTATGAAATTTCAAAAAGTGGGTATTAGTATTCATAACGGCTAGTTTGATTGATTGTGGTGTGTGTTAGAACTCGAAGTTGCATACAACACACGCTACTGTATTATTCAAAGAGAAGTGTATTGTGGAAGCTTGGGGTGTTAGAATTAGCATCATATCTTTGATGTGGATAAGATAATGTTTGTTTGGAAATTACTTCGCGCTACATTATATTAATAAATGAATGCTTGGTAAATATATTATTCAGCATGAAGGCCTAAAGAAACTCATATCTTCTAACAATGCATATGTCATACATCACTATCACATTTCTTTATAAGAACTTAAAGGAATATAATAACGTATATTTACCTCTATATTTCCCTTGGAATAGTTCGTTCTCTCTAGCTAAACAAATTCTAAAATATTTGTGTCTTACCTTTATTTTAATGGTTTTTTTATCCAAAACTATGTACATTAATATGTCGATAATACCTAAGTTCTTTAACTTAAAAGAGTCTAAAACTATACCAGTCTTATCCTTGAAAATTATTTAGTTTTTCTTTGAAAAAGTACTGTTTTTTCACAACTGGGAATATAAGTCTTACATTTTATATTAATCATGTATTTCCAATTATTGAAGTATTACTAAACCAGTGTTTGAGTATTAAACACCATAAAAAATTTATTATTGAATTTGAATAATGTTCTTTTGTGTCTAGAGGGAACATGAGACAAATTCTTTTGTTATACTCAATAAAATATTTACTAGAACCATTTACTTGGAAATTAGAAGTTCTGTGCTTCTCACCGCTACTCGGAGAACACACCTTACTTATAGTAACGTTTCTATACTTAATTGGTTATTGTATTTAAATAAACATATTTGATAGGTATATTGTATTCAATACCCAAAAATTATAACCAAAACATTAATTTCAATTGATGAATTTAACTAAAGAATAAGTGATTACTTACTTCTTTAATTTATTTCATTGCATTTAAAATTCCAGAGACTTTATTTCATGATATCAGAAGAAATTAACCTCATATTTAATACCCTTTTATTTGAAGGATGTTGTGAAGGTTCCATTTAATGTTACACTTTTCATTACCATTTATCCTTGTCTTTTGACTTGTTTTCCATTACAACTAAAGATAAATCTGTATTTAAGTTCTTATTTACTTGAAAAACTTACCCAAAAGATAATGAAGCATTTCCTCAAATCTTTTTGTTTTTTAATCAAAAGAGGATTAGATTATATGGGTGATAAAGATACAAGAAAGGGATGGAAATGTCATGATCCATATTTCAATTTTAAACATATCCAGTGTAATGATCACCCATCAATATCTCACTTCTCTTTATCCTCACAAGCTTCTTTGAAATGAGACTATATGTAATATCATTCATGTCCTAATGTAGTATCCATAACTTACATTGAATGTTGATGGTAGAATTATGAAAAAAAAACCATCATATTAATAATTCATGGGTCTCCTGCAATCATTTTTCTCACCCTCACTTCATGAGGTGTCATAACAGGTATTTGGGACACTAACACCTTGAATTTCTGATTTTTTTAGTAATTTGTGAAGGCGTCTATACTACATGTTGAAAACTCATGCCAGTTTGTAAATTTTATTTTTCCAATATTATCATAGTGTTCTTGTTCTATTACTTTCTATTTTATACAAAAATAAAATATATTATATTATTACATTTATCTTGATTACCAATTAGAAATTATAGATAATTTATATCATTAAATGTTTCCAACTATTTTATAGAATTCTAGGAGCACTCTTTACTAGAATTAGAATACTATGTCTCTTTAGTATTCTTCTAGAAAGGATCCTTGAACCTATCCTAATATTCTACAAGATATGCCTACGCCATTACTCAAAGAGTTCAAGGTAGGTGTTTGATTGTAAAACCGCATTAACTTATGGTTCCTTGATCTATTGAGTGAAGTCCGAACATTTAAAATCATAAACTTGATTTACTCAATACTTTCCTCTAAAGTTGAAACAAGATATATTTAGCTAATTATTTTTTTCCAACTTCAGTTAATTCTTCCCATCACTCTCATAAAAACTCCCTAGTAGTAGGAGGTACCCTCAACTTTGGATGACAAGCATCCCAAACAACTGGTTTTGTTCAAATTAAAATGGTGTAAGGTGTTTGTGACTTAATATTTCATTGAGTGTTTTAAATATTTTTTTATGAATGTAATCCATTTCAATTAATCTATTCATTCTATGTTATCATGTTCATAACTAAACATTATTAGGAAATTATTCATCATGTATTTATGAATTTTACTTTTTACTATTATATGTGTTTCCCACTATCATTAAAATGCATAGAATAAAAAAAAGTCATAAAGGAAATACAAATATACTTTACTGGTCTTGAGAATCTAATATTGATTAATTCATTTAAACTTAATGGATCAACAGCAACCTAGGAGAATCATACCAAAGCTATGGATTGACCCATGATGTAGTTATTCCCCATCCAGTGTGTCTGTTTCCAATCTGGAATTCGCCTCGAATTGGTGTGGTCCACACCATACATCATCTTCATTATAATACAAATGTACTCGCACATATGTGAGGGGGTATTGAGATTATAAAATATAGACATAAAAATTAGACGCATAGGCTCTTATACATATTTAAATGAAAAAGACGATACATAGACCATCATAAAAACTAACTACTTATTACAAATATCGCACACAAATAATAAGTAATTGAATAAAATAAACCAGACATACACAAGGTCAGACAGTGTTTAGGTCCATTCAATGTGATGAAATTAAATTGTTTTAAATTTAAAATATGGGGGGTTTAAAATAAATTAAATTAATTATTTAAATTAAAATAATTTATTCAAAAAAATTATTTTTCCCCAATATTAATTTTATTTTAATTACCAAAAAATAAATTAATTAATTCAATTTAATTTAATAACAAAATTAAATTAATTTTTTAGAGTATAATAATATTATATTTTAAACCAAAAATTGATATTTAATTAATTTAATTCAATACTAAAATTAAATTATTTAACTGAATTAATTTTTTATTATATAAACATAACTCGGGCCCTAAAACCCTGCCCAAACCCATTTTGGTTCGGGCTGACCCCTCATAGGCCCGTTCTAGGACAGCTAGACCCTATTTAGAGCTATATTGTGTCGGGATGGCCCACCCTAACCTGTTTCGGGTTGAGAGGAACCACATGATTAGCCATTGAAAGAGGATAATATTCATTTTTTATATTATAATATTCATGTGATTCATTATTCATAAACATTATTTTTAGTGCATTTTACAGTTTGAAAAGTATTTCACATTATGATTGTAATTCTTTGTTAAAGTGGACTATTACTTGGTACATAATTAAACTCCTCATAAACAAAAAATGGAATAAATTTTATTTTTGTATTTTATTTTCAGGTCCCCCATGCTATAAAGAAACGATTCATGAATTTAGAGAACATGAAGATTCCCATTGGAAGACCACCAAAATGGGCCATGAAGAAACAACATTCTGGGTAAAGTGAACTGGATAGGAGCCCAATAAAAGTATTGTATTGTCCAAGATCCAAGTCCAATGATTCTCAAAATTGAACTGGAGATAGAAGAAATCATGGGGAACATTTCATTAAATAGTTTCCCAATCTAATACAGATGTTTTAAGGGAAATATAAGCATACCAAGTTTAAGATACAATTCTGGGCCAGATTATGCGGCCCAAAATAACATCCCACCATTTCACTCATATCTATAAAACAAATAAAAAACTTTTGGGATTAAATTTTATAGTATATCAGGGGATATACTAATATACATTTTTTTCTTCTATGTTCCACCCAAATTCTACCATCTAACAGCTCATTTCGGTCCCTCTATTTAGTGCATGCAAGTTGGATTCCATTTCAGGTCAAGGGTGGAAAATTACAAATTCCACAAACTTACCATCACACTAGGCCTACCATACTCAAGTGGGAAAAAATGGAATATTGAGGTATTGACTCAATCCTCCTGAAATTACTATTTAATGTAGTGGTACTGAATTAGTTGAGGCATATTTGATATTTGTTTCATTTTAATGTTATGCTTCTAATTTGATATTGTAATCGCATTTCTTTAATTGTAAGTTTCTTGAATTCACCTTTGTTTCTTAATAAAAATTCTTCTTATTCTCTTATTTTTTTCATCTTCATAACACATTGATATATTTTCCTCAAGGTTTCAATTTATTCACACCAAACCTTGTGAAATTTATCACACAATGGTGGAGTGACCGTTATTTTGTTGTTGTTTTTTTACTTCTTCAATTATGCCCTCATGAGTCTACTTCCCACTTCCATTGAAATTGTAAAATCAATGGAGGGATAATTATCTAATGGTTTGTTCCAATAGAGTATAAAGGGGCTTGATTGGATGTAACACCCCAAGCTTCCATGGTACGTTTCCCTTCGAATAATGCAATGGCATGCATTGTACGCAACTTTGAGATTCTAACACACCACAACCAATCAAACTAGTCGTTATGAATAGTAATACCTACTTTTTGAAATTTTATAAATTCTATCTCTCAAAATGGACTTCATTTTTGGATGCGTAATATCGAATTTATCCTAGGGTGAAATTTTGGAACTTTTGGATAACACTTATATTTTGATGAATAGTGAAAATTACTAAATTTTAATTAAAAACAACTTTTAAAATCAAAATAATTTATAGTGATAAATTATATTATTGAGTGGTTTTAAAGTATAATTATAATATATTTTTACCATTTTATCCAATGGTGTTCATTATAATTAATTTCACTTTGAAATTGGACCTAAACAATTGTCAATCTTTTGATATATATTGTTTCCTAAAAACACGCTATTTGTTGTGACAGCGAGAATTAATTATAAAATTAATTAACGAAACTTATATGTTTAGAATTTTTTAAAATAGATATCATTTTTGAATTCGGAATATCAATTATAGATTAGGGTGATATTTTGGCATTATTCTGAAAAACTTCAATTTTTGATGAATAGTGAAACTATTAAGTGGTAGTTAAAAAAACTAAATTTTTCAAAAAACTTAATTTTACCGCTTCTATGAATGGAATTTCGAAAATACGAGAGACACGGTTAATATCAAGAATTAAAATGTGGTTCAATGAGATGAAAATAATTTTTGGTGAATAGTAACTTTTTACTTTTATTTACCACGGTTAAAAGTAAATAGGGTAATTAAGGGTAAAAATGATATTAATATTCCCCTAACACATGTCCTAATTCTATTGGAAAAGTGTATCTCGACCAAAAACAACCTTAGGAATAAAATATTATCATTTAGGTCCACTTGGATTAGATTAGGACATTTATTATTATTTAATTCAAAGAAGAGTTAAAAGAGTTAAAATCAAAGTTTATTTAATAAAACATTTTTAATATAAGTTTATCCATAAGATAAATTCAATTGTAAATATTAATTAGAAATCTAATAATATTTCCTACATAATGATATTTTATTTATAATTTTTAGACATTAAATAATTTAATTTATTTATGACACAATGATGATGCAGTAATTACCATAATAGTGAAAAATTAGAATAATTGATATTATAAATACCAAAATCAATATAATTTGAGACTTTTTATGAATTAAACTAATTTTATAGTATAATATGACATATTAGGATTGATTTAATTGACTTTTCTCTAAGTAATCATTCTGTTATGAGTTTCACAAAAATCAATTATTGAATAATGTCAAAATTGACATAAAAGAGTTTTTAAAACAAATATTATATTATTAATTGATATTAAATTCCTAAAAATATAAGGTTCGGCCAAGAGACTTATATCATGATAGTTATGTCATTAATGGACCACTTGGGGGACTCTTGGATGTATATAGTAAGTTTATTAACTATATAATATAAAAATACAAAGTGATATGGTAAATGTCAAACTAATTAACTAAGCGTTAAAACTAAAAGATAAGGTTACTATAGTGACCCAAACCTATCTAAATTCTATTTTCTAAATGGTTTTCGACCTATCCCCACCTTAACCTTTGAATAATCAAATTTGGATCCATTAGAAACCGAATATTAATTTATTATAAATTAATATTTTTAGCTTTTCCAAAGGTGCCCCTCCCCCCTCTTATAAAAGGGCACTCCTCCTTCTCATTTATTCACACATTAAAAGACTTTTGGTTCGGACAAACCCTGCCCAAATACTCTCTAAACTTCACTCACTACAACCTAGATGCCTTAGTCTGATCATAAAGCCAACCTAAGAAGCCCTTTTTATCAAACCAAAAGGAAGAACCCGAAGAAGAGGTAATGTTTTCACAACCCCTTTTCAAGTTCCTTTCTTCTTCCACTTCTTCTTTCTTTGTTATTACCATTCTAAAATAATAACTCCAGTATCTTATATATACTGTTATGTTATTATAAATATGGTACAACCATATTCAGTATTCTATCCACCCTTTGAATAACATGTCACCATACGTGCGTATGTACGGCTTACCGTCTCCATGTCGTGGTGTAATTGTTATTCAATATATTATTATTTGGGTGGGTATAATAATTATGTGTAACTCATGAAAATAATAAATATAACATGATAATGATTCTGTATATATTATATACCATCCAATTATATATTTTTTTAATATCAAAAGAATGATATTGTCGCTCGTGCGCACGTACGGACTACCGTCTTCACGAACGCTATGACATTCATTCTCTATCGTATCCACTCAAGTGTAATTATCATTTGATGATTTAAAAATAATTTTTAAGGACTTTATATAATTCTGGATATGAATAAGATACAACCTATCCATGACAAACATGTCTTATGTAACAAAACATATAAAGGAAAATGAGTAAGTTAACACTCAAAATGACGATAATACTAAGATATTATTAACAAATCAATGTTAAAAGATCATATATGATATCATATTAATGTAAATGATTCTTGTATAATTAAATAACAATTATTTCACCATTATACAGGAGGTTAACCTACATCTACCAAGGAAAAAGTACAAAGTAAGGGATTTTCTTATCTCACTTGCAATTCCGTGAGATTTCCATTGTTCGCCCCTAATTTATTGAAAGTGTTATATTGTGTACTGCCATTTGATATTTATATTATCATTATTCCCTTTATATTCATGTTATTCTGAAAATAATTTGGTGGTTATTAACTTTTGGTCATATGACTCAGTTGATTACAACGTGGTAAGGGGTTTCTTATCTCACTTTTAATTCCGTGAGAATTCCATTGTTCACCACTTATTTATTACATGTGGTGTGTGTACTACCAATGTTTGTATTCATTATGTAATATACTTTAATTCATGTATATTTAAATCATCATTGTATGATACTTCTTTCATGGGTTTACGTTTTGTATATTACCAAATCAATAAGGGAATTTGAAATTTCAATTTCCATTTATTCGGCTTTACGCAAGCTTCATTGATTATTTTACTCCGAGATTATGTGTGGAATAACTATTCATTTTTTTATGTCATAATTTACACTCCCCTTTTCTGTGGATATAGTTTTGATACACATAATCACTCAATTGATAATTTCTCAAGTCATCGATATGAATTTGATAAGAGTAATTTTAACTCACTCTCCATTTGTTGAGTTAAACATCCAATTCATTGGTGTTGTTTTTATAAGATTATGTGTGAATATCCTTTGATTGATTTACACTGAATATCCAATCATATTTAGTGTATTTATATTTTTCACACATAACTATGTTGTTGATTTATCCTTAACCTAAGGATACGGCCTTTATGAGAGATTTCATCTCAATTTACATTCCATTGAGACTTCTTTGTTGTTATACACCAAATCACTTTTATGTGGTGTATATAATGTACTTTGACATAGTATATCATGAATTACTTTATTCTCATGATATTAAAATGTTTTGATTTCCTCAATTATTTGTATTTAAGTGTCTCTATTTTGGTTAGAAACTCTAACAAAAATACCATTTTTAAATGTTTTAAAGACTTATTCTTCTAAATCTTGCTCATTAATGTCCATCTTTTAAAAAATGGTTTTAAGGATTTATTTATATGGACATTAAATTTTTAAAATTAAAACTCCTTTTGAAAGTTTCAAAGTGGTATGGGTCAATTTGATTCAAAAATCAATTTTTAAACGGTTTCTTGACAAATAGTGTGACTTTTAAATGATCTCAAGAAAAAGGGGGATATTTCTCTCAAATAGTTTTGATGATTATTTTCATCTATGTCAACATCCTTCATTATACTTGATTGAGGTTAATGTGATACAATAAAATCTTCCATATTGTATCGAATGAGTTATGTTTGGCTGTGGATGTGCTGTTTTTATACCATTCATGGTTTGTGGTTAAAGTATTGACATTTCGTAGGATAGTTTTAATATGAATGTTTATGTTATGTTTAAACCTATTCATATAAGGAATGCATTGGACTTAATAAGTGATGGGTGGGGCCCGCTATAGCTCCTCGATGCATCGGTAGGTCTCATGAGACAAACTAGTGTCTTGGCACAAGGCCTTGGCAAAATCTTATTTGTAGTCTTGGCACGAGGCCTTGGCTATGTGGTTATGATAGTCTGGCATTATGCATTCAATCATTATGAAAGTGGTTATTGATATTTCATGTGATCATTCGACTAGTAGAATATCCATGTGAATAAGTAAATGGAATTATTTCATTTTATCTTTTCCATTTTATGCTGAAGTTCAAGTTTAAAAGGCTTTTGTTTTAGTTATAAATTGCCTTAAGTGTTTATGCTTATCTATGAAAGCTTCTTCTATAATGTTATCCTTACTGAGCATCTAACCTCACCCCTTTCAAATTTTTTTATTTTTCCTAGGATTATGAAGAAGTAATTTATGAATGACTTGCAGGGATAGTATGAGGGGATATGAAGACAATATTTTTTTTCTTGATGTAATGTAAAACTGTATGAATGTGTCTAGTGTTTCCAAGGATACTAAACTAATCGGTCTTTCGAGACTTGATCTTTCTTGTGATCATGCCATTGTTATGAAATAATGCACCGACTCTAGGTAACTGGGGTCGGGGCGTTACATTGGATGTTATTTTTCACTCTTTTAATGTTTAATTACTTATTTTAATAGATAATTTCATTTTAAGATTTTAAAACTTCTTCATCTGTATTGAATTTAAGGGTTTCACACTTCAAGTGCTAATACAAACCTTTACCTTTGAGTGCCCAAAAATATGATCCTTCAAGTGTATAGGTGATTAGTATTAGGGTGTGTGGGTATTAAATTAGTAAGTTATTAAGTTTTTTGATATTCTTGAATGAACCCATCTCAAATACAAGAAATTGAAAGAGTCATAAAATAAATTTTTCCAATAAACTCTTCTTGAATGAACCCATATCAAATACAAGAAATCAAAATAGTCAGAAAATGAATATAACCAATCAACCCCATGTGATAACCTAGGATCAAATAATTTTATAAAATTGAATTCACTTAAATCTATTATTGTTCACTTAAACCTATCTAAAATCAACACAAAGTTGGCTACTTCATAGACAAAAACAATAAAAATCATGTACATGTTTGCAGGTTCCTTCTTAGGTCTATGAGGATTCAACAACCCAAGGTACACAATAAGCGACCGCTTAACCCTAAAAACTTGGGAAAATTTGGACGAGACCAAATTCTGGCATCATTTTTAGGGACCCAAATAAGTCATCCCAACACCCATTCTATTATCCTTTGTTTTTCTTTTCTCACCAAAAATTCTCTTATCTTTTCCCATTTATTTTGTTTTTTAATTTTCCTGGTGCATGTCCACCTATACCCATGACCAATCAAACCATATAGTTAGGGTTGATAGTCTTGGGGTTGGTTAGTCAAGTGCACCAAGGTAACTTTTTCCATTAGATTATAATTTTCCTAATACTCCAGATACAAAAATTGATCCCATTTCAATGAAGGGTCTTCAAATAAATCAACTCATAAACCCAGGTGGGAACCAAAATTGAACTCCAAATGAGGTAGCACCAAACTTGGGGAATGCAGTCGATCAAACCATGAATAACTACCTCAATCCTTCCTGGACCAATACACCCTCTTGAATTAGGCATGCTTACCTAGGAGAATCCCACTATGTCTTCAAACATCATTTCCTAAACCACCTTATAACCTTCCATGGTATGGATTCTGAAATTCCACACCATCATGTTAAGGGGTTCAATGACATTATTGAAATAATTTTCCCACCACATCAACTTGATTCAACTAAGATGAATCTCTTTCTTTTCTCACTTAAGGATTGAGAAAAAAATTGGTTAAACAATCTAATACTTGTATTAATCCACTCCTGGGACCAATTTAAAATTAAATTATACAAAAAATACTTCCCCCATCACAAAATAATTTCACTTAAAAATATCATCCAAAACTTTTTTGAAAAATAAGGGGATTCATTTTATGAAACATGGGGAAGGTTCAAAGACACACTCAACATGGTACCTCACCATGTATTTTTAATCACAGAATAAGTTTGAATTTTTTTATGAAGGGTTAGTTATAGGAAACAAAAAAATCATTGACATGATGTGTAATGGAACCTTGAAAAACAAAGCCTCAAATGATGCTTACGAGTATCTAGAAGGAATGGCCGAGGAAAACAAAACTTGGGGAATATCACCTTACTATGAGAAGACCCCCAAATTTGGTAGAATTAAAACTCTTAGAGATGAAGAAATTATTATTTCAAAACTTTCTACACTCACTGGGAATGTTAGCATGATATATCTTAGGAAGGTCTGTGAAATTCAAACTATTGACTATGTTTTTACAATTTGTGAAAAACATGACCACAAGACCAACAACTGCCCAGCCATACCTTCTATTAAAGATGTTATTTTAGGAGGACCACCAGTGAAGGTAAATTCTCTAAAATTTTTGAATCCAAAGTACCAAAACAATTTCAATCCAAGGAACAATGACCATCCAAGATTCCATTGGAAAGATAACCAACAACACATCCAATAACCTGGTCAGCCATAAGGACCAAACCCCTACCCTACAAAAAAATTTCAAAACCATAACCAATTCCAACCACAACCAATCCAATACCAACATCCACATGTCCAATACCAACAAACCATTCAATAATCATTCCAACAACCAAATCATCCTCTAGGGATAAACCAACTAGCATAATCCCCTACCCAATCTGTCCCTCTCCCAATCCTTGAGAAGTTGTGTAAACAAATAGATAAAATGAACTCAGAAGTCTTATCCATTAAACATGAACTTTTAACCCTTAAAACCAGAAAGGAACCCATGCATACTCAGGTGGTACCATACTTAAACTTAATGGTAGAATCCAGTCACACACAACCCTCTCATGAACAACTAAAAGCAGTGACTATTTTAAGAAGTGGGAAATCCATTGAAAAATCTTAAGAAACCATTATGGAACCATTAAAAGCCTCAAAAACACAGGAAAATGATTAATAACCACCCATAGATTCTAAAAAAACTAGTGATAATGAGAAGGAACCATAACATCACCAAACACTCAAACAACCTACTCCCTTCTCTCAATGCATGAGAGGAAAATCTAAACTAGAACTGAATGAAACTTTGAGGGAAATCGTCTCTTGGGTTAAGTTGAATGTTCCCATTCTCGATGTAATCCAAACCATTCTTTCCTACTCAAAGTACCTTAAGTAATTTTTTACTTTTAAAAGGAAATTTTCACATAAAAAACATGTCCTTTTGGATACTAATGTGAGTACCACCATTCAAGGGGTTATTCCTCTAAAGTTGAAATATCCAGCATGTGCATACATCAATGTTGAGTTAAGAGAGAACAAATTTTCTAAATCCCTTTGTGATATAGGAGAGATTTTGAACCTAATTAAATATTCCATGTATCTTTATTTAGGTATTAAAGAACTCTAACCCATATCTATCACTCTTTAAATTGCTTATCATAGTGTTTGAGTTATTGAGGGGATCTTAAAGGATGTTTTTGTGAAAGTTGAAAATTTCATTTATCCTACTGACTTCATTATACATGAAAATCACCCAATATTAGGTCCTAGGGAGAAAATTCCCATCATCCTTGGTCATACCTTCTTAGAAACAATCAACTCAGTCATCTAAGTTAGGAATGGGAACAAGAAAATAACTTTTGGAAACATGATCCTTGATCTAAACATCTACAATTCAAACTATAAAATAGGGTATTATGAAGAGATCCAGGAGGTTAATTGTATTTTTAGTGTTGAAAGTGAACTAGAGGAGCATAAAGGAATTATTAAAGTATATTTAAGTCAATAAAAGATTAATTTTATTTTTTCACATGAGTTAAATTTGTCTCCTTATCTTGAATCTCTTTCAAATAGCTCATTTGATGATTTTATAGAATCACAAATCAATGATACCATTGGTGAAATCAATAGCATAGATTCCATAATCATTCATGGCATTGATCTAGCTAATCTAGTGGTTGAAACATTTGTTCAAAAAGGAACCAATTATATCAATGTTTTTGAAAAAGTGACTGAGATTGATACAAATTCCCATCCTTCTTTTTAAAGTGTTAACTAGTCTAATCTTTAATTTAAAGTCCTACCTTAATCACTCAAGTATGTTTTCTTAGGGGAAAATCTAACCTTTCTTATTGTTGTTTCATCCTCTTTTAAATCCAATAAAGATATGATGCTTCTAGATGTCTTAGAAAAGCATAAGAAAGCAATTGGATAGACCCATTTTGATATTCCTGGGATTATCCCACTCATTTGAACTCATAGGATTATTCTTAAATCTGAATCCAAACCATGATTTCAACCTTAAAGAAGACTCAATCCCAATATTATGGATGTGGTCAGGAAATAACTTCTTAATTTTTTGAAAGTGTTTATAATCTAACCCATTTCTGAGAGTGAGTGGTTAAGTCCAATTTACATCATTCTAAAGAAAGATGGAATCACTGTGATCACCAATGAGGATGGTGATATTCTCCCCACAAGGGTTAGCAGTTGATGGAGAGTATATATTCACTATAGGAATCTCAACTCATGTACTAAGAATTACCATTTCCCTTTTCCGTTCATTGATCAAGTCCTCGATCAATTGGTAGGTCATCAATTATAATGCTTCCTAGATGGATTTTCAGGGTATAATCAAATCGAGGTATCCTAATGGGATCAAGTAAAAACAACCTTCGATTTTCCATTCAGAACTTTTTCCTTCAAGCTCATTCCCTTTGGGTTATATAATTCCCCCGGTACCTTCTAGCGGTGCATGTTGGGAATCTTCTCATACAAGGTGAGAGATTTTTTAGAGGTATTTTGGATGAATTATAAATATTTGGGGATAATTTTGAGGGATGAATTCTAAATGTTGAAAGGATTTTTTCAATATTCGATTATAATAATCTCATTATAAACTATGAAAAATGTCATTTTCATGGTAAAGAGGGGAATTTTTCTCGGCCATCTAGTTTCCGATAGAGAGATTGAAGTTGATAAATCTAAGGTCAATATAATTTTTCATCTTCCCAATCCTAAAACTATCAAGTAATTAAGGTCCTTATTCGAACATGATGGTTCTTTTGAAGGTTCATTAAGAATTTCAGCAATATTTCACAACCACTTTGTGCTATTTTGGTGAAGGATGCTCCATTTTATGGAAATAAAGCTATGAGAAATCATTATCTACACTCAAGTCTGCTCTCATCTCTCCACCTATCATGAAATCCCCTAATTTGAAACTTCCGTTTGAACTCATGTGTGATTCGAGCGACATCGTTGTAAGAGAATTTTTAGGACAATAGTGTGAGAAAAATCCATGTGTCATTTCTTATGAGAGAAAATCATTAAATGATGCACAAATCAAATGCACCACCAATGAGAAAGTTTTGTTTTTTATTGTCTATTACTTAGAGAAATTCATGTTCAATCTATTAGGATCACCCATCATTGTTTTCACCAACTATTCATCCCTGAAATAAATTTTTCAAAAACAAGATTCCAAGGATATATTGATTAGGTGGGTCCTTCTACTTCAAGAGTTTGATTTAACCATTAAGGATAAAAAGGGTGTTGAAAATTTTATATTCTATCACCTCTCTAGGATGTAAATCAAATACAAATCACATAACCTTTCTATTTTTTATTCATTTTACAATGAAAACCTCTATTATGTGAGTGATTGCCCATGGTATGATGATATAGAAAACCATTTGGTTATGGTTGACCTTCCAAAATTCATTGGGACCCAAGATAAGAATAAATTCATTTTTTATGTCAAACACTATGTGTTTGATGATCAATACTTCTTCAAGTTATGTCCTGATCAAATCATTAGGATATCTGTTCTTGAGAATAAGAAAGAGTCCATTCTAAGATTCTATCATTGAGAGGCATGTGGAGGCCAATTGTCCACAAATAAAACCATTAAAAAGGCCCTCTAAAGTGGTTTCTACTAGCCTGACCTCACTAAGGATTCCTAACAATTCTTCTAAATTTGTCCTCAATGTCAACAATTAAGATCCATTACCAAAATGAATCAAATTCCTCTACTCCCATTATTGTCATTGAAATATTTTATTATTGGGGAATTGATTTCATAAGACCCTTCCCAAACCCTATGGGATATCTCTACATTCTCTTAGTAGTTTATTATGTCTCAAAATTGGTAGAGACCCTTCCCACCATGTCCAATGACCATCATGTTGTGATCCAATTTCTGAAAGAGAATATATTTTCTAGATTTGGAATTCTTATAGCTATTAATAGTGATTGTGGAACCAATTTATGCAATAATAAATTCTTGGAACTCATGTCTAAGTATGTAATTTCTTACAAAGTTTCAATATACTACCATCCTCAAACCAATGGTAAAGCTAACATGGAAAATAAGGTGATTAAGAAAATTCTTAAAAAACTGTCAATCCCTCAAGGAAATATTGTTCTAAGAAACTGTTGGATTCCCTTTGGGATTATCAAAAAACATTCAAAACCATCCTAATAATGTCACCATATATGTTGGTTTATGTAAAAGCATGCCATTTACCTATTTAAATTGAACACAATGCCTTTTGGGCAATCAAAATAATGAAATTTGACATTTCTTTGGATAAAGAAAAGCGAAAATTATATCTTAATGAACTTGAGGAAATTAGGGTAGAGGATTATAAAAATTCAAGGATAAATAAAGTTATAGTTCAAGTCAACCAATCTATGAATCTCAAAGGAAAACACTTTGACCTGGTAGAATTTTTTCTATTTTATAGTTCAAAACATCATTTACACTCAATAAAGTTAACGTCTAGATGAACATGTCCATACATAGTGCATCATGTGTACCATCATGGGTTAGTAAATATTTGGGATCCCAAAATTGGTAAGATCATAAAATTCCAAGGTCATTGGTTAAAACCATTCATTGAATTATTCAATAAACAAGAAACAAAATAGGAGTTAACTGATCCAACCTATGAACCAGAAAAAAATTAAAAATATTTAAGGTCAAATTTGAGATAAAGAATTTAAACAAAGAACTTTATGGGAGGAATACCGGCCAATACCTATACATTTACTCAAGGTTATAGTTTCAATATAAATAGTTACTTTTTTTTCTTTTGTTTTATTTTTTCAGTTAGGGAACCTCTCGGTGTTTCCATGGTTTCTAATTGTGTTGGTTTGTAAGATTCATTTGATGTGGATATTGATGGATTTTTAGGAAATTCCTCTAAGTTTACAAACACAAAATTTCATTATTAATGACTCTTATCTAAGTGGCATGGAGATCAACTGAGTAATCAGAAGAATCATGAACTTCAACTTCAAACACCAGGTGACTTTGTTCCATGTTTATTATTTTAATTTCCATTTATAACTCTTCCCATCTATCTACATACCCTTCTAAATTTTATTTTATTTAAAGACTAGGGATGGTGTTATTTTATGTTAGGGGTGTGGTGAAATAAAAAATTGCTTTTATATGCATAAAAATTTAAAAAAAATGTTTTGAAATTAAAAAAAATGTATTGAAGGAAAAATTCCTTTAACCTTGAATGTGATATTATACATTTCACACTTTCAAATTCAATATTAAATAATTTTACATGCCTTGATTATTATTTTAATGTAATTTTAAGTTAATGAACATAGATTTTGTAAAGTGTGGTATTTTGATGTGATTTTTCGCCATTTAAATTTTCATCCATTTAAAAAAACACAACGCACGTCCTTTGGATTATGGGGTAATAGTTTGAGTTCTTGGGGATCCATAATAAATATAATATGTTTGGTTTTTATTTTAATTTTAACATGAGTATTCAAAAAAATCAAACAAAATAAAAAAAAAGCAATTGCGCGTAGAGAAATGGATTGACCTAATGTGTGGATTTCAGTACTTGGGGATTGTGACTCCATAGTTGTCTAGCCTGAAGTTGGTAATTTAATCTCTACTTGTGTTAATTTGGATTTTTTTGATTGATTAAACATGAGATAATTCCTGAGTATGTGGTATTCACTTGGTAACATAAGGTCTTTGAGTTTGGGAGTTATTAGCAAAGTCTCGCTACAAGAGTTGACACGATTGAATTCAATTTCAATTACCAAGGTAAAATTGCAACAAAAAAAACAAAAAAAATTAATGCTTATCTTAATATTAAAATTTTATTCCACCTAGAGCTTCCATATTTTCTCCCTTCAATAAAGATGAACCCCCATGTCTATTGTGATGCATAACATATCATCATGATTAATTAAAATTGGATGAAATGTGTTGATGAATTTGAAAAAAGTAATAGTCTTGTTCTTGGGATATTCTTGTGAACCTACCTTGTATTAAATTATTTTTATGGGTTTCATAATTTTTTGGTATGAGGTCTTTTGGTGGGAATTGTGTGTTAAAATATTTTTTGAAAAGGGAATTCAAATTTCATAATTTTGAGATACATTTTACTCAGGACTATAAAAACTCATGTTTGGGGTGTGATTATCCACTTAAAGATGATAATATTCATTTTTTATATTATAATATTCATGTGATTCATTATTTATAAACACCATTTTTAGTTCATTTTTCAATTTGAACAATATTTTATATTATGATTGTAATTCTTTATTAAAGTTCTATATTACTTGGTACATATTTTAACACCTCATAAAACAAAAAATGGTATTGATTTTATTTTCATATTTTATTTTTAGGTACCCCAGGATATAAGAAACAACTCATGATTTTGGATCACTTGAATATTTCCATTGTAAGACCACCAAAATGGGCCTTGAACCAAGAACATTTTTGGAAAAGTTAACAGGACAGCAGCCAAATAAAAGTATTGTATCGGCCAATATCAAAGACCATTTATTATGAAGATTGAACTTTATATATAATAAATCATGGGGAATATTTCATTCAATATTTTACCAAGCTAATTTGTATGTTTTAAGGGAGTTCTAGGTAGCTCAATATGAATAAACAATTCTGGGCCAGAGTCTGCGGTCCAGAAGAACAGCCCACCATTTCAATCATATCACGAACACAAAAAAATTCCGTTTGGGCTGAAATTTTATAGGATATCATGGTAAATACTAATATGAATTTTTTTATTCGATGTCACACCCAAATTCAGCCATCTATAATCTCATTTTGGTGCCTCTATTTGGTGGATGTAAGTTGGCTTACATTTCAGGTCAAGGGTGGAAAAGTCCAAATTCCACATACTTTCCATGACCCTAGGCATAGCATACTCAAGTGGGAAGACATGAACTATTGGGGTATCTACCCAAGACTCTTGAAATTTATATTTAAGTTAGTGTAGGTTAAATAGTTGAGGCATCTTTGAGATTTTTTTCATTTTAATGTTATTCTTCCAATTTGATATTGTAATCACATTTATTCAATTGTATGTTTCTTGAATTCACCTTAGTTTCTTAATAAAAGTTCTTATTATTATCTTATTTTGTTATTATTCATATCATTTTGATACCGTTTCCTCAAGGTGTGAATTTATCCACACCAAACCTTTTGAAATTTATCACACAATGGTGGAGTGATCATTATTTTGTTGTTGTTTTTTTCACTTCTTCAATTCTACCCTCATGAGTCTACTTCCCACTTCCTTTTAGATCATAGAATCAGTGGAGGGATAATACTCTTATGGTTTTATCCAAATAAGTAAAAATGGGATGTATTGGATGTTATTTATCACTCTTTTAATATCTAATCACTTATTTTAATTAAGAATTTCATTTTAAGATTTTAAAACTTCTTCGTCCTTATTGAAGTGTATGGCCTCACACTTCAAGTGATAATACGAATATTTACCTTGGAGTGATCACAAATATGATCCTCCAAGTTTATAGTTGATTAGTATTAGTGTGTGTAGGTATTAAACTAGTAAGTTATGAAGTTTTTTGATCTTATTTAATTAATCCATCTCAAATATAAGAAATTGAAATAGTTGGAAATGGAATTTATCCAATCCACACCAAGTGATAACCTAGTATTAACTCATTTTATTAAATTGAATTCCCTTTAATTTAACACCCCGAGCTTCCACAATACGCTTCTCATTCAATAATGCAACAGCTTGCATTGTACGCAACTTCGAGTTCTAAAACACCGCGACTAATCAAAGTAGTCGTTATGAATAGTAATAACCACTTTTTAAAATTATAGAAATTTTATATTTCAAAATGGACTTCATTTTTGGATTTGGAATATCGAAATTAGCCTATGTTGAATTTTTGGTATTTTTCTGAGAACTTCTAATTTTTTATGAATAGTGAAAATACTTAAAAACAACTTTTTTAATCAAAATAATTTATAGTGATAAATTATACTATTTAGTGGTTTTAAGGTATAATTAGAATATATTTTTACCATTTTATCCAATGGTGGTCATTAGAATTAATCTAACATTGAAATTGGACATAAACAATTGCCAATCTTTTGATATAAATTGTTTCTTAAAAACACGCTATTTGTTGTAACAGCGGGAATTAATTATAAAATTAATTAATGCAACTTATATGTTTGGAATTTTGTAAAATATATATCATTTTTGAATTCGGAATATCAATTATAGCTTAGGGTGAAATTTTGGCATTGTTCTGAAAAACTTCAATTTTTGATGAATAGTGAAACCACTAAGTGGTAGTTAAATAACTGATTTTTCATTTAAATGAAATATTACCACTTCTGTGATTTGATTTTCAAAAATCCGACATACATGGTTTTAATTAAGAAGTAAAATATGGTTCAATGAGATTAAAATAATTTTTAGGTGAATAGTAACTTTTAAGTTCTTAATCGCGATTAGAGGTAATTAGTGTAGTTTAAGGTACAAATAATGTTTTAATAATATTATATGAGCATGACACTTGTCCTACTCCTATTGGATGAGTCATGGCCGACCAAGACAACCCATGGGTCAACTTGGGGACCCCATGGAGCCACTTTAGTTGGAAAATGACATTAATATATATTTATTTAATGTTAAAATTAAATTGACACAAACATGAGTTATTTTACTAAAGCAGTTTTTAAGTGAGGTTACACAAGTCCAAATTTTGACTATAAATATTCATTAGAAAGCTAAAAAGATTTCCTACATCATAGTATTTTTTATAATTTTTAGACATTAAATAAATTAAATTATTTATGACATCATTATGATGCAGCGATGACCTCATTATTTAACGATTTAAATAAAATGACAAGATAATGGAAAATCCAAGGATTACACTTGTCCAAAGCCTATTGGATGAGGATATTTCGAAACCTTATCACCTTAGCCTCGAATTATATAAGTGTGGGGCCTTTAGAATCCGAAAAGCATTGTGAAATAATGTAACATTTCAATCTTTCCAAAAGATCCCCTCCTCTCCACTTATAAAAGGCCCCCACCTCTCCCACATCATTTACACTTTCAAGCCATTTGGCTCGGCCAAGCTCTGCACAAATACTCTCCCAACTTCCTTCTATTACTCCTAGAATCCTCACTTTGGGCAGAACTCTTCCCAAGTAAGCCTTTGGCTAAAATCAAAAAGAGTTACCCGATTTTGAGGTAATGTCTTCTCTAATGTTGTTTTGTTTTATTTTTCTTCTCCAACCCCCTAAACTCTTTTTATTAATTTCTTTTGTAACAACACCAGTATCCTCAATATACTAGGATGTTGTTATAAAAAGTATTCTAGCTACACTTTCACACACCTACATCTAATGGTTAAAGAACATACGGTTTCTGTGGATGGCGAATTTCTGCCTCACGAAACGATGATTGTTCAACACTCATATAACACCTTCAAAGGTGGCCATTAAGATGTAACTATTTTTATATATGATATATAATATGTTTATGTTTTACTTATGCTTCTTTATTTCTCATTTATGGCATACTTTATGATTTCCATTATGGGTAAAACGCGATAATTTCATTTTAGGAAGTGCGGACTACCGCCCCCTCAAAGTGATTTGAATCGTTAATGCCATATGTGGGATGTATAAAGGATGAAGAAAATGGTATTGTACACTATATTATACTGGAATTATATTATACATTTATATCATTATGATTTAGTTCCATTAAATATGAAATTGAAATGAAAGTAGCGTTCATGCGTACGTACGGCTTACCGTCTCCATGAACGGTGCATTTCATTTCTTACCTCTAAATGTTACGTAATATTATAAATGAATGTATATACTGGATATATAAGATATATATGACATCTAAATCATGAATATAATTCTGGATGTAATGGATATTCTACCACATGAACAACTTGTAATTATAAGAAGTTTATTGTTGACTCAAGTTACCAAAGATCGACAAAACGACCGTTATTAACTTAAATAATTACATAATGTTCATAACATTGTAATAAGTGATATAAAAAGGATAATGAAATTTAAAATGGTTCTTAATAAGGTAGATATTAACTCTAGTTTATTATTCAGGAGGTTAAAGAACGGTTGAGTCAAGTCGGACACAAGGTAAGGGAATTTCTTAACCCAATTTCCAATCTCTGGGTCAATCTCCTACTTTCCAATTATGTCATGATATTATTATGTATTATTTTGTATTTTTACTTTCTTTATGTGTACCTATAGTGAATACACATAATAGATCTATTTTATTTTAAAAATGATCTTTTTAAGGACTTCGTCTCAATCACCTTTCATTGAGTCATATTTGGTTTTATAAACAACTTTCTTTTATACGGTGTATAAACCCCTTTGACTTTTACGTTTATTCAAAAGGAATCTTTTTTATACGAAGCATTTTACTAAATGACAAAAAGGGAATGTTTTTCTTCCCGTACTTATGCGGCGACAATGACTTCTCCACCCCCGTGACCATTATTTGAGTTTCGGCTTCCTCTACAAGCCATCATTTTTTTTAATGAAAAATAAATACAAAGTTTTAACTTTCTTTTATTTTGGTATTGAAAATGGTATTGAAAGCGTTTTTATTATATCAATGTGTTGTATTTATATATTGTGATTGAAATGTAGAAATTTTATGTTTCCTTTATGTGTGTTTTATGTGATACGATTATGTTATGGTTTATGATATGTTTAAACCTATTCATATGAGGAATGCATTGGACTTAATAAGTGACGGGTGGAGACCGCTATAGCTCCTCGATGCATCGGCAGGTCTCATGAGACAAACTAGTGTCTTGGCACGAGGCCTTGACAAAATCTTATTTGTGGTCTTGGCACGAGGCCTTGACTACGTGGTTATGATAGTCTGGCATTATGCATTCCATCATTATGAAAGTGGTTATTGATATTGCATGTGATTATTCGACCAGTAGAATATCCATGTGAGGAAGTGAATGGCATTATCTCATTTTACTTTTGCCATATTATGTTGATGTTCAAGTTTAAAAGGATTTTGTTTTAGTTATACATTGCCTTAAATTTTTATGTTTATTTATGAAAGCTTCCGCATTATTGTTATCCTTACTGAGCATCTGAGCTCACCCCTTTCAATGTTTTAATATTTTCCAGGATGTGAAGAAGTATTTGATGAATGACCTGCAGGGATAGTCAGAAGAGGATATGAGTGTGGACTATGGAGACTTTGTTATTGTAGTTTTTCACTTTATGATGTAATGTAACATTTATGAATGTATCTAGTGTTTCCAATGCTACTAAACAAATCGGTCTTTCGAGACTTGATCTTTTGTGATCATGCCAATGTTACGAAGTAATGCACCGACTCAGGGTAGCTGGGGTCAGGGCGTTACAGTTGGTATCAGAGGCAGTTTAGTACTAACCTTGGAAGCTAGATTTAGATAAACTCTGATTAGAGCACATAGCACAAAGATAGACTTTGAGGATTAGTATAGAAGAACTTCCTAGAATTTTGGTATTATAGAGATGTTATGAGTTTTCCGAGCAATACATCCCTGTCTGGATACGAGAAGGTAGAGGCGGCTCTGGCACAGATGTACCTAGGGGTAAAACCCGAAAACACCGCTTTGAGCTAGACTCGAACGAGAACTGGTGCACGATAATGGGCCTTGCTGCACTCTTGGTTACGACACTCCCGGGGGATATTCTTAGGATAATTCTCATTTTATTTACAAACCACTATGAAGGGTTATGAGTACATACTTCCTCAAAGAAAAAATTTCTTTTTATGATTATGGATTATATCCATAAATAGTTCAATTTATGTAAAGTGTTTAACAAGTATGGAATTATGTATTTTGATTCATAAACTAATCTAGTTTATGCCATTGTTTAGAAATGGCGCCTAGTGGAAGGAATGGAAACCGTATCAATGCACAAACTCTGTGTAGGGATTTCCCTCCTGCTCAAGATAATTATTGTGGATCTGGAGATACAACTGGTGTTGATCAGCTTCTCACCGTACTGGGACAACTCACGCAGGTTATGAATAATAACCTTACTCGTATGGAGCACCCTGATCCGCAATGTGGAGGATCAATGCTAGACCTTTTCATGAGGCAACAACCACCAACCTTCAATGGGAGTACAAATCCTACAGTAGCTGAGCAATGGATAAATTCCTTAGAGAAAATATTCCATGCCTTGGGGAGTAGTGAAAGTGAGAAGGTTGTCATGGCAGTTTACCGCCTCACTGGAGATGCCGATCAGTGGTGGTCGCTGATTCAAAACACAAAGGAAGATGATGACGTATCGAATATGGAATGGAGGGAGTTCAAAGAGCTTTTCTTAGAAAAATATTTTCCTCGTGACCATCGAGCAGATATGGAAAGGCAATTTCTGAGTTTGAGGCAGAAGGAGGATGAGAATGTCGCAAAGTATGAGGCTAACTTTACAAGGTTAGCGAGGCATGCTGTCGATTATATACGTAACCCAAGGAGTAAGATTGATCGTTTCTTTGATGGGTTAAAACCATTTCTCCGTCGAGCTTTAGTATCACAATCCTTCTCATCATACGAAGATATTGTCTCGTGTGCTATCAAGACAGAAAAGGAATTCTCTAAGTCTTATGACAACAAAGTAAAGCAAGAGAAGAAGAGAACGGTGGAACAAGAGACAGATAAAGGGAAAAAGGGAAAGAAGGATTTTCCATTATGTGATAATTGTGGGAAGAATCACCCTGGTACTTGTCTAAAAGGAATGGGAGTTTGTTATAAATGTGGAGAAAAGGGTCACCAGGCTCGTGATTGCAAGGGAAAGAAAAAGGCTGTCAAAGTTGAATGCTACAATTGTAGGGAAACAGGGAATTATGCAAATGAATGTCCTAAGCGTCAAGGAAACTTACCTCAGAAAAGGCCAAGGGATCAAGGCCAATCTTATGCTGTGACTACAGTTGAAGCGGAATAATTAATGTATTGGTGCTTTTGGACTCAAGGATTATATTCTGGTTATAAGAATAATGTGATATATATATATGGATTGTACTGCAGTACTTTTTGATTTCAGTAAGGTTTTAATATGATTAAGGTAATCATATTTTTAGTATGTGACAATAAGAGAAACTTTTCTTTGTTTGGGGAATCTGATGTTACAATTGATTTTGGAATTTAGAGACCTTTTAGAGAAAGTCTGGACGGAGGTATTTTGGATAACTATTAAGGTTGGAATGGATTAAGTTGAACCATGGATAGTATTGTTTAAGGTTAAAGAATTTCTGAAGATTATTTTTGGAATATTATAATACTATAGTTTTAGGAAAAAGGAAAACCTGCAGGGTGGGGAATAACCCGTCGCGTCGGACAAAGCTGTAGGAATCGAACCCACAACCATAGTGCGACAAGACTTTATTTCCTACCACTAGCCTACAGGAAGTACCTGGTTATTACAAAATAGTTTTACTAATCTAAATGGTATGTGTTAACATTTTGAACCTTATACAATTAGGATAAATAGAATATTTTTGAGTTCCGTTACCATTTGGAGTAAAAGTTGGGTTTGTGGTAAAATTTTATTAACAAATGAAAGTATACATAACAAGTATGTATATTCCCTTAAGTTCTTATTAAATCTCCTAAATAAATTCCTCAACATTATAAAAGGTAACTTAAAACAAAAATGTTGTCGGTTAACTTTTCCAACTGGGGATTCAATGACCGTTTAACCAATCACAAGTTTGTGATTTTCTTGTGGTTAAACTTTCTCCTAATCCTGTTTTCTATAACTCTCCATCAGACCTTGATGGTTTGTTTCTCCTCCATATCCATATTTTCATATAATCCTAGAATGGGCGATATCGGGTGACCTTTGTACTTATCCTGCTTTCTTTTAATGTTATATATTTATTAACCTTATTTCCGATGTGGGTTTTCCTCAAAGGTATTTTCTCTTTTCAACCTTTTATTTTTAAAGAAAAATTTCAAATTGCGAGGATGCAATTTATTGAAGGAGGGGAGAATGTAACACCCTGAGCTTCCACAATACGCTTCTCATTCAATAATGCAACAGCTTGCATTGTACGCAACTTCGAGTTCTAAAACACCGCGACTAATCAAAGTAGTCGTTATGAATAGTAATAACCACTTTTTAAAATTATAGAAATTTTATATTTCAAAATGGACTTCATTTTTGGATTTGGAATATCGAAATTAGCCTATGTTTAATTTTTGGTATTTTTCTGAGAACTTCTAATTTTTTATGAATAGTGAAAATACATAAAAACAACTTTTTTAATCAAAATAATTTATAGTGATAAATTATACTATTTAGTGGTTTTAAGGTATAATTAGAATATATTTTTACCATTTTATCCAATGGTGGTCATTAGAATTAATCTAACATTGAAATTGGACATAAACAATTGTCAATCTTTTGATATAAATTGTTTCTTAAAAACATGCTATTTGTTGTAACAGCGGGAATTAATTATAAAATTAATTAATGCAACTTATATGTTTGGAATTTTTTAAAATAGACATCATTTTTGAATTCGGAATATCAATTATAGCTTAGGGTGAAATTTTGGCATTGTTCTGAAAAACTTCAATTTTTGATGAATAGTGAAACCACTAAGTGGTAGTTAAATAACTGATTTTTCGTTTAAATGAAATATTACCACTTATGTGATTTGATTTTCAAAAATCCGACATACATGGTTCTCATTAAGAAGTAAAATGTGGTTCAATGATATTAAAATAATTTTTTGGTGAATAGTAACTTTTAAGTTCTTAATCGCGATTAGAGGTAATTAGTGTAGTTTAAGGTACAAATAATATTTTAATAATATGAGATGAGCATGACACTTGTCCTACTCCTATTGGATGAGTCATGGCCGACCAACACAACCTATGGGTCAACTTTGGGACCCCATGGAGCCACTTTAGTTGGAAAATGACATTAATATATATTTATTTAATGTTAAAATTAAATTGACACAAACATGAGTTATTTTACTAAAGCAGTTTTTAAGTGGGGTTACACAAGTCCAAATTTTGACTATAAATATTCATTAGAAATCTAAAAAGATTTCCTACATCATAGTATTTTTTATAATTTTTAGACATTAAATAAATTAAATTATTTATGACATCATTATGATGCAGCGATGACCTCATTATTTAACGATTTAAATAAAATGAGAAGATAATGGAAAATCCAAGGCATAAACTTGTCCAAAGCCTATTGGATGAGGAGATTTCGAAACCTTATCACCTTATCCTCGAATTATATAAGTGTGGGACCTTTAGAATCTGAAAAGCATTGTGAAATAATGTAACATTTCAATCTTTCCAAAAGATCCCCTCCTCTCCACTTATAAAAGGCCCCCACCTCTCCCACCTCATTTACACTTTCAAGCCATTTGGCTCGGCCAAACTCTGCCCAAATACTCTCCCAACTTCCCTCTATTACTCCTATAATCCTCACTTTGGGCAGAACTCTTCCCAAGGAAGCCTTTGGCTAAAATCAAAAAGAGTTACCCGATTTTGAGGTAATGTCTTCTCTAATGTTGTTTTGTTTTATTTTTCTTCTCCAACCCCCTAAACTCTTTTTATTCATTTCTTTTGTAACAACACCAGTATCCTCAATATACTAGGATGTTGTTATAAAAATTATTCGAGCTACACTTACACACACCTACATCTAATGGTTAAAGAACATACGGTTTCTGTGGATGGCGAATTTCTGCCTCACGAAACGATGATTGTTCAACACTCATATAACACCTTCAAAGGTGGCCATTAAGATGTCACTATTTTTATATATGATATATTATATGTTTATGTTTTACTTATGCTTCTGTATTTCTCATTTATGGCATACTTTATGATTTCCATTATGGGTAAAACGCGATAATTTCATTTTAGGAAGTGCGGACTACCGCCCCCTCAAAGTGATTTGAATCGTTAATGCCATATGTGGGATGTATAAAGGATGAAGAAAATGGTATTATACACTATATTATACTGGAATTATATTATACATTTATATCATTATGATTTAGTTCCATTAAATATGAAATTGAAATGAAAGTAGCGTTCATGCATACGTACGGCTTACCGTCTCCATGAACGGTGCATTTCATTTCTTACCTCTAAATGTTACGTAATATTATAAATGAATGTATATACTGGATATATAAGATATATATGACATCTAAATCATGAATATAATTCTGGATATAATGGATATTCTACCACATGAACAACTTGTAATTATAAGAAGTTTATTGTTGACTCAAGTTACCAAAGATCGACAAAACGACCGTTATTAACTTAAATAATTACATAATGTTCATAACATTGTAATAAGTGATATAAAAAGGATAATGAAATTTAAAATGGTTCTTAATAAGGTAGATATTAACTCTAGTTTATTATTCAGGAGGTTAAAGAACGGTTGAGTCAAGTCGGACACAAGGTAAGGGAATTTCTTAACCCAATTTCCAATCTCTGGGTCAATCTCCTACTTTCCAATTATGTCATGATATTATTATGTATTATTTTGTATTTTTACTTTCTTTATGTGTACCTATAGTGAATACACATAATAGATCTATTTTATTTTAAAAATGATCTTTTTAAGGACTTCGTCTCAATCTCCTTTCATTGAGTCATATTTGGTTTTATACACAACTTTCTTTTATACGGTGTATAAACCCCTTTGACTTTTACGTTTATTCAAAAGGAATCTGTTTTATACAAAGCATTTTACTAAACGACAAAAAGGGAGTGTTTTTCTTCCCATACTTATGCGGCGACAACGACTTCTCCGCCGCCGTGACCATTATTTGAGTTTCGGCTTCCTCTACAAGCCATCATTTTTTTTAATGAAAAATAAATACAAAGTTTTAACTTTCTTTTATTTTGGTATTGAAAATGGTATTGAAAGAGTTTTTATTATATCAATGTGTTGTATTTATATCTTGTGATTGAAATGTGGAAATTTTATGTTTCGTTTATGCGTGTTTTATGTGATACGATTATGTTATGGTTTATGATATGTTTAAACCTATTCATATGAGGAATGCATTGGACTTAATAAGTGACGGGTGGAGCCCGCTATAGCTCCTCGATGCATCGGCAGGTCTCATGAGACAAACTAGTGTCTTGGCACGAGGCCTTGACAAAATCTTATTTGTGGTCTTGGCACGAGGCCTTGACTACGTGGTTATGATAGTCTGGCATTATTCATTCCATCATTATAAAAGTGGTTATTGATATTGCATGTGATTATTCGATCAGTAGAATATCCATGTGAGGAAGTGAATGGCATTATCTCATTTTACTTTTGCCATATTATGTTGATGTTCAAGTTTAAAAGGCTTTTGTTTTAGTTATACATTGCCTTAAATTTTTATGTTTATTTATGAAAGCTTCTGCATTATTGTTATCCTTACTGAGCATCTGAGCTCACCCCTTTCAATGTTTTAATATTTTCCAGGATGTGAAGAAGTATTTTATGAATAACCTGCAGGGATAGTCAGAAGAGGATATGAGTGTGGACTATGGAGAATTTGTTATTGTAGTTTTTCACTTTATGATGTAATGTAACATTTATGAATGTATCTAGTGTTTCCAAGGCTACTAAACTAATCGGTCTTTCGAGACTTGATCTTTTGTGATCATGCCAATGTTACGAAGTAATGCACCGACTCAGGGTAGCTGGGGTCGGGGCGTTACTTTTAATCTCTTAGTTTTCACTTAAATTTATCTAAAATAAACTCAAACATGGCCACTTGACATCCAAAAACGATTCATAGGATGTACGTGTCTTTAGGTTTCTTCTTAGATCTCTGAGGATCTGATAACCCAAGATACACTAAAAGTGACTGTTTAACCCTAAAAACTTGGGTAAATTTGGGTGATACCACTGCCCTAACCCATTTTGGGGAAGATTTGATCCATTGGAAATTGAGGAGGTAGTGGTTACCACACTACTAGGGGTTCTATACAATGAGAGTGGGATCGGTCCAGGTGGTGAGGAAGTTTGGGGAAAGTAGTGGCCATGTGTCACCGACAGACAGTGTTTGGTGAAGCAGTGGGTGTGAATAGTAGTAGTTGGTTTGGTCTGGAAGATGAGGGAGGTATGGAGGTATCTCATAGTGTTGGTAGTTCCAGATTCACTAGATATTAGGCTTGATAGAAGTGGCCATGACTCTCAAGTTGCTAGCGTTCAATAGCCTCACATAGGTGGAAAGTGCTAGATCTATCCATGGCATGGCCAGATTATCATTGAATAGTGGGGTGTACGCAGCTGCCTTTTGGAGAGTGGGGTGATGTGAAGGCTAGCTATGACAGTAGAGGTCGGCGCCAGTGACCAAATTCTTGGTTGTGAATGGGAGGAGGAGGAGGTTAGGTGCTATTGTGGGCTCACAAGAGAGGCAGGCGACCGAGATCAAGGAGGATCATAGGGTGTCGACGGTTCACCAATGTGATCAAAGAGAGGTGTGGCCAGAGTGTGATGGAGGCTAGGGGGAACCCACTCATCCAAATCTTTTGTGGGAATAAAATGGTTTTTTTACCTTTTTTAATTGATTTTAATCAGTTTCACCACCATATTCGATTTCATCCAATTTTGTAAAGTCCATCCTACACTAATGTTCTAAAAATTTGTCTTATATACCACAAAAATATCCAACCACAGCTTTTATTTTTAAAATCATATAATTGGCTGAAGAAATTTTTTCATTTAATTGAATTATTCCACAGATATTTAGAAAGTGGTTGTCGATTAGAGAAAATATGGTCACCAAATTTTAACCTAATTCTAGTCAAATGTTGGCCAACCTGAATTATTTTTTTAGCGATTCTTCACCACATCATACTGAAAAACAAAACATATAAAGTGAAATACATGTTTATCAATATTAAAACCTAAAAACTCCCAATATTCGATTCCTAAAAAAATGGATGGTCATAACATAGTCATTTGAGATCAGATCAAAGAATTGTTTGATATTTTTGGGACCAGTTTAATGCCCTCTACATAAATTTAAAAAAAAAATTATTGGCTTCAAAAATACATGTGATCTCTCTAAACCAATTTTTTGTACTAGGGATTGCAGTGAAAGTCGATGGGAAGAATATTTAAAAAATTTCATTATTGGAGTGGTAGAACTTGATGTCTCTAGTGATCCAATTTATGGTTTGGTATTAGGATATCGTGTGGATTATTCAAATCACAAAAATAAAATTGAACACATACATTTTTCAAAACAAAGCATTGTCGACAACCTCTAGTCACTAGAAATCATTACTTGAATGATATGAATAAAAACCCCTCTAGATCATCTACAAATACTCCAATAATTTTTGTGCTCGCCATTTATCAAATTATGGGTGCTAGTGCGGAGCTCCAATGAATCCTTTAATGTCACAATGATCTCTTTTATGCCTTCAATCTGTCGAAGGTGTTCTTAGGTCAAATGCTCAGAGAGATAATTTCTCTATATATAAATCAAAAGTAGAGAGAGTTTCTCATTCAATTGGAATGAATATTCCATGGAACGAGAATCTCCTCCTACTTATATATTAGGATATTATAATACACAAAAAGTGTTCCCTAGCCCTTAGAAATAAAACTCCCACTAAATAAATAACAAATAAATTTATGAAAACTAACTAAGTCATAAATTTTGTTTATATTTTTGTCCCCTCCTTTAATATAATAAATATATTATTTGATAAAACCTAATACATTAACTCAACTTGTAATTTCTACTAATATTAAATGAACCTTAAATATTAAAAAAATATTTTTATGAGTAATATTTTTCTTTTTTTCACTAAATACATTATGAATAATTTTAATAAATAAATTCAACCCGATTATTATATACTCTAATAATAATGAATTTATTTATCTTTCATTGATTGATTACTTGGATAACTATAAATCCTCATGGTGGGGCCCACTATGTCCAATATTTCTATTCACTATAATATGGGAAATCTAGAATATGCTATTGTGTATGACCCTCTAGGCCCTTATCTCGATAGTAGTGAATATTATTTATAGACCAAGTGCAAAGTCGAGAAACCCATAAAGACCCCTAAATAGATAAGAAATAGTCATAGAAATTACAACCATCCTATTAACATGTATTATTTAATATAATCTCTATGTTTTTAGATATCTCATAAAGTAGGACACACATTTGTGTCATCATCCTTTCTTGATTTATTATTTATTAATCTAACTAGATGGACTTACGTTCAACTGCCCTGGATGATGATTTATGAAGGTAATGCCATCCTGATCAACCAAGATTGAGATATTAATTCCTCAACTCAGAAGTGAAAAAATTTATCTTAACAATTCAACCAATGGCATACCATTAATGAAACACCCAACACAATATACCTCACCATGATTTCATTATAATTTTTTTCCTTGCATAAAAGTTCATGATCAAATGGAACACATTGTTAATGATCTCAATTTAGGAGACCAATACACATGTTCCTAGATATTAATAACCAATGACACCTAAAACATGTGGTGTTTTTATTGGAAGGTCTATCCTTATAATCTCACCTACCAGAGATCACCAAGTGCAAACTTCAGGAGAAAAAGTTTCAATGCTTATGATCCCCCAACACCTGATTTCCATTCATCAACTATATCCAGTAAGTATGATGTATCTAGACCAAAGGACATTTGTTTATGATTAATGTCATAGTATCTCGATGGTCTCATTGTAGATCAAGATCTACTATAACCTTTTGATATGATAATAATATATTAACATTACCATTTAAATAGTGTAAAAATAAAAATCTACACTATTATTGTAATTGTACATCATGTATAACTCATTATATCCATGATATGGTAATCACAGAGTATTTTTTAGTTGGGTCTAGGGTACCCACTATCAAAACATATCATAACCCAGAATTCACTAATTATATATAGGAGTGTGGGATACCATCCCGACTCACTCCTCATTATACAATATGGTGTAATGGTTTTAGTGAATGTTGTAATTGTACCTTTCTTAACATGATAAGTTCAATTATTCACCATGAAAGTCTTTCAATATCCTTTTGAGGATATGCATTGAACAAAATAACATACACACTAAACTTTGTACCAACTAAAGGCACAAATGGTATTCATTTCAAGTTATATAGTAGAAAGAAACTCACTTTGTCACATATTCATGCATGGATTTTCAAGTAATTTGTTGATAGAACTCTAGAATTAAACTAGCACCTCGAGGAATGAAGTGTATATTTATTTAGTGTCCTAAGGAGACAAGGGGATTCTATCTATAAAACTCCTCAGATAATAAGGTGATCATTGCAAGATAACCTTTTTTTTCTTTAGAGGTAGAACACCCTCAATAAGTATAGTGGGAGAAATATTAACTTATATGAAGCTTATGCTTGAGATATATAAGAGTTGGTATAAAAATAGATTCTATAATTCCTCATGGATGATATTTTTTCAAAAACACAAGTATTGTGCGTGATCAACAGTGAGGTTAGAGAACTAAAAAGATATGATTTTCTAGTCACTAAGTATGGTGACTCATTAAATATTGTCAAGGAATTGACTATGAAGAAACTTTTTCTCCAGTTTCCATGTTTAAATCCATAAAAATTCTACTTTATATAGTAACTTTCCAAGAATATGAGATTTAGTGGATGGATTTAAAAATATATTTACATAATTGAAACCTTATAGAAGATGTATGTATGACATAACCTGAAGGGTTTGTGACTCCAAGAAATTGTAAAAATATATAAAAGTTGTAGAGATACATTTACAGGTTAAATCTAGTATCTTGCTCATGGAACATTTGGTTTGATAAATCCATAAGATATTTTGGTTTCATAAATAATGAATCTGATCCATTTTTTTATAAGCAATTTAGTGGGAGTGAGGTTGTATTCCTAGTAGTATATGTTAATGACATATTAATTATTTGAAACAACATACCATTCTTATAGTCAGTTAAGGATTGCTAAACAAGTGCTTCTCCTTAAAGGAAATATTTGAAGAAGCATGTATCCTTGGAATTGTGATCATTTATAATATATCCAAAAATATTCTTGGATTAATTCAAAGTGCATACATTGACCAGATACTAATGATATTTAGTATGGAATAATCTAGGACGGGATTAATTCAAGTGTCACATTATATACTTCTCTCCAAGAAAGTGTTTCCTCAAACAAAATAGGATATATATATATATATAGGATATGTAGGATACCATATGCCTCTATTATAGGATATATCATGTATGTTAGGTTATATATTAGGTATGACATTACCTATCTTTAAGCATGTTAGGTTGGTATCAAGCTGGTCTAGGATAATAGAATTGGTCTATTTTTATGTTTATCCTTAAGTATCTGATGTGTATTAATGATATTCCACTTAAATATTGAATATAAAAGGAACAAGTCATAATAGGATATACTAATTATAGTTTCATAATGGATTATAATGATTTGAAGTCTCAAATAGTATATATCTTCAATCTTAATGGCATGGTTGTAAGCTGGAAGAGTTTAAAGCAGCTAGATGTTGCCAAATATATAGTGGAATATAAGTATAAAACATCTAATAATATATAAAAAAGTTGTAGTTTGGATTTGAAAATCCATCCAATATATTTATGTTGTTCCCGACAGTAGATATCATATCACATTTTATTATGATAATACTATAGTGGTGGATCTTGAAAAGGAGATAAGGTCACGCCAATGGATGAAGTACATACTCTGAAAATATCACCTCTTGAGGGATATTTTCACAAAGGGTTGAATTCGTTGTGATCGACATTTACATATAGTAAAAAAATTAATCCCTTTAATAAATCTTTATCTTACTAGAAACATGAATATCATGTGATAGCTAGTGGATTGAACGTTGTTAGAAGTTGTCTCTAGTTCAAGTGTAATTTTATTATATTTGGTGACCCAGAACTAACTTCTATATACTTTATGGTTACTCATATTCATTATTTTGAATAATTTATAAAACAAATAACATCATTATTGTTCTTCTCTTTGAAATATAATGTGATAATGTTTTAAGTGTACATGTTACACTGAAAGGTTAAAGAAATTCCCTGTTATGATAAGAACCTATAAGTGACAACAATATTCTTAAATATAAGTTTTATATTAAAATTATATAATTTGATATGATATAGATGATATAGACTATTAGGGGTGGAGAATCATTGGACTTTGAGACACTTACTCATGGTATACACCCTTGGTAATCTTTAGTGTAAGAGATTATGAGAACATGAACCGCGAGTAGGAAATCTATGTTTATATGTTTTATTGGATGTTACTATATGATAACATGTGTAATGATCTATTGACTTTAATATTATTATTAATTCATGTAATGAGTCATGTACTTTGATGTATTGTTGAAAATCATTATGATATATACTCATGACAAAGTAGGATATATTGGGTGTGTAATAAATAACATTGTGTTAATGAATAATGAAATAAAGGACTTTTCACTAATATTATTTAATGGAAATTGAAATTTTAGGCCCTTTTATTAGAATGTAACTTCCTAATTATGTTCAATTACATGGTGGTTTTATCGAAAAGTTTGTTTTTAGAATGTACAAGAAAGATACATTGAGAACATAGCTTGATGACACCATCATGAAACTTACTTGATTAGAGATATATATATAAATGGATTATATTACACCGTGAAAATTCAAAGGAGGTTACACATCATTGTGAAATAAACTTATTTCTCTACGGTATATTTATCGTGTGCTAGATTCTAACCTTGGACTTTAGGCAATGTATCTTAATTCCACTGAGAAAGGGGCCTATAGGGTCACACAATAAGTGTATCTGAAATCTTTATTAAATTTCATTATAAATTTATCATGTTAGATAAATATTATTCCTACGCTCAGTTTAATAATCATTCATGTTGATTTTATCATCAAAATTCAATCACAAGTTATTCGAGAGAATATATATATATGAGTAAAATATTTAATAAATATTTATTAACCAGGTATTTCTTTATTTAATTATGTGAATAGATAATATTTACTTATTTTGGTATATTCACAAGGTAAAAAAATATTTATTTATTTAGTTACATGAATATTAAATAAAATTTTATTCATAAATTAAATGAATATTATATTTATAAATTAATTAGATAATAATTCATGGATATTTATTTAATTAAATAAATAAACATTATCCAGGGACCGATAAATATTGAGAAGGATTGGTAGAGCGGGTTTAATGGGATTATGAGGAATTTCATATTAAATATTATTTTAATAAATATTAATTTATATATTAAAGAAAATAATATTTATTTTATCCACAAGTTTATTTCATGTCAAGTAAATTATAAAAATTTTATTATTATTGATACATGGGGTTTGTTGGGGATTAAAAAAATAATAAGGGAACTTGTACAATTATTATTTTCTATCCATAGTACTATTCAAACAAAGTTATGACATTTTCTAAACATGAAAGACCTATTCATTCATTATGAAAATTGAATTCTATAGAGGATTCTATCAATACCTAGAGAGAACTCCCCTAGAACTCTCTGAAGATTATGGAGAAAATTTTCCTCCTCTTCTAAAGAAAATCCTTCTCTCTTGAAGGACTCAGTTGTGATAAACATTGATCACCATAAGAATTAGAACCATATATGCTAACACCTGGAGGATACTATGGTGATGATTATAGGTTTGAAATTCATGTGTGGATCACCACTAGAGGTAATATAACCTTGATTCCTTTGGTTCAATGATTTTATAATAAGAGGTCTTTGGTTGATCACTCATAATAAATAAAGAATTCAATGAAAGGAAATTGCTTAATTATATAAATTAATTTTAAATTATATTTGAAAAGATACCTTCATCTTTCTTTCAGAATCATGACTATTAATATTCATATTAATTTTATTGTTCCTGATTATTCTTCATTATGTACATCATGAATTATTCATAGATTACGAGAGAGGGAGAGAGAGGTACAAGTCGAGTTGGTAGTTTCCCAAATAGTATCTCCACTTTTCCTATAACCTAGAGTAAGTTACTATAGGTTAATTTAATATAATTTAACTTTGTATAGGGTAAGGTTTTATAGATTAAGTTTCTATAGGGTAACTTTCTAGGGTATATTAATATAGGGTAAGTTATAGTAGGGTAACTTTCTATAGGGTGACTTTTTATAGGGTAAGTTGTTTTTGGGTAACTTTTTATAGGATAAGTGACTATAGGGTAACATATTATATAGTAACTTACTATATGGTAAGTAACTATAATGCTATATGCTAATTTTTCTCAAATGAATAGTGTTTCTGGTACATTCTAAATATTAAATAAATGATTAAAACATACCTTAAAGGGAAGTGGGTTGTTTTCCACACACTATTCATAGGGAGATCATATGATGGGGGCCACCAATTCTTATAAGAAATAAATCTCCTTTAATTATCAATGGATTCAAGTGTCTTTTGTTCTAGGAGACTTCTTTAGGTAAATCAAACACTCTACCTGGATTTTTGTCTCATTTACTTTTTCTTCTTCCACATCACTCAATTTTTCTTTTTGGGAAAGGGTTTTTATTGATGATTCCACCAGTTCATGGTGGGATCAACTCGATATCAAGGGTATTTTTTCATCTTATCTAAAGGATGTACCATAGGGTGATCGAACATTATTTCATGCCATTTTATTAAAGTTAAGTGACTTGATGAATTTATTTGGGATTTTTTCTTAAATTAAATTATGTTTGTGATTAATCTAGTATTGAATGTTTAGGGTTTTTATTAGGATTGTTTCAGTGGGATTCCAAGATACTTCCAAGAGTGGTTGTTCATGGTTTGGGTGCATCGGGATGAATCGGTGAGATTATAGGAAATTATGACTATTTGTGTTAAATTAGAAAATTAATTGAAAATTGTATGGTTATTTATAAATTATTTTGATTAATTAATTTTGACATCATGGATTAGGTATTGAAGCCTTTTGAAAATAGACTGCACCTTTTTGCTCACGATTTTAGTGAATGGATGTCACTTGATGAGTTTTTAAGCACTATGCCTAATTAAATTAAATTTAAAAATAATTATATTATTATATTATTTATTTATTTAAATTTTATAGCTTTATATAAGGCCTCATAATGATTGTTTATGGATAAATGGTATTAGAATAGAATGGGAGAGAGTAATCAGTTTGTGCTTAAAGGTAAGAGCTCTATGAATGAGGTAGGTATCCTTGACTTTACTAATTCTCGTATTAATTTGGTATTTTATGTTTTTGTTCCATAATTATTATTATTTTATACATTTTACATGAATTTTATGATTATGGAATAAATTGGGATGGGCTCGTGTTATCCTAATAACCAACATTGATTACATAACATATTAAATAATCCTATGGAGGCACTTTAGTTGAATGGTTATTGGTGGCCCTCTTTATGGATTGTATATAAGTGTGTGTTGGATTTTAAATAACAAGAGGTTTCCATTTTAAAATTTTGATTTTAAAAATAGGATTTTATTAAAATATAATTTTAAAGGAAATTGGGTTGTTTGAGAAATGGGTTTTGAATGATATTTCATAATGTGAAAGGGGTTTTCTAAATAATGTTTTGATAGATTTGGGTCAAAGAACTATTGTGAGTAATACATCATGTGATTATATTTCTAAATGGTTTTAAAAATGGTATTTTGACTTGGATTCCAAAGGAAATATGAAAGGTCTTATTTGATTTTTTTTTTTTTTGTCTGTTCGACCTTTTATGGGTGATGCCCTATTATCTAAAGCATAAGTTATTTTATATGTGCCACTTGGTGTGGTTTCCTTATATGCTAATTGTTGCATGATGATAGATGTTATGTGTGTTGGGTGATGATGGTTGATTTTTGTATCAGATTATTGATTTGATCTAGATGGATATGACAGATCCCCTAGGTGGGTAAATATACATTTGAAGGACCTTAATAGATATTAAGGGACATTATGGCTAGAATGATGGTATGGATTATGGAGATGGAAATATGATTAAGGAACCCATATAGGGTGTCTAGAAAATTATGTGACCTATGGGGCCTTGATGGGTTCTCAGTACCATGTTATCCCTTGAGAGGGTTGGTTTGGGATATGTTTGGTGATGATTTTAGGTGTTACTTTAGAACCTGAATCATTTTATGAGACTGATATGGTTTCAGTGGAGAGGATAGGTCATGCACTTAGGAAACTGACCTCAAATATATGAGATAGGTTATATGGATGGAAAAATCTTAATATATGTGTTGTAAGATATATTATGATAGGGACACGCTTCCCTCATATATATATATATATATATATATTGTATAAGAAATTTCTAGATCTGGTCATCTAGCATTTGGCCTTTGAGTCTATATATAATTTTTTGGATATTTCCTTAGATTTGGATGGATGTATATCTACTTATAATTCCTTAGGAAATACCATTAAATTTGAATTGATTCCTATTTATTTATAATTCCTTGGGAAATCCACTATGATTTAGCTTGATTCCTATTGATTTGGAATGCCTTGAACAATCCCCTTAGATTCAGTTTTAGGACTATTTATTTATAATGCCTTGGGAAATCTCCTTGGATTTGGATTGATGATTATTAAAAAGGTGTGCCTCATTTATCTTGATGATATTACTAAGTGGGAATTTATTCCCCCTAGATAGATTATTTGAGATTACTTAGCGAGCATATCCCCCCCCCCATGAAAAGTTTATGGTGCCTGGGTGGATACCCATTATTAAGCCATTGAGCCTAATGACTATGGATACCTAGGATACTAACTAATATCTAGTGTTTATTATTGCTACTAAATGAGATTATGGGGTGGGATTTCTATTATCCCAAATGATTATATATCACATTCAAATACACTTTAGTACTGGCTGAAGCAAGTGTGGTGGGAATTAAAGGTGGCTTGGTTAGCACCCGATAACATGACATAGATGTTTGTTTATGCCTTGTGTTACTTTTTTAGGTGGGTATGTTTCATCAGATAAATTTCACACTTTATATATTTATTTCCTTCACATATAATTACTCAAATTATCACTAAGTATTTTTTGGGATTTGGGTATTTCTTACTGGGTTATTAGACTCACCCCTACCACTTACATGGCATGGGTTTCAGTGTATGTAGGTAGACCTTTAAAGTTTTATCTTAGCACATATATACTTATTAGATTTGGAAACATGGTATAGGTATATTAGGTTATGGAGGTTTATAATTATTTGGGATGATTATATGATTTGGGATGAAGGCCGGTTTATTTTAGTTATTGTTTTTCATATACTAGTCAGCGTGTTGTTATTTATTTATATATGGGGACACATTATCCATTACCACCCTATTATGTTTTTCTACATCATGTAGATAGATTTATGACTTTCTATTATGTACTGTGATGGCCCTCTTGGATACATGTTTTATGTATATAGGTTTTTAGGATGTTTATTATATAGAATGTCATTCTAAATTTTCAATTGATTCATGAAAGACCCAAAACTATTATTTTAAAGGAAATAGTCTCCCCATGATTTTTTAGTCCCTCAACACTAGTCATAAACCTATGACATATGGGTGGAGACACTAGAGTTCATGTGGTGACCCCCACCCAGGAGTCATTCGGGTGATCTAGGCTGAGGCATTACAAAATGGTATCAAATATATGTTTTGGGATATGATAGTGATAGTTTGATACAGATTTTGGTTATCAATATTTAGGATATATGCCAAAAACATTCATGTATAGGATGACATCAGTTGACACCCAAGTTGTTAGGGGATAGATAGTTTTGGAACTAGGCACTCTCGGATGAGTGAGGTGATGGCTTGGAATGAAATCTCAAGTGGGGTCAATGAGACTTGGGATGAGTCATAAGGATCAGCCAGAATCAAATAAGTGATTCACACATCATAATAGTGACATTCTTAGGGGGTGATACATGCACTTATGGGTGATGTTGTTTAAACTTTTTCCTCATTATAATCCATCATTAATTAAAGAAAATTATAATATAATCAATATTTATTGAAATATATTATAAGGTGTTACTATTTTAATATGGATGTGAGGAGATTTTTTGATTAATTATGTTTTTGATTATTTGTCCAATATGGGGAAATGGTTTTTGGTATAGTTGGTTTTTTTAGAAATCCCAGTTTTGAAAGTAAAACAAATGTGATGGGATGAGGTGTGTGTAAAATGGTTTTAAATTTTTTTTAATAGAAATGGATTGTGGATCCAATGATTTTGAAATGATTTGTAATTTTTTGGATTTGAGAAAATGTGAGGAAAATGGTTTTTAAATTAGATTTCAATGAATTATTTGAAAATGGGATTGTTTTTTAGAAACAGTACCTACTAAGAAAATATTTTGGTATTTTTTGGCAGAAAACATTGGATATTAAGGATTGATTTGAGTGGAGTTTTTGGAAAAATAAATTGGTACCTGTGGAAACCAGATTGGATATATTTTTTGTGTTTTGACAGGGAGTGACCAAGATGCGTGAATTGTTTGATTGGATTATGTGTCATTTTATTTGAAAATTTGAAAATGTAAATGGAAGGTGTGGACCTAGTTTTTTATAATGTTTGGGATAATCAATTGGTTCCTTTATAAAATGGGTTTTATTGATTTATAGTGGTGAAATAGGGGTTCACGGGGTATTTCTTGGGTGTTCTGATGATATGCCAAGTTTTTTTAGATATACTCTAGTAGAGGGATCATGGGATGGATGATTTATGTGGGACTCGAGTAATTGGATGTGTGTTTTTATACAGATTATAGATAGTACTGGTTGGATTATGTTTTTAATAAGAGATTCCTATAGTGGAGAGAACTGTTAGGTAAAATCGGCCTTTTAAGTGTGGTCATGTTGGTGGTTGGGATGATAGTAGGTTTCTAGTGAGTGGATATACCTTGTTGGGAATTTGATTATGATGATTGATAGAGTTTGTGTGTTGGAAAAGGGCTCAGGATGGTGGAATGTTCATCAAAGAGTGAGTTAGATTGGTGGCATGTCAGTTCTTATGGGTATAATGTGGTGATAAATTAGTTTCATTGAGGATCTAACCATGGGATTACACTGAGATTCAGGTCTATATTTTGGTGGGGTGTTGTATATCTGGAGTGTGATGGTTGAATTAGTGATTTTTCAATGACCCAGGGTAGTCTAGACAATTAGAGAATAGATGGATGTATTCATCAAAATCATAGTGTTATGGGAATTCATAGGTAAGGATGCTTAAGTGATAGTAAAACTTGGTATTTATATGTCCAAGATATCATAGGGATGAACTATTGTATGGTGGGGAGGTAGTAAATTCTTAGGTATATTAAAATAGTAATTCGAGTCAGATCACAGGCCACCCTTGTGAATTTTGACACTTTAAAGATTCCAGGGATTAAAATTTTATTTAAATATATTTTTGAGTTATATTTCCTTGAAATCTGTAGTATTTGGATGTTTTTGATTGATTTTGGATTCTTTAAAAGATTATATTAAATTTTTTAAATTTTGGCAGTTTTTTAGTTTAAGTCTATTTTGGTAATTTTAAATATAGGCTTACTGTTTGGGTGTTTTTGGGTGTAAAATTCTAAAAATTTATAAGTTCGTTGAAATTTTTTTGATTTTTAAGCTTTAAATGATTTTTTGGGTTATTTTTTAGTTTTCTTAAAATTTCAAAGAATTTTTTTTTATTTTAATATGTTTATAATGGAATCCTATATTTTTTAGTGTTGCGGGTATATTATAAAGCTTAAATAAGGATTAGGAATGTTTTTAATTATAGGGTGACCTATGTAAGGGTAACCTACATAAGGGGAATTTGTTTTAAAGTAAGTTTATATAGGGTAACTTATTGTAGGTTAAGTTGCAAAAAAGTAACATATTGTAGGTTATATAGCTCTAGGGTAACTTACTATAGCATAAGTTATTGTGGGATAACATTTTATAGGGTATGTTAGTATAATTTAAGTTTATTTAGGATAACTTTCAATTGGTTAAGTTTTATAGGGTTAGTTGTTATAGGGTAAATTTTTATAGGGTTGGTTGTTATAGGGTAACTTTATATAGCGTAAGTAGATATAGGATAAATTTCTATAGGGTAATTTGATATAGGGTATATTTTTATAGGGTAAGTTACTATAGGGTGACTTGCTATAGGGTAACTTTCTATTGGGTAAGCACAATATAGTAAATTACTCTAGTGTAACTTGTTATAGGGTAACTTTCTATAGGGTAATTTGGTTCTGATTAACAATGTTTGCAATACTTTCCAAATATTAAATAAATGATTAAAAATGTATTTTAAAGTGTAATGGTTTATTTTCCATGCCCTTTGCATAGAGGACTCGTGCTAGAGGGTTCTCCTCTTCTTCAAAGAATAAGATATCCTTTTATTCTAAAAGTATTGAAGTGTCATTTGGTCTAGGATACTTCTTCAGATATATCTAACACTCCACATGGATTATTTCTAATTTTCTTCACATTATTATTTATCACTCATTTGTTCTTATTAGGTGAGTTTTTTAGTGAAAATTACACAAGATCATGGTGGAATCATCCTAATATCAATGATTTTTTGCTCATATTAGCTCAAAGATGACCTGATAAGGTGATTATACATCATTGCACACCAATTTGTTAAAGTTAAGTCACCCAGTGAATTTATTCAGGTTTTTTTTCTTAAATTAAATTATTTTGGTGATTAATCAAGTGTAAAATGTTTTTTTATTATTCTTAGGATGGTGTTGGGGGTATGGAAAGGACCTTCTCTGAGTGGTTGGTCATTGTTTTTATGTTTTGGGATGAATCAATGAGATTTTAGAGAATTATTCCTAGTTGTGATAAATTAAAAAAAATAATTATAAATTATTTAATTAATTATAAATAGTAGTAATTAATTAATCTAAAGATCATGGATTATATTTTGGTGCATGTCAGGAATTGATCACACCCCAATGCATGTATGTTCAGTGAGAGGGTGTCTATAATTGAGTTATTAGGTGTTATACCTATTTAAATTAAATTTTAAAAACAATTATAATGTTTTAGAATAAATTAATTAAAATTTTATTACTTTATATAAGGCCTTTCAATGATGGAAGATAGTTATATGGGCTTGGATGAGTTTGGGAGAGTGTAATCTGATTGTTCTTAAAGGAAATAACATTATGAATGAGGTAGGTGGCCTTGAATTTACTGAGTCACTTGAATATTTGGAATTTGATGTTCATGTTTCATCATTATGATTACTATATGTATGTTTCATGACTTGTATGATTCTTATATAAATTGGGATGGGATCATGTTGGCCTAATAGTCAACATGGGTTATATAGATTTATAAGTGGTTTGATGGTGTATCCTTGGCCAAATGAGTGTCAATATACCTATTTATGGATTTTATGCAAGTGTGTTTTGGATCTTAAGGATAGAAATATTTCCATTTTAAAAATTTATTTTTAAAATAGGATTTGATAATAATGGAATTTAAAATTAAATTTGGAAATTTGAGAAATGGGTTTTGAAATTTTATTTTAAAACAAGAAAGGTATTTTCAAAATAATTTAATGATGGATTTTTTCTAAGGGACTATACTGAGTAAGGAAGTATGTGATTCCATTTCTAAATGGTTCTAAAAAGGTATTTTTAACTTGGTTTACAAAGGAAATTTGTAAGGGAATATTTGAGTTGTTTTGGTCTATTGACCATGTGAGGGTGATGCCCTATTTTATAAATCATGAGTGCTTTTATATGTTCCCCTTATTGTGATTAACTTATATATTTCTTGTTTTATAATGATGCATGTTATAAATGTATGACAATGATGGTTGATTTTGGTTTCAAAGTGGTGGGTTGATCCATATGGATGTGACAAAACCGTTAGGGGGTAAAGATGGGTCGTAAGGACCCTAATAGATGTTGATAGATTTTATAGTCAAAAATACGTGCAAGGGTTGATAGATGGAAATGTGATCGAGGAACCTATATAGGGTGTATGGGGTATGATAAGACCCAGGGTACCTTAGTGGGTTCCTGGTATCATGTTAAACCTAGAGAGGGTTGGTACGGGATACAGGTAATGATGTTGTGGGTGTAACCATAGAACACGAATCATAGTGTGAGACTAATGTGTATATAGTGATGAGGATAGGTCATGTGCTTGAGAAATGAACCTTCATTTTATAATACAATTTGGATGGATGTCCAAACCTTATGAGATTCATTGTATGAGATATTATGAGATGTACACATTTCCATATAATATATATATATATATATATATATGTTTCATAGAGAATATCTATGTCTAGTTACCTAGGATTTGGCCATTAGTTATATATAGAATTATGGAGATACATCCTTAGATTCAACTAGATGCCTATTTAATTTGAATTCCATGGGTGATCTAATTAGATTTAGATTGATTCTTATTGATTTTTAATTCCATTTGCAATCCTCTTGAATTTAGATTGATCCCAATTGATTTAGAATACCTTGGTTAATCTACTAGGATTCTCCTTAATTATTATTAATTTAAAGTTCCATGGGAAATCCCCTTGGATTCATATTGATTAATATTTATGAGGTGAATGATGTCCCCCAAAATGAGATAAAAAAGTGAGTAATTATTATCCTAAGATATATTATATGAGATTACCAGGTAGGGTGCATTTCCCCTAGAGATTTTATGGAATTCCTAGGTGGTAACCTAGGATTCTCTTGTTGAGCTTGATGACTATATATTCCTATGATACTAAATTTTATCTTATGTTTATACCTATTACTAAATGATATTTCACTATAGGATGTTTATCCCCTAAATGATTTTGTATCACATTCACAGACACTCTTTCACTAGTCGAAGCCGGTATGGTGGAGATTTGGCGTGGTCTCATTAGCACCCAATAACCCAACACAAATTTTTGTGTGCCTTATGTTACATTTTTGGTTGGGTGTGTTGCACGATCATTATTGTACTTTTTATATATGTATTTAATTCCCATCCACTTGATCATAGCAGCAATGAGTAATGTTGAGGCATTGGGGATTTCTAATAGGGTCTTTGGATTCACCCCTACCTACATACACAACATGGGTTTTGATTTATATGGGTAGAAATTCCATGTTTTCTCTAAAGACACAAAAATTTATTGGATCTAGACACATGGTAAAAGTCTATAAAGTTATATATGTCAAGGATTAAATATGATGATTGTGTGAGTTAGGTTAGAGGCTAGTTTAATTTTAGTTATTGTTTAGCATTTACTAGCCATTATGCCATTTTTTATTTATATATAGTGTATTTCTAGGAGAAACAAAAAAAAAGATTCTATGTGCTACCAATGATAACATTGTAAGTCCACACGGTCGGTCCACTGAAATTTTGAACACATAACACTAGAGAAGAAAACAAAACCCCTAGAGATTTTCCTCCCCTAGAGTGTATCAGAAGTAGTTAGTCATTGTACACTACCCACCATACAAAGTTGGCTTTGCACAAACCTTATCACAAACATATAAAGTAATATAAAATATATTCAATGGTAGAATATGAAACATCAATACATATTAAGAAAGTGAACAAGAGTTTAACATGCTTCAAACTATATCCAATGTACTTGGAGAAAGTAACCACTGCTTGATTTTATTTTAAAAAATATATATTTGACAATAATATATTATAAAATATAACTAATCCTCACCAACTTATCAAATTTACAATAAATTCTTAGTTGAATTACACTTTTAATTGAAGTTACCATGCACTTATATACTAAGTTTCATCTGGTTAACCAGTAATACATGTTCCCCTGGATTCACGGATCACAAATTATGACTACCTAATCATGATTACCAGCCTAGTGACCCTTCATTATTTCTAAACCTATGTAAATTTTAATGATTCACCATAAAAAAATTGGTATTTGTGAAATTACAATGGTTCCACTGTATCTGGGGAAGTCTCGCTGTCGTTGTCTTCATGTCAAGTTCATCCTATCATCTATTGCAAAAAGTTCCAATGAATTTAATTCTGATGGATGAAATTTTGGTGAATTTAAAAAAAATCACGTCTCAATAGCCTCCAATGTGATTTTTATTTCAGAGAACCATTGGAAAATATCTAACATTTATCATGAAGTAATATTCATCATTCTTCTTTGTTTCATTCACCCAAATCCAACTAATGCTCATTATTGCCTAGGGATTTCTTGAACAACTACCATGGTGAATATATCTCCCATATTTTCACTTCCTATTATTTTTTTAATCACTATATACTTTTATTCTAGAAAATTTATAATTAAATGATACTTTATGTTTATTTTCTTCATTTGAGCATGGAATATCGGATTTTTTGCCTAGTGAATTACACTTTGGTTGTCATGATAAATCATTGCTCTTTCCTGAATCATTTCGAGATTCTTCAGTAATATATTCAATCACACCATTTCTTTTCTAGATTCTATTGTATTTATATAATCATCTTATTTTAAATTTTGATTTGAAATATCTTTAAACATTGATGATTATCTGATAGCCATTCCACCAAAATTAAACACAAAGTTAGTTGTACTTTCCCTAGTATTTGTGTCACCAGAAGAGTATAAGGCCATAAAACCTTGTAATAGATCATCGGTTATAAATAAAATTTCTTGATATTCTTATCCTTTTAAATATTGGAGGATCCATTTCATAGCCTCCAAGTTTACTTTCCTTAGATTCTCTATATAGCGACTCAAAACTCCTGCTACATGGGAAATTTTTGACCTGGTTCAAACCATTACATACATCAAGATTTCATTCATTGAGGCATATGGTAATTTCTCTATATACTTGTCCATAACATCCATTTATGGTTCATTTGACATGGATAATGTGATGTGATGGAAAATAGGGGCTAATACTGACTTTCTTCTAGCCAACCCAAACCTTTTGATGATCTTCTAGATATACTCCTTCTGATATGAACCAATGTTCTAGATCTCCTATCTTTTTCTATATTTATCCCCAAAATATTATTTGACTGTATAAGATATTTAATCTCAAATATTCCAAACAAATCACATTTTAGCTTTTAGATTTTTAAACCATCCATTCTATCTATCAAGATTTCATCCATATATAAGTGAAATATGATGAATATACCGTATACCCATTTCTTTTAGTAGTAGAAATGATCTATATTGAATATTTTAAAAAATTATTCAGACATAAAAGAATCAAATTTATGATTCCATTTTTGAGGTGATTGCTTTAAGTCATACAAAAGTGTCTTTAATTTACATACCAAATTCTGGTTCCCTTCTACCCATAAACCTATTGGTTATTTCATGTAGTTTTCCTCCTCCAACTCACTGTGAAGGAAATATTTCTTGACATTCAAATTCTCTAGATACATATTTTATGATTTCATGATACTTAACACTATTTATATGGTAGTATTATTTAACTATTGATGAGAATATTTCTGAGAAATAAAATCCTTCCTTCTATTGAAACCATTCACTACTAGTTGTGATTTGTAGCTTTTCATTCCATTATTCTCTTACTTAATCTAGTTAAACAATTTATTTTATAATGATTTTTTCCTTTATATAATTTCAGTTATCTCCAAATCTCTTTTAAACGCTAATGAATTCATCTCCTCATTGAAGGTAGACTCTCACTTTTTAGAGAGTGTGAGTAAAGAATCTTCCTTAAAATTTACATGTTTTACTACATGCGTTGGGAGTAGAATTTTTAGGTCAACACCATACCTTTGAATTGATATACAGATTTTGATTTATCTCATTATTTGAATCATATTCTTCGAACTACTCGGATCAACTCTCCCCACTAGAACTTGAATTTTCAATACCTTGACTTCTATGGATAGTAATATTAGTGTTCCCACTTGAGCCTCATTCTCCATATAACTTTTTAGTCTTTATAAAGTTATTAATCTTATACTTTTAGTTATTTTAGCACTCATATCTGATTTTTGTTTAAGTTGTGAGATTCTAGTAAATTTACTATGATCAATGTGGTAATAAATAGTTTTTTTCCTTAAAATTCTTACTCCGCCAAGTTTTTATCTTTCCATGTAATTTTTTCTTTAAAGATAATGTACCTACCCCTAGTGATTTTTTTTACTTACCCATAAATAATATCCCAAATTTTCATTTCTATAGTCAAATAAAAAATACATTTTATATTTTGATTCAGGTATTTTCTTATCCATATCATTTACATGTACATATGCTAAAATACTAAATACTCTGACATAATGTACATTCGATCATTTTTTCAAACCGCATATCATTCATAAATTACTACCCAACTACCAATATTGGACTTCTATTGGTGAGATAAGTTATTGTGTTGATTTCCTCTATACAAATTTCCTTAGGAATTCTTGAGTTCAGCCTCATACTCCTAGATTTCTCCATCATTGAAATATACATTCTTTTAGCCACTCTATTTTTTTTGTGGAGTTACAAGAACCATCTTCTCATGTCTCATTCCTTACTTTTGGAATATGTTCTATAGTTTTTTCTTGTGTACTCATTACTATTATCCATCTAGATGCACTTTTTCTTTTAGTCCCATTCTGTTTCTACAAAATCTTTCGAATGAATAAACACCTGAAAGGAATTATATTTTTCTTTCATGAATTAAATTCACAATTTAATTATAGAATGATTAATGAAATTAATAAATTTAATTAAGACACTATAAGATTGAATAGGAGAAGGTCCGCAAATATCTGAGTGTAGAAGCTTAAACTTTTTATTCTTGAGCTTCTGACTATCTAAATTGAAATACAATATTTTTTTATTAATAAGCACATAATGACCACATTATCCAAATTTCATGTGATAAAGTTTTAATATTCCCTTGGACTTAAGAACATTAATATTCTTCTCACTGGGGTGACCAAACCTACAGTTCCATACTTTCATATTATTAAAAGTTAAGCTTATGGTTATTTCAATTTTTTCTAGATTTCCAGACAAGTAAAGAGTCTCATCCTTTACTCCTTTTTCAACCATTATGGAACACAAAGTAAATTTTCATACCTTGTTTTCAAAGTTAGTTCCATATATTACATCATCTAATTATCCAATGGAAATAATTTTTTTTAATAAACTAAGGGTGTGGTGAACATTTTATATTTTCAACTATCCTTCATTATTGATTCAAATGTTAATTTACCCTTTTACAAAAATTACCATGGATTCATCTTCTATAAGATATAATTTAAAAAACTTCCCTTATATATATTTGACTATGCATCTTTGATCACCAGTTGAATGGAAATATCTCCAGAGCTAATCACCCAAGATTCTTCCAAAGTGTTCCCACTTGAAAGTAATTATTACTTTCTATAATTAGAAAAATAAAATTTATACTACTAAATTTTAATGTTTTCCCAGTTTTACCTTTAGTAATTTTTCAATTCTTTTTTATATGGCCTTTATTCACAAAATCACAATATGTAGGCCCTCGAAAATTTTATTACATAGAATCTTCTCTTGGGAATTTTCACTAGAGTGATTATTAGGATAAACCTACTTCTGAGGGAGTGATAGTCCCCTTCCTTCATGATTAAGATTATTTTTTGATGGTGCATGAGCTTCCCTCAACTTGATCACTTTATTTATTATTATATTCCTGATATCATCAAACAAAATTTCTATTTTTTCAGAGGTGTTACTCACGGTTGTGACCATTGCATCCCAACTCTCCAGAAATGAAGATAATAGTAGAATTTCTCATATAACATTAGAAAATTTAATTTTCACTAATTTTAGCTACCCATAAATAATGTTTAAGTCACTCACATGATTAGTCAGCTCTCTTTATTATAACAATCCTAAGCAATAAAATCATCGGAACATAAAAACTTTGTTAAGGATAGTTCAATTTCCATAAATGTTTTTCAAGGTATTAATAACATATTCTATAACACCCCATGATATTAATATATTATTAACTTTAAATATATTAATGTTTTTGATAGCTTTCTTTACATGCAACATTGAACTTAAACAAAACCTCTATATATTTAGATAAAATATAAATACTTAAATATGAATGTTAAAATCTAGTTTTTAAACTATAGAGAATTAATACAAGGAACATATTTATTAAATATATGTATAAAATAAATAAAGTCTAATTTTAATATGAATTAAATTTAATTAGTTTACCTAAAATGACTAATTGGGTCATTTAATGTTAAGAAAAGTATTTTTCTAGAAAAAAACATTTTATGTGATTTTCATTTCTATTTAAATAAATATGTGATTAATGATGATAAATTATGTTTGATATTAATAATTGGTTAACACAAAATTAGTTGGTATATGATATGAAATAATAATAATAACACTTAATATTTTAAAATATCATTTTTCAATAGAAACGGTTTTTCATTATATTTTATGATTTTATTAAAAAATTGAATTTATAAATTTTCTAAGTTGAATTTGAAAATACAAACATAATTTTTTGATTTATAATAAAAATATTATTTTAAGATTAAATTTTGGGTTTTTTCTAAAAATAATGTTTCTAGTTGGAAAATATGTTGTTTGAAAACTTATAATTTTTATGGTTTTATCATTATGTAAGTGTATCCTAGATGTTTAAAAAATATTTTAAGTAAAAAATATTTTTTTTAAAGAATAAAATTATGAATTTTAATATATTTTTTGATCTTATAAATCCTATCTCAAATATTTTTAGAACTAAATTTCATTGTTAGTTTAATAAAAAAATGTTATAGTTATTTTCTTTGAATTAAGAATTTTTAAGGTGATATTAGATTTCATATTGCTATAAAAAATCATAAGTTTTATTTTATTTATAATAAACTAATATTTTTCATGGTAATTTATAATATTAATAACTATTTCTTACACATAAATTTTAATCTTAAAAATACACTATTTCTAAAAAAATTATGTGTTGTGTATTAAAATTAACTGTTCAAATCATTAAAAATTTTAATTGACGAAATTATTTCCAAATTTTAAAATCATAAGGATAAAATTATATAAAGGATTTTATGTTAATTGTTTCAATAAAATTAATTAATAAGGTTAAAAACTAATTACCAAAGTAATAGTATATTAGAGTAAAAGTTAAAATAAAATGCCTTAAAACACTCAAATTTGTCTACCAAATGAGTGGTTAAGGTGTTTTTCTACCTAAAATAAATTTACCCTACTATCTTTTCCATTTTTATCCATTAACCATGGAATAGTGACATCACATTATGGATAATGTTAAGGGTGCTTCCAAAAGTGCCATTACCTCCATTTATAAAAAGGTAACACTTTCTCCACTTCAAGAGTCATATTACCATTGAATATTCCCTTTACAATACAATAAATTATTATAACTATAACCATATTCTATTTCTAAAACACTACTTTCACTAATTTATCATAAATCCTTCATTTCAAAGAATAATTCCACGAAAAAATTCAAAATCCCCAACGTGAGTATCCCCTTATTATTAATGTTACTATATTATTTTTTATTATACTAACCTTATATGACCATATAGATATAATTAAATTATTATAATAAGTAAACTTAATTGTTATTATATTAATTAAACAAAAATTATTCATTTCATTCCATCTACTTAGAAAAACCATAAAATCGATTGTGTGTGTGTGCAGACTATCACTTCCATGAAACGATGTGGTTTGTTTTTCATCACTTTCTATAAAGTCTGGTATACAGGATTGAATTTATTAATAAATATGTTATCTATGTCAAAAATACAATTATAAAAAGATAATTTTTCAAATAACATCTTTCAATCCATTTATTAAGAAATGGGATTGCTAATTGGGTGTACATACGGACTACCACATCCATGAAGAATAAATTTTATTTATCATCACCGCCCACATTGGATGGTTCTAAGAATGTATTTAATGATAATATATCATAATTATGACATTTTTTATAATATTAATACTTCATGTTATCATTATATAAATACATTACCTTACTAATGAAAACATTATAATACATTACTGTTCAGGATAATTTCACCACCTATATGAACGATGTTATAATCTTTATCTCGTAAATGATTATGGGATGTTATATAATGGTAATATTATGTAATAATTATATATTTTTTATTTTTTATTTTTTATTTTTTTATTTTAATTTTTTGTTGATATTTAAAATATTTATTAATATATCACCTTTCAATCGTTAAACACGTCGAAAACTAGTTCATCGCGATTTCCATTTTTACAATCTGTATTTATATATTTCACCTAATAAAAATAGATCCAAAGTAATATTTAAAAAACAATAAATATTATATATTTAATGATATAGTAATTATTAAATTTAAACCACTTAGTGAAAACTTATCACATCTTCATGAAGTTTATAAGAAACAAGTAATTGAAAGTTCTAACAGATGATAATGAAAATAGACTATAATGGGTTAATATATTTATAATATAAGGTTAAAAATAATTATAAAAACGGTATTGTTTTTATATTTACATTATAATAGAATTTATTATGATATTTATGTTCATTTTAGAGTATGGTAGATCATGTTTGAGTAAGCAGGAATACAAGATAACAGTTTTCATCTCAAATTCTTCTCTTTGAAACATGTTTGGTATTATGCACATAATTACATTTATGTAATATATATACTACTTATTGGAGATATAATATCATGAATTATATGTTAATCATGTTATTTAAGGTTTAATTAAAAGTACATTATTTCAAGGGATTTTGATTTCAATGTTTCTAAAGTCATGATGGTTTTCTTAGTCTCAATTCTAATTCTTTGAGACATAATACATTTTATATACCATTTTTTCTTTGAATGTTGTATTAAATTCATATGGATATATTTTTATTATAATTTTTATATTTTATGGGATTTACTATCTAAATCATGTTCCATTGTTCAATTGGTTATTGTTTTAGTTTTTTCCCCAGCAGTAAAGATTTATGGTAAGTCAACTTTTATTCATTGAATTATGGTCATTTTCTTGATAGTATTTAATATATGTTGGGTAGATTCTACCATTTTATTTTATTATGTGGTATAATATTATTTTTTATATATATTCTTACCATATAAACCCTTTGACAAGTATTTATCACTTGTTATGATATGTTTCCTATAAGGGATATTGGTAACTCAAATCTCCTTCTTTGAGTTATAAAGTTTTATCAAGAACATTGTTCTTCCATGTTTGGGTTCTCCTATCCTAGTATTTTGTTATACCAATTTTGGAAAATAAAGTTTTGATATAAATAATTTTTTATTTCTCTTTCTACAATGTGAGTTTTGAACAAATTTGTTTTCAAAATATTAAAAATGGTTTTTCCTTTCACTTTCATATGTTTTTTATTCCTCTCCATATTTATCTAAGATAAACCTTATGTATTTTTGAGGACCTATTATTGAATATTATTTTTAAAAGTAATGGTTTTCAAAGATTATTTCATTTTTAAAAAAAGACTTTTGGAAGTGACTCATAACTTCCTCTTTTACGTCAATGTTTAAAAAAATTTCTAAAATATCTTTTTAGTTTTCACTTTCATTTCCCTTTTCATTTTAAAAAAGGTTTACTATAATAAGGTTTGTGTTTCACTATTTATACTCTAATATATATTTATTTTTTATGGGAATGAACTCCTAGTACAAAAAAAATCAAATCACAATCCCTTCTTGGGTGGTATCATTCAATCATTCTTTTATAATAATGTTTTTCATTTATTTCAGAATCCTTACATGTTTATTTTGTTTCACTAGTTAAATGTCCTTTAAAAACCATACAACTTAATTATATGGATTTATTATGATCCTATTATTCCAATAATTTTTTATATATACACTCATTTCTCTATGTGATGATAATGTCATATTTTACATAATTCATATTGGATGATGTTCACATATAATTAATGTTATTTTATTAACATGGGGAAAAGTATTTACATTATGTGTGTTGTTATTACAATATGGATAGTTATTGTAAGTTTTATTATGTATTTTTTGACCACACACCTCCTTTATATGGATGGGTTATGATCATGTTGTCTATTTTATTGACATGTGGAAAAGTATTGATATTATTGATGATTATTGACTACTAACAAAGGTTGATTATGTATTGATATTTCATATTTTTTATTATACTAATAGCCATGTTTTTATTTAGTAAGAGTTTCCTTAGGGAATTTTGTGAAATGTATTGTTGTCTCTTATGGTGAATTCATTGTAATTAAACAAGTTATGGTTATGGATCGGTATTATATAGCCCCTCGATGCATTGACAAGTCTCATGTGAAAAAACAGTTTGGGTTTTTGTGTATACCTCTCCCCATATCAGTATAGTGCCCTATAAAAAGGCTTTTAAAGTATATTTTTTATGTCTATAATTATCCATTCTATAAATATTAGATCAAAATTATTGATATAATTGTTTTCATTTGTTTTTATGGATATATAATTCTCTCAGTTTCAATAGAATAATACATTATTAAGATTATTTATTCCTATCATATTATGTCTACCATGTTGATGTTTTTGATAACTTCAGTTCTATATTTACCTTACTGGGAGTTTTATATTACCCATTTATTATATTTCCTTTCCCTAGGTAATGAATAAAAGTAGTAAATGTGATATTTTTAAAAGGATACCATATGTATAATAGTTTGTGGGAGATGTTCAATTCTCTTTATGGATTAAGTAGTTTCATATATAATGGAAAATAATTTATGTTTGATACTAATAATATGGTATTTTTTAGTTTTTTTATCCTAGTTCTCTAAATATCTAAACCATAAAAGATCCTTGGGTTGTAATATATTTAATAATAATTATCGTTTTTTTAATTAAAGATGGTTATATCCATGATTTTACACTTGGTATCAAAGTGAGTATGTATAGTATGTGTTTATGGAATTAGATCTAAGGGTGTGGGTCTAATCCCTCATATTTGGTATAAAAGTAAATTTTTAGATAAATTTAAATATTATAACATTTTTTAAGATAATTTAAGGATTGATAAGTTATGTTTGATCATAATTTCAAAGGTGTAGATAAATCTTTATAATAGTATATGATTTAATGATAAGGAAATAATGCACATTTTATTTATAGATTAAGAAGAGATAAATTTAGTGAAATACCAAGGAATAATTATAAGTATTGGATAAAATCTTGATGTTTTTATTAAACAGATATTATGAGGTTTTTCCTAGAAATTCATCCCGGACTGGATACTAGCAAGTGGATGTGGCTTTATCATAGATTCACCTAGGTGTAATCACCACGAAAAAGGTTGGTTGAGAATTAACTCAATTGTTAATTTGATGTATAATGAATGGACCAAAGATTTCACACCTAGATATAAACTCCTTTGGTATATGCTTTAGATAAGAACTTTCTCTTTACAAACCATTATGAAGGATTTAATAATAGTATTAACTAATTAGTTTAGAGAACCGAATAGAAAAATAACCATGGATAACCAAGGATTGAGCAAGGAGGGTCATAGGTTGATCTGAAAGTATCATACATTAGAAAAATGTTTCATAAGGGAAGGAACATCTAGATTGATGTTTTCATATTCATATTTTGGATATTATCATAACCATTTTGGTTTAGGTATTTGGTTAAAACAAGATCATAAAGATGAATCTAGTAAATGTATATATCTAGAAACCATTATGTCTTATAACTGAATAAGGGTGTGTATTTAAATGGTTAAGAATTTTAGTATATGCCTATTTTGACGGAAAAGGTGAGTTTCCTAGTCTTACCTATGGAATTTAGGTCGATATTTTAATATAAATTAAATATTTAAGATCTTGGTTATTATCATTAGTGAGAGATATTTATTGATGATATTCTAGTATATTCTATAAGTTATGGGAATTATGTGAAACATATAAGGATTTTTATTTAGTAGTTTTTCCTTGAATGTTTGGAAACATATATTAAATGGTAACAATAACCTTGAGAAATGATTTTATATAAAGGTTATATTTTTTACATAACTATTTAAGAACACATATTTGAGGAAAGGATAAGTTTTTAGTTTAGTATATGTTTGATGTTGATATAATAAAGGGTTGATTGATTTTGAGAAAAGTGATTTAGACAGTATTGATATCCATGGTATTGATTATTGATTTAATGAAAAAAAGTAATTAATGAAATTTCTGGTGATTTTTATCTTATTTTTTGGATTATGATATATATATACTATTTTTTGAGTTTAAGAACCAGTGGTTAATACAATTTGAGGGTTAAAGGATGAGTTAATTTTTGGGAAGAATATATTATTTTTATAAGGTTTATTGACTTGGATATATAAATGGTTGTGGGAAAGGTATATTATGGAGAACATGTGATTAGGGTATATGATTATATGATTATATGAAAGGATAATGTTGTTTGAATAAAGATAAGTAACTTTATATATCCAAATATAGTATGGTAGATGTCATATTATAAGTTATATCCAGAATGATGAATATGTTAATAATACTCTCACTTTAGTCATTAAATGAGTAACAATTAAAATTTGGAGGTCATAATTTATTTAAGGGGTAGAATGTGACTAGAAATTTGAAAATTTAATATAAGAGAACAAAAAAGCAAAAAATCATGGAGGATGAATGTAATGACCTAGGTATTTATAAAATAATGCTTTTTCTTTCCTATTAATATTTATGAATAAGATATTAATTTTATGTTACAGGAGATTCTTTCTTCAATAGCTTACTCAACACGCAACAATGGGTTTCTCTGAAATCTTATGTTGCACACAACATTGAGTTATACTAAAAAATAATACAATAATATTATTATTAATTTAAATGGTAGTTAACGCCTACTCGTTGGAATGGAGAGAATAAATAGTATCAATTTAATTTTAAAATATGTTTTACACATGTTTAAATAATGATTCATTGGTTATGAAATTTTTTATAAATAGAAATAAAAAAAAATTGAATATAAAGGATGTGTTTTTATGAAAACCTATTTAAAAAGATAATAATTGTGTTTATAAAATCATATCACCCTTTATGGATTTTTATTTGATGAAAAATATATCTTATATATTCAATAAAATTTTTTAAATTTATCTTATATTTTTTCTATATATGATATAAGAATAAATTTAATTTTTTGGACAAAAGAAGTATTTTTCTAAAAATGCAGTTTTACCGTATTCTGATGGATAAACCCTTTTAAATTTATTTTTTGTCACTTATATATATTATATTTGAAAAAATAAAATTCTTCTATAGAATTGTGACACCAAAATTTACTTTGGTTAAATTTTTGGTAATTTTCTAATAAAGATCATTTTTTAATGAATAGTGAAAAATACTGCATTTTTATCTAATTTATTTATATAGTTAGATTGTCATTTTAATTGGTTTTAAAGTATAATTGGATTATTAATTCAATACAATAATGTTCAATGCATGTAATTTCACTTTTAAATTGGATATAATCACATTTCAATCTTTTGATAGATTTTACTTTTTAAAAATCTTCTTTTTGGTTTTGACAATGAGATTTATTTTTAAATTTATTTCTAAATATTATATGTTTTGAATTTGGAAAAATGGATTCTATATTTGGAATCAGAAGTTCCAAATTTTGTGAATAGGTACCCTTTATTTTTGTACATTATGAATAGTAACTTCAGTAATTATTTTATTTACAATGGTTAAAGGGTAAATCTCGTAAATAAGGGTAAAAAAAATATTATTATAAAATTAAACTACCCTAACACATGTATTAATCCTATTGGATGATATATTTCCGACCATGGTCATCCTTGGGTTAATTTTGGGACCCCATAGAGCCACATGGGTGTGAAAATGACATTTTTTAAGAATTGATTTAAATTAAAGAAAAATATAACATAAACATGTATCTTTTACTAAAACAATTTTTGTATGGGGTTATATAATTGATCTCTTTAACTATAAATAGTAATTAGAAATCTAAAAATATTTTCTACATCATGATATTTTATTTATAATTTTTATATATTAAATAAATAAATTTAATTATGAAACAATGAGTATGTAGTGATTACTTCGTTAATAAAGGATTCAAATAAATGATATTATAAATGTTAAAATAAATTTAATTTTGTTATTTTAATGTCATACAACAATTTTTTGGATGATATTGACGTATTATATTTTATTTAATTCCTTTGGTTGGAAGGAATCAGTTTGTTATTAATTTTTAAAAAAGTAAAGTATGAATAGTATCCAAAATCAACATAATTCATAACTTAAAAATATAAAATAGTTTATTGAATAATAATAAATTCTTAAAAATATAATATTTAGAAAATGTTTAATATAAGTCCAAATATTTCATAAATGTATTTTTTTGGGTCTTTTGACATGATAGGGTAATTATATTAACTCACAATGTGTAAATAACATTATATCATGGTAAGATTAAAAAGGGTTAAATAAGGGTTAAATCAAAATGATAAGGATAAAAAATATTAAACCCTTGAGTAAAAATTACTTTATAAAGGGTATTATAACCAAAATCAAGTTATATTATAATTAAATGAGTTTTAGACCATTTTTAATTGAAATTTAATTTATAATAAAATAATATTTCTAGACTTTCCTAAAGTTCCCTTCTCCCTCTTATAAAAGGCCACCACCTCTACCCACATAACTCACTTTCTTCCTCAAAAGTGTTTTGATAATAAAAAAAAGTTATTTTCAGTCAATCTACCCACATAACTCACACCTCTAAATCCCCTTGTATTGTCAAAATTATTCTCAAATAAGCTCCAAAAATCTCTAACTTCCTCCTACAAGCCTTACCATGGGAAGAAGGAAATTTAAGAAAGACTTTTATATCAAATCAAAAGAAGTTGCCATATTTAGAGGTAATGTATTCTCTCAAGTTATTTTCTATTATTTTCCTTCTCTACTCATTATTCTCTTCTTATTCTTTTATTACGTAACAAAACCAATATATTCAATATACTAGTATATTTTTATGAGAATTATTTTCACTGCACTTACACACACCTCCATCTAATGGATATGAATATACTGTTTCTGTGTACAGTGAACTACTGCCTCATTAAATTATGATTGTTTAATTTTCCCCTACAACCTCTCATGGTGTCCATTAATATAGAACTATTTTTATATATGATATATATTGTATTTATATTGTATCTATTCTTTTTTATTTTTCATTTACATCATACCTTTATTCATCCATAATGTGTAAATATGATAATTTTATTTGAGAAAGTGCAGACTACCGCCCCCTCAAAGTGATATGACTCATTCATTGAATACATCGAATGAATAAAGTATGGGGTTAATGAAATTATTTAATGTATATAAAATATGATATTATACTTTAATTACAATATATCTATGTATTATTTAGTTTTCATTCCTTTAAATATGAAAAATAAATGAAAGTAGTGTTTATGCGTACGTATGGCTTACCGCCTCCATGAATGGTGCATTTCATTTATTATCTCCAAATATTATAGAATATTATAAATACATAAATACTAGATATATATTATACTTAAATTGTTTATAATATTCTGTTGATGGTGTAATTTTGACAACATAGACAATTTACATCAAAACAAGTTCATTTTCCACTCAAGTACTAAATATTGAAAAAATGACCGATATGAACTTAAATAATTATGTAATTTTTATAACATGATGATAAGTAATGTAAAATTAATAATAAACTTGAAAAATATTCTGAATCAACTGGAAATTAGCCTAATTTTATTATTCAGGAATATAAATAACGAACAATACAAGTCGGACTCAAGGTAAGGGACTTCGTCTCAATCTCCTTTTATTGAGGAATATTTTAGTTTATACATGACCTTATTTTATATGGTGTAGAATTATACCCTTTTTTTAATTTCATTCAATGGTTTTCAAAAGGAATCTTTTGTTTTATGAAGTGTTTTACTAAACGACAAAGGGAATGTTTCTTTTTAACATACACAGTAACAACAACCTTTCTGCCGCCGCGAGCATTATTTGATATTTGGATTCCTTAACAATTTGTAATGTTTTTAAAAGTAAAATAAATACCATATACCTTTTTTACATATTTTGGTATTGAAAATGGTTTTGATAAAGTATTGATTATGTCAATATTTTGAAATGGTATATTTTTATTGTAATATGGAAGTGGTGTCTTTCATTTATGCTTGTTTTATGTATTATGATTATGTTATGGTTCTTTGTAATTTTTTACATATATGGGTGGTTATATGATAAAATGAGGGATTTTTAGCCTGAGATATCTCTTCAATGCATTGGGTAATGTGACAGAGGAAAACATTAATGTTTCTCCTAAGAGATATATGGAATATATTGTGATGGGTATTCCAAACGTAATTCCATATGTAGCTGTGAAAGCTACAATGTAAGTATGTTATGGATGCCACAAGTTACCTATATGATTATTATTTATATGTGTTATTTATAAATATTATGATTTAATGAGGTATGTTAAAGAGCTTATGATTTTTTGATTGAAAAGTGTGATTTCTTGGATTTGTATGTATTCATGGACTAATGTTTTCTTTCTTTTTTCATATACCTTACTGATCTTTTTATGATCATCCCTAGTTTTGAAATGTTTTTCACAAGACATAAAGAATAATATAGTTAACGATGGTATCAAATAAAATTTATGCAGTTAAAACATGAAACGATGTCATGTTTCTTTTTAAAGAGTTTTTATTTTGTAAAAAAATGGATAGTGAGTAGAAGTATCTAATTGTAATATTAAAGTTGTTATGTATAAGTTATGACCTAATTATCTAAATCTATATACCTGAAAAGATCCTCTATGTGAATTAAATTCAAATTATTGACTTATCACAATATTAAGTAATGTTAAAAGTTGGGGCCTTATAGTTGGTATCAGAGGTCAGTTTAGATAACTTTAGAGGTTATGGTGTTATTTAAGTATAAGTTGCATAACCATAATGTTTAGTATATTAGAAAGAGTCATAGTTATTTTAGACAAATTGAATGAGTTTAAGATAACATGAATAAGTATATCTTAGTTTTTACCCTCTTCATATGATAGTATATGATGATTTTAGTAATATACTCAAACTTTCCTTTTTGTTTTTAATAAATGGATAGATCTAGTAGGAACCAAAGTAACAATAGATGTGAAGGAAACTATGGTGGTTTTATAAATAAGAAACCGAATAAAATGGGAGATGCAATGATAACTCTGGTGGTTATTCTCAACCAACTATCTGGAGTCATGATTGACCACTTTAAGCATAGTGATTTTTTTAAGGAATTATATATGTGAGAAATGAATCCCTATGGAAGTTCAGGTAATAATAATAAAGGTAATTATATTAAAAAACCCAATTTGTTATGGATGTAGAAAGAAACACCAAGAAAAATGCTTCAAATTGATGGGAAGATGTTATAGATGTGGTAATGAAGGTCATAAAGAAATAACCTGCCATAGAAAAAGGAAGCATTCAATTGAATCCATGAATGGGAAAGAAGTTCTTTCTAAAGGATTAATTGAAAGTTTTAAATGTGGTGTGAAAATTCATTACACAAATAGATGTCCTACAAAGAAGGTTTGAGAATGGGATCAGTAGAACCAGAAAAATATATGTTTACTGATTCCTAATTCCATTCTAATTGAATACGAGGAAATTGAAAATGACCTATGAAAGGTATGAATTATTTCTTAACTCATGTTTTTAAATTATTGAATCTTAGGACATTATTCATAATTTTGTTTTTAAAAAATAAGTATAAAATAATAATCTGGAAAAATATGGATAAAGGATCATGAATAATTTTCTATGATTAAGATGTCTAAATTTTAGGAATTGAAGAGTTATGTCAGATTTATGGATAATGTTATGTTTAAATATATTAATAATGGTATTACTTTGGAAGACATATAGTATTTGCAACATTTAAGTTTTTTTTAATTGAGGAATAATTATATTTTATTTTGTGGATATTTTTATAAAGAACTATTAGGGTTTATATGATCCTTGAATTTGAGGAAATTACGGGTTATTACTTTTTGGGATGCAAAATGAAAGGTATTAGATAAGTTTTTAGGGTAAATTAGGTTATGGTTATTTTTTATGAAATTATATTATGTTTGAAGAATGATATGGTTTTAGAAAAAGGACAACCCACAGGATGGGTGATAACCTATCATGTCCGTCAAGGCCATGGGAATCGAACCCACAACTGAAGGGTGACAAGGGTACATCCCCTACCCCTAGCCTACGTAAAGTCCCTGGTTAGTATAACTTATTATTTTTAATTAAATAATTTTATGGATCAAGAATAAGATGATTTTGGAACTTATGTTTTATCAAATGTATATCCTTAGTATAGGAAAATGATTTGGTGATTAAGTTATAAATGTTATTTTAGAAGACGTTTGCTCATTTGGGAACACTATATGCCTAAGGAAAATAGTATACTATGGGATTTCATTTGTGGAGTAATGGTTAAAATACTATTTTGGAAGAATCTATGTTTTTATTATGTACTTATAATTATTTATGTTATTTATATAAATGATTAACCTATCTTGGAGAATATGTGATTAGGTTACTTACTTTTCAGTATGAGACTTTAAGAGTAGTCGATGTTATTTGGAGATAAATGTTGAGATTTATCATGGAAGACTATGTGATCAAATTCTTCTGAGTTTTGGGATTTAATATTAGTTTGGATTATATTGAATAATTTTAAGGACAATTGTGTATTGAATGGTCTTTGTTGAACTTTGGTGATTATTTGTTGAATTTTGGAGATTAAGAGCAGTATTTCTTTTTATAAATGATTATCCTTTTCAGGATTATCTGATATCATACTAACCATTTTGGTTTTGGTTAATTTCTAATGATAGGAGAAATATATAGTTCATATTTTTTGTATTTTGTGACTCTCTAGAATTTGATTCTAGTGCTTCAGGTGTGACCATGTCATTTTGAATAATCATCATTTTTAGAAAAGATGAGTTTGTGGTAGAAATTTAATAAAGAATGAAACTCTACTTGAAAAGTAAGTATATTTCCATATGTTCTTAGTCAATATCATAAATAAATTCCTCAACTTTATAAAAAGAAACTTAAAACAAAAATGTTGTCTGTTTACTTTTCTTGTATGGGAATCAAATATTGTTTAACCCATCACAAGTTTATGGTTTTGAGATTGTTAACTTTCTCCTGATCATGTTTTCTATCACTCTCCATCAGAACTGGACACTTACTTTCTCTTCCATATCCATATTTTATTACATGGAATCCTAGTATATTTTATCTCTGGTGACCTTTTTACTTCTCTTTATTTCTTTTAAAGTGATAGTTTTATTGACTATTTTTCCGATGTGGGATTTTAAATATATTTTTGGAGCCCAATTTTAAAATTGCGAGGATGCAATTTCCAAAAGGGGGGAATGATATAATGACCCAGGGATTTATAGAATAATAATTTCTATTTTCAATTAATATTTATGAAAAAATATATTAATTTTACTTTAAATGGGATTCTTTTTCCGATAGTTTACTTGACACGCAATAACGGGTTTCTCTGAAATCTTACGTTTAACACAACTTTGAGTTATACTAAAAAATAATATAATCGAATTATTATTATTTTAAATGGTATTTAACACCTAGTTGTTGGAATGGAGGTAATAAATAGTATCAAATGAATTTTGAAATATGGTTTCACATGTTTAAATAATGATTCATTGGTTACCAAATTTTTTATAAATGGAAATAAAAACCAATTGAATATAAAGGATGTGTTTTTATGAAAACCTCTTTAAAAAGAGAATAATTGTGTTTATAAAATCATATCACACTTTATGGATATTTATTTAATAAAAACTAAATTTTATATATTCAATGAAATTTTTTAAATTCATTTTATATGTTTTCTAGATATAATATAAGAATAAGTTCAATTTTTTGGATAAAAGAAGTATTTTTCTAAAAAAGAAATTTTACCGCCTTTTGATGGAGAACCCTTTTGAAATTTAGTTTTTGTAAATTATATATGTTCTATTTGAATAAATAGATTTTTATATAGAAACGAGACATCAAAATTTAATTTGGTTAAATTTTTGGTAATTTTCTAATAAAGTTCATTTTTTAATAAATAGTGAAAAATACTGCATTTTAATTCAAAACCGCATTTTCATCTAATTTATTTATAACGTTAGGTTGTCATTTTAATTGGTTTTAAATTATAATTGGATAATTTTTTATCATTTAATCCAATTATGTTCATTGGAAGTAATTTCACTTTTAAATTGGATATAAACACATATCAATCTTATGATAGATTTTACTTCTTAAAACCCCGCCTTTTGGTTTTGACAATGAGATTTAATTTTAAATTAATTTATGAAAATTCTATGTTTTGAATTTGAAAAAATTGATTCCATATTTTTAATCATAAGGTAAAAATTATGTGAATAAGTACTTTTTATTTTTTTGGACTTTATGAATAGTAACTTTAGTAATTATTTTATTTATCATGGTTAAAGGGTAAATCTGGTAAATAAGGGTAACAAAATAATATTATAATAATATTAAACAACCCTAACACATGTCCTAATCCTATTTAATGAGATATTTCTAACCATGGGAATCCTTGGGTCTATTTTGGTACCCCATGGTTCCACTTGGGTGTGAAAATGGCATTTTATAAGAATTAATTTAAAGTAAATAAAAATATAACATAAACATGTATCTTTTACTAAAACAATTTTTATATAGAGTTATATAATTGATCTCTTCAACTATAAATAGTCATTATAAATCTAAAAATATTTTTTACATCATGATATTTTATTTAAATTTTTATATATTAAATAAATAAATTTAATTATGATGCAATGATGATGTAGTGATTTCTTCATTTATAGATGATTCGAATAAATAATATTATAAATGATAAAATAAATTTAATTTGGTTATTTTGATGTCATAAACGAATTTTTTGTATTATATTTACATATTATCTTTGATTTAATGCCTTTTTTTAAGTAATCAGGTTTTTATGAATTTGTAAAAAAAGTCAAGTATGAATAGTGTCCAAAATTGACATAATTCATAACTTAAAATATAAAATAGTTTATTGAATGATATTAAATTCTTAAAAATCTAATATTCATCAAAATGGTTAAGATAAGTCCAAATATTTCATAAATTACTTTTTGTGGGTCGTTTTACATGATATGGTAATTACATTAACCCACAATGTGTAATTAACATGATATCATGGTAAGATTAAAAAGGGTAAAATAAGGGTTAAACAAAAATGATAAGGATAAAAAAATAATAAGTTATCTAAAAATTATTGTATGATGGCTATTAGAATCAAAATCATCTTATCTTATAATTAAATGAGGTTTGGACTATTTTTAATCGAAATTGAATTTATAATAAAATAATATTTCTAAACTTTCCTAAAGTGCCCTCCTCCCTCTTATAAAAGGCCACCACCTCTACCCACATAACTCACACATCTCAAGCCCATTGGATCATCCAAATTGTACTTAAATAATATCCCAAAATCCATCCCTTCCTTCTATAAGACTTACTTTGGTCATAAAAAAATTTAAGAAATCCTTTTGTCTCAAATCAAAAGAAGTTACCCAATTTAGAGGTAGCATCTTCTCTCAAGTTCTTTTCTTTTATTTTCCTTATACACTCCCTATTATCTTTTTATTATTTGATTACATAACAAAAACAGTATCCTCAATATATTATCATGTTGTTATGAGAATTATTCTAACTACACTTTGTCACGACCCCCTCCCACCAAAGATGCCCCTCCTGAGCTGGCAATGGTGAAAGGAAGATAATGACCCCCGAGTCCCGCCTCCAGTAGGCCCCAGGTTGGCGACTAGCACCAAGGTTATGAGTTTTCACAAATATGGGAGGCATTACCCTTTTTATTATTTTGGATCGGGAAATAGGACAAGTCAACCACCAAAAAGGGAAAAGAACAAGTGTACATAAATAAACCCAAAACAAGCCCACATGCATGTTTAAACAATTTTTATAACAAGGTACAAGTACAAGTAAGCTCAAAAGTACAAGTGAGTACAGTACCAAAAGGAAAACAAGAAAACAGCAACTGCACAACTCCCACTGCCAGACTAGTAGGGTCTCGCACGGCCCGGGTAGTCCTCCTGAAAACCTGAAACAACGTAGGGTGAGCATACAAGTATACTCAGTAGAGAACCTAAAGCTCTCGTGCACAAGTGGGGAGACACCCTAAGGTCCCGTGAGAAAACAGAAGAACCAGAAACTAACAAGGAAAAACTATCCACCCAGCCTCACTGGTCACACTCACCAAGTAACACAAACAAGTTTAGTATATATATAGAACAAAAGTATTGGGTACCCCGCACCATTTCCCACTTAATTAGATGCTGCTCTTCCTAACGGCAAACGTCCTGATGCTACCACACTATTCCTGCCCGCACACACCTGGGCCAAACCACGCATCCCGCCCGCACACACCTGGGCCTCACAACCACGCATCTCGCCCGCACACACCTGGGCCTCACAACCACGCATCTCGCCCGCACACACCTGGGCCACAACCACTAACCCGCCCGCAGACACCTGGGCCTCATCCCGAAGGTTCTTGGGAATGGTAAGTCTGCCTGAAGAGTCTTGGGCTAAAGGTCTCCTCAAGCCATCACAGCCTCCGAGACCTACCCGAAGAGTCTTGGGTGTAAGGTCCCCTCAAGCCATCATAGCCTATGGAAGAAGGAGCAGGAAGGAGCTAGTAACTAAGGGGGAACACCCTCTCCCATAAAATGGGAGTGTTCGGCACTAGGTGATTGACATGGGTGTGGTGCGACAAAACACAAAGATACAATTATATATATATATACATATACCAAACACACAGCCCAACCTATGGCTTCTTAAAAAGAGAAACTGAGCATGTGCCTCGGCACTGCTACCACGAAGCATGCATCAACAACCAAACAATCATTTCCCAACCCCATTTAGGTTTTCATGTTTCATGCAATGGTTTAACAAATTATTACTACTGGGCAACTATCATCCAGACAAAACCTTTCACAAACATATCTCTGCCATCCACAACCAAGGATAGGTAAAACGCAAGCAACCACATGCCATTTCATTTACAAAAGATTATCACAACCATACAACATTCCATCATTAATTTATTTCAAAGTTCCACACATAAAACCCTTTCCACACACAAAACATTTCCTCATTTGAAAACACCTTTTACTTCAAAACACTTTTCATAATCAAAACACTTTTCATAAATAAAGGCATTTTCCACAAAACAACCAAACCACCAACATGTTCATTATTCCAACTTTGTTCAATCGGGGTGATCACACAAGGTTTTCATTCTCATTTAATCAGCCAGTCTTTACGTGCTTATCCATTTTCCATGTTTTAACAAAACCAACCAAAAACAATTCAGATATCAATTGCGCACGCAAAGGCCACCAACGGCCTTGATTTTCAGTAGCCAAAGGCCTTTCAATCCAAAATCACAATCAGAAGATAAAGAAACTAGAAGGCAATAGAAACAGCACAAAACCCCAAACCCTTCTTTATCCGGTTATTATCTTTATTTAAAGTTCAACTACATCCCATGGAACAAAAGAAAAATATCCCACCCCGCATGTTGCACCAAAAAGAGAGATGAAGGTAAACCCCTACCACAAAAGGTCCCGATCACGTCGCTTCCGACAACGTCCTTCGGTGTCCTCCGCCTTCGCCAAACCCGAAAAACGCCTCCTAGGATGGAAGCTGGAGAAGGAAGGCCAGAAGGAAAGGTGACAAGTCCGGGCTTAGAAGCTTCGTCTCGTCGCTACGATCCTATGGCCGCTGACGGATCGTAATTCGGAGCTCGGACAAAGAAGTTAGAGGAGGAATACTTCTCGATCAACCAAGAGTGTCGTCGTGCGAAGAAGAAGCGATTGGTCTGGAAATAATCCGCGACCCTTTCTTATATAGCCTACAAATAGGTAAAACAGTATGCAGCGTGTATTGATGAATACACGGTGTGACTGTACACCCGTTACATGTTTTGATTGGTTAGCACACAACACGTCACGCGGTTTCCACACGTTTTAATAATAATGATAATTCTATCAATATGTGGTTTTTCGTTGACCCGAGGCATGAGTCATAAAAGTAGCTTATTAATGGTCTTAAAATGACCGTCATAATTTCAGGGTTACGCTATCGCTGACGGATCGTCAATCCGATACCGTATGAGGGAGATACGTTGGATACAAGATCCCGTAATAATAACAATATTAAATCTATTAATTCATGAGCGTTTCAGGTACCCAATCCGAAAACCCGAAAAAGACATCCAATATTGGACTCATAATTTTCGTCTCATAGTCAGGGTTGCACTGCCACTGACGGTTCGTGAAACCGAGGTCGCACGAAGAAGTTACGGACAAAAAAGTGTTTTATCAACAAAATTAATAATAACAATATTTTATTATTATTATTAATCAATTATTTATTTATTTTTCATAACTCCAAAAGCAATCACATTTTGGAGTCTTCATGGGCGCTATAATTAAGCACCAATTCCTCCTTTTTCATTTATTTTTCTTTTAATTTTATTTCTCTTATTATTATTTTTTGTTTCTCTCTCCAATCTATTTTTTTTCTTTCGTGATTCTCTCCCACCACCAAAAGTGGCGCCTCCCATTTCTTTTACTCCATGTGGAACGCCCCAAACTCCATTCTCACTTAAAATTTCTTATTTAATAAAATTAATAATAATAACACCCATAATTAATGTACTAATTTAATCCCATTAAATTAGTTTACCATGGTTATTAAGTTAAAACCATTCCATTTAATTAAATTCAAATAATTTAATTTACTAACCTAAAATTAAACCCATTTAATTTAATTTACCAATCACACACATATTTCTGTCACCTTTATCATTATTATTTAATTCAATAGTAATAAATCCTCTTTCAATTTCATCAACGGGTCCCCATCATTAACATTAATAATTATTATTATTATTGACGCCCATTATTTTCATATAATTACTCCATATATCCCATAACATTATATTCACGCATGGTTGGGAACCCCATTCACGTGCCTCTTCATGTTATTATTATTATAACAAATTATTATATAATAATACCCTTTTAATGTTATTAACACAATTCCAACTTTAATTGTGGAGAACCGCACAACGCCTCCTGTACAAGGTCACACCCATGCACCCCATGCATTTCATTCCTTTATAATTTATTACATGAGCCTCATTTATTGTAATTTATTCCTTTATAACTTATTCCATGCACCTCCCATCATTTTATTAAATATATTCAATTTTATTTCTTATATTTTACAATGATTAAATTAAAACCATTTTATCTAATTAACACCAAATATTTTCACACCACCATTATCAATTATTATTATAAAAAATTATTATTACAACACGTGTCGTGTTTGACCACATCAAATTTTTTTACAAATAAATGGACCGGAGAGGTCCGGGCCATTACACCAGATACCTCTCAAAACATTCTCGTCCTCGAGAATTAAAACCAACCCATAAAAGGGGGAAAGGTCCGAACAACCACCCCTCAAGATACCTCTCAGGCCTCTTGTCATAACAAGAAACAACCGACAACCCTAATTATGTGAGTTAGGAATTCCCTCTCCTATGTCGAGATATTATCCGCTTTAGGCGGCACTGACTCGCCTGCACGGGTTTAATCGCATCTGCATTAATGCCTCTCGATTAAGGACTGAGCCTTCCCACTTCCATATATTAGGATTTTCCAACTTACACTGCCCCCCAACACCATACAAAACATCAATAAATTTCCCGAACACATGGCTTGAGGAATTCCTTCTCCCATGTCGAGATATTATCCGCTTTAGGTGGCACTGACTCTCCTGCACGGGTTTAATCGCATCCACATTAATGCGTCTTGATTAGGGATTAGGTCCTCCTCCCCCCACATGTTATGACTCTTCACACACATTTAAAGGAAAGAGGGAAACAACTTAGCATTATAAATTCATGAAAAAAAAGTTCCAGGCCCAAAGCATGGGCGAGAATGAGTTTCAACAAAGGTGTGTGATGATCTTGAATTTAAACAAAACATAAATGAGAGCATTTAAGTAAAACCGGAAAAATATCTCTTGATCTCTGGCCTTACTAGGGTTGCCACTTCTATTGCATGAAACTGTCTGTGTCCCACTCCTCTGTCCTTCTGTTGACGTCCAGGTGCCATAGTTGTTCGGTAAACAGGGAACGCCTAAGCCCAAGTAGTAATGAAAAACTCAAAGTTTTAATTATCATTTTATTTCAATTTCTTTCCCAGAACACCCAAATCAAGTAAAACACAAACATGATGATGCATGTACCTTCCCTAGGGTCTCTACCCTGCAATCAATATAGTCTCACTTGGTCGTTCGGTAGGCTCACAGTCCTTGCATCGGATCACGGGGGGCCCTAAAATCCCGTGTCCTAGCCGGTCTTCCCTGGCCTATGTCACACACCAAGATTAACGAACATTGTTTCCCTACCATCCCATGAAATCTTCACTGTGCCTAACTCCAGACTCCATCCTATCTCTCAACCATCACCTTTGATACCATTCTGTCACGACCCCCTCCCACCAAAGATGTCCCTCCTGAGCTGGCAATGGTGAAAGGAAGATAATGACCCCCGAGTCCAGCCTCCAGTAGGCCCTGGGTTGGCGACTAGCACCAAGGGTATGAGTTTTCACAAATATGGGAGGCATTACCCTTTTTATTATTTTGGACCGGGAAATAGGACAAGTCAACCACCAAAAAGGGAAAAGAACAAGTGTACATAAATAAACCCAAAACAAGCCCACATACATGTTTAAACAATTTTTATAACAAGGTACAAGTACAAGGAAGCTCAAAAGTACAAGTGAGTACAGTACCAAAAGGAAAACAAGAAAACAGCAACTGCACAACTCCCACTGCCTGACTAGTAGGGTCCCGCACGGCCCTGTTAGTCCTCCTGAAAACCTGAAACAACGTAGGGTGAGCATACAAGTATACTCAGTAGAGAACCTAAAGCTCTCGTGCACAAGTGGGGAGACACCCTAAGGTCCCGTGAGAAAACATAAGAACCAGAAACTAAAAAGGAAAAACTATCCACCCAGCCTCACTGGTCACACTCACCAAGTAACACAAACAAGTTTAGTATATATATAGAACAAAAGTATTGGGTACCCCGCACCATTTCCCACTTAATTAGATGCTGCTCTTCCTAACGGCAAACGTCCTGACGCTACCACACTCTTCCCACCGGCACACACCTAGGAAAAACCACGCATCCCGCCCGCACACACCTGGGCCTCACAACCACGCATCTTGCCCGCACACACCTGGGACTCACAACCACGCATCTCGCCCGCACACACCTGGGCCACAACCACTAACCCGCACGCAGACACCTGGGCCTCATCCCGAAGGTTCTTGGGAACGGTAAGCCTACCCGAAGAGTCTTGGGCTAAAGGTCGCCTCAAGCCATCACAGCCTCTGAGACCTACCCGAAGATTCTTGGGTGTAAGGTCACCTCAAGCCATCAGAGCCTATGGAAAAAGGAGCAGGAAGGAGCTAGTAACTAAGGGGGAACACCCTCTCCCATAAAATGGGAGTGTTCGGCACTAGGTGCTTGACATGGGTGTGGTGAGACAAAACACAAAGATACAATTATATATATATATACATATACCAAACACACATCCCAACCTATGGCTTCTTAAAAAGAGAAACTGAGCATGTGCCTCGGCACTGCTACCACGAAGCATGCATCAACAACCAAACAATCATTTCCCAACCCCATTTAGGTTTTAATGTTTAATGCAATGGTTTAACAAATTATTACTACTGGGCAACTATCATCCAGACAAAACCTTTCACAAACATATCCCTGCCATCCACAACCAAGGTTAGGTAAAACGCAAGCAACCACATTCCATTTCATTTACAAAAGATTATCACAACCATACAACATTCCATCATTCATTTATTTCAAAGTTCCACACATAAAACCCTTTCCACACACAAAACATTTACGCATTTGAAAACACCTTTTACTTCAAAACACTTTTCATAATCAAAACACTTTTCATAAATAAAGGCATTTTCCACAAAACAACCAAACCACCAACATGTTCATTATTCCAACTTTGTTCAATCGGGGTGATCACACAAGGTTTTAATTATCATTTAATCAGCCAGTATTTACGTGCTTATCCATTTTCCATGTTTTAACAAAACCAACCACAAACAATTCAGATATCAATTGTGCACGCAAAGGCCACCAACGGCCTTGATTTTCAGTAGGCAAAGGCCTTTCAATCCAAAATCACAATCAGAAGATAAATAAACTGGAAGGCAATAGAAATAGCACAAAACCCCAAACCCTTCTTTATCCGGTTATTATCTTTATTTAAAGTTCAACTACATCCCATGGAACAAAAGAAAAATATCCCACCCTGCATGTTGCACCAAAAAGAGAGACGAAGGTAAACCCCTACCTCAAAAGGTCCCGATCACGTCGCTTCCAACGACGTCCTTCGGTGTCCTCCGCCTTCGCCAAACCCGACAAATGCCTCCTGGGATGGAAGCTGGAGAAGGAAGGCGGGAATGAAAGGTGACAAGTCTGGGCTTATAAGCTTTGTCTTGTCGCTACGATCCTGTGGCCGCTGACGGATCGTAATTCAGAGCTCGGACAAAGAAATTAGAGGAGGAATACTTCTCAATCAACCAAGAGTGTCGTCGTGCGAAGAAGAAGCGATTGGTCTGGAAATAATCCGCGACCCTTTCTTATATAGCCTACGAATAGGTAAAACAGTATGCAGCGTGTATTGATGAATACACGGTGTGACTGTACACCCGTTACATGTTTTGATTGGTTAACACACAACACGTCACGCGGTTTCCACACGTTTTAATAATAATGATAATTCTATCAATATGTGGTGTTTCATTGACCCAAGGCATGAGTCATAAAAGTATCTCATTAATGGTCTTAAAATGACCGTCATAATTTCAGGGTTACGCTGTCGCTGACGGATCGTCAATCCGATACCGTATGAGGGAGATACGTTGGATACAAGATCCCGTAATAATAACAATATTAAATCTATTAATTCATGAGAGTTTCGGGTACCCAATCCGAAAACCCGAAAAAGACATCCAATATTGGACTCATAATTTTCGTCTCGTAGTCAGGGTCGCACTGCCACTAACGGTTCGTGAAACCGAGGTCGCACGAAGAAGTTACGGACAAAAAAGTGTTTTATCAACAAAATTAATAATAACAATATTTTATTATTATTATTAATCAATTATTTATTTATTTTTCATAACCCCAAAAGCAATCACGTTTTGGAGTCTTCATGGGCTCTATAATTAAGCACCAATTCCTCCTTTTTCATTTATTTGTCTTAATTTTATTTCTCTTATTATTATTTTTTGTTTCTCTCTCCAATCTATTTTTTTTCTTTCATGATTCTCTCCCACCACCAAAAGTGGCGCCTCCCATTTCTTTTACTCCATGTGGAACGCCCCAAACTCCATTCTCACTTCAACTTTATTATTTAATAAAATTAATAATAATAACACCCATAATTAGTGTACTAATTTAATCTCATTAAATTAGTTTACCATGGTTATTAAGTTAAAACCATTCCATTTAATTAAATTCAAATAATTTAATTTACTAACCAAAAATTAAACTCATTTAATTTAATTTACCAATCACACACATATTTCTGTCACCTTTATCATTATTATTTAATTCAATAGTAATAAATCCTCTTTCAATTTCATCAACGGGTCCCCATCATTAACATTAATAATTATTATTATTATTGACGCCCATTATTTTCATATAATTACTCCATATATCCCATAACATTATATTCACGCATGGTTGGGAACCCCATTCACGTGACTCTTCATGTTGTTATTATTATAACAAATTATTATATAATAATACCCTTTTAATGTTATTAACACAATTCCAACTTTAATTGTGGAGAACCGCACAACGCCTCCTGTACAAGGTCACACCCATGCACCCCATGCATTTCATTCCTTTATAATTTATTACATGAGCCTCATTTATTGTAATTTATTCCTTTATAACTTATTCCATGCGCCTCCCATCATTTTATTAAATATATTCTATTTTATTTCTTATATTTTACAATGATTAAATTAAAACCATTTTATCTAATTAACACCAAATATTTTCACGCCACCATTATCAATTATTATTATAAAAAATTATTATTACAACACGTGTCGTGTTTGACCACATCAAATTTTTTTACAAAGAAATGGACCGGAGAGGTCCGGGCCATTACACACTTACACACATTTCCATCCAATGGATACGAACATACTATTTCTATGTACGGCGAACTACTGCCTCATGAAATGATGATTGTTCAGTTTTCCCCTACCACCTCTCCTAGTGGCCATTATGATGAAACTTTATTTATATATGATATATATTATATTTATATTGTCTATATTCTTATGTATTTTTCATTTAAATCATTCCTTTATTCTTTCCATAATGTGTAAATACAATAATTTCATTTGAAGAAGTACGAACTACCGCCCCCTCAAAGTGATATGAATCGTTCATGAAATACATGGAATGTATAAACGATGGTGTTAATGAACTTATGTAATGTATATAAAATATGATATTATACTATAATTATAATATACCTATGTATCATTTAGTTTTCAATCCTTTAAATATGAAAAAGAAATTAAAGTAGCTTTCATGCGTACCTACGGCTTATCGTCTCCATGAATGCTGCATTTTATTTCTTATCTTAAAATGTTATGGACTATTATAAATACATATATAATGGATATATATGATACTTAAATCATGAATAATATTCTAGGTATGATGGTCTTTTGACTACATGGATAATTTACATCAAAACAAGTTCATTTTCGATTCAAGTACCGAATATCGACAAAACGATCGATATGAACTTAAATAATTATGTCATTTTTATAAAATGATGACAAGTAATGTAAAATGAATAATAATCTTGAAAAGGGTTCTGAATCAAGTAAAAATTAGGCTAAGTTTATTATTCATTAATATAAATAATGAACGAGACAATTCAAACTCAAGGTAAGGGACTTTATCTCAATCTCCTTTCATTGAGGAAAATTTTGGTTTATACACAACCTTATTTTATATGGTGTATAATTATACCCTTTTTATTTTAATTTCATTAAATAGTTGTCAAAAGGAATCTTTTGTTTTGCAAATAATTTTACTAAATGATAAAGGGAATGTTTCTTTTTAACGTACGTGGTGACATCGACCTTTCCACAGCCGCGAGCACTATTTGATATTTAGATTCCTTATAAAGCCATAATATTTTTAAAAGGAAAATAAATAACATATACCCTTTTATGTATTTTGGTATTGAAATGGTTTTGAGAAAGCAATGATTTTTTAATATTTTTAAATGACAATTTTTGATTGTAATATGAAAATGTTACTTTACTTTATGCTTATTTAATATGTTATGATTATGTTATGGTTCTTGGGAATTTTTTACTTATACAAGTTATTCCATGATAAAATAAGGGTGTGTGAGCCTGAGATAGCTCTCTAATTCATTGGTTAACATGACATAGGTAAACATTAATGTTTCTCCTAAGAGATTTAGGTAATATACTATAATGGGTGTTCCAAACTTAACTTCCTATGTAGCTGTAAAATCTATAATGTAAGTATGTTATGGATGCCACAATTTACCTTTATGATTTATGATTTCGATGTTGTATTCATAAATCTTATGATTTCTTGAGGTATGTTAAAGAGATTATGTTTTTTTGATTGAAAAGTATGATTTCTTTGATTTTTATGTATTCATGGACTAATGTTTTCTTTCCTTATTTTATATTCCTTACTGATATTTTTATACTCATCCTTGGTTTTGAAATTCTTTTCATAGGACATAAAGAAAAATAGAGTCAAGGATGAGATGAATGAAAATTTATGCCATTAAAACGTGAAACGATGTCATGTTTCTTTTTAAAGAGTTTTTATTTTATGAAAAAATGAATATTGAGTAGAAGTGTCTACTTATAATATTCAAGTTTTTATGTATAAGTTATGAACTAATTCTCTAAATCTATAAACCTGAAAAGATCCTTAATGTGAATTAAAGTCAAATTATCGATTTATCTCATGATTAAGTAATGTTTAAGGCTAGGGCCTTGTAATGAAAGTGATGGAGTCAAATAGCATCCTCTCAGACAAAACAAATTAACTCAAAAGAAATATAACTAGGCGAATATAACACATGAAGGCCCTCTGATGGATCTCCCCTAGAGGCCAGAATATCTGAGGCCATGTTTCCTTCCCGGCAGGTGTGGCTGGTCTCTATTTTCTAACTAAAAATAGACCTGTAGGCTCTAATAACATGGGAGATACTCTAGTGTTATGGAGTTTTCCTATGTAATGTGTTAACTATAATGGAGGATTCTGATTCAATAACTTATAGTATAATTTTGTTATTGGAGAAGAGATTGAGCCCAGTCCATAAATCACGAGCTTCAGCATGAATGTAACTGCCCTCCATGAAGAAGGCTGAGAAGGACAAGATGACTGAACCCTAGGGATCCTAAACTAAAACACCTTTATGCATGTTTCCATTAATAAAAGATAAGTCCATATTTAATTTTATTCCCACATGCAGTGCCTTATATAAATCCCAATTACTTTTGTCAACACTACCATCCATAGACTGTGTTGTATGAGAATTACTGGAAACAATGGTATAAAAAACTCATTACATAGTCATTCCAATCCAGTAGCAACTTTAAATACATTATATTAGAGATAAGAATTAATTTTTTTTAGAAGTTGGTTCCACATTTAATTCTATGTATTTCATAACATTCAGTACCTATGAACTAAGAATATGTGCATCCCCTATTCATTGTAGCCCAAACCCATAGGAGAACCATAGCTATCATGAAAGAAAGAATCCACATACATATTTATAATGGTCATATCTATGATCCCACTAATAAAATACCAAATAAATTGTCCCCATTCACTTCCAAAAATAAAGGAAACTCAAATTCAAATCGAGGGTTGAATAATTCAGTGTGTTTTATAGATTTCTCTAGATACAACAATGAACTTAAAAAAAATTGTGATATATTTATATAAAATATACATATTTAAGTATTATCATTAAAACAAATCTATTTGATTAATATGAATTAATATTAGTAACATCATTATGAAATATGTATATATATATATAAGGGAAATAAATGTTTATTTTGATATTAATGAATTCTAACTATTTTACCTAAAATGGCTAATAGGAACACTTATTATTTATAAAAGTATTTTTTAAAAAAATAACCTTTTATAAAATATTAATTTATATTTTAATAATCATATTATTACAAATGATAAATTATATTTGATATTAATAATTTTTTAACACCAATTTAGTTGAAAAATGATACAAAATAAGAAAAATAACAATTAATATTTGAAAGTGTTATTTTCCCATGTAAATGATTTTTCATTATATTTTATGATTTTATTAAAAAATTAAATTTATATAGTTTATATGTTTAATTTGAGAAGATTTTTATCATTTTTTATTTATAATAAAAATATTGTCCTAAGTTTAAATTTGGGTTTTTTTCTAAATAGATTTATTTTTAGTCAAAAAATATGGTGTTTGAGAAATTTATAATTCTTATGGTTTTATAATTTTTTAAGAGTGTCCTAGAAGTTTAAAAATATTTTTAATTAATAAAATATGAATTTAATTAATAAAATTATTAATTTTAATATATTATTTGTACTTATAAATCTTATGTCCAATATTTTTATAAATAAATTAAAATATTAGTTTAATAAAAAAAAATTTCTGGTATTTTCCTTGAATCAAGTATTTTAAAGGTGAGATTAATTTTTAGCTAACCATTAAATCCTCTTAAAATTTATTATTTATAATAAACCAATTTTTATTAGGGGAATTAATAATTTTAATAACTATGTCATGCATAAAAATTTTAGGCTTAAAAACAAACTTTTTTAAAAAAATTGTTTTTACACTTTATGTGTGTTGATTTTAAAATTAACTTTTCAAAACCTTAGAAATTATATTTGATTAAATGATTTTAAAATTTTAAAATCAAAAGGTTAAAATTATGTAAAGGTTTCCATGTTAAATTTTTCATTAATATTAATTACTAATGTTAAAATTTAATTACCAAGGTAAAAGTAAATTGGGGTAAAAGTTAAAAAGTTAAAATAAAAACCCTTAAAACACTCAAATTTTCCTAAAAAATTAATGGTTTAGGTGATTTTAGACCAAAAATATTTACCCTACACTTTTCCTGATTTTTTATCCATTGACCATGGAGTAGTAATATCACATTATTGAAAATGTTAAGGGTGCTTCCAAAAGTGATCTTCTATTCACTTATAAAAATCTAACACTTAATCCACTTCAACAATTGACTTAACTTTGATTTTATCCTGAATATATTTCATATTTCCCCTCCTTTAACCCTATACCACTTCCAAATTACTCTGGTCACTATTAGTTATCATAAGACCTTCATTTAAAAGAATAAATCCTGTCAAAAATGTTATCCCCCGATGTGAGTATCCACTTCTTCTTAGTGTTCCCCTATTAATTTTTACTATAATAAACTTTTATAACTATATAAATATAATTAAATAATTATAATTTTTATACGTAAATTTAATTATATTAATTAAAAATAATTATCCATTCCATTCCAGCAACAGATAAAAACCAAAACCCTAATCATGTGTACGTGTGGACTACCGCCTCCACATCGTGATGTAGTTCATTTTTCATTACCACATCTCAAGGATAGTATAAAGGATATATTTTAGGAATAAATATGTTATACATGTCATAAATTAAATTCTAAAAGGGTCATTTTTCATATACCCTCATTTTATCCATTCGTTGAGAAATGGGATCATTAATCGTATTGACATGTGGACTACCGTCTCCATAAAAAAAGAATGTTGTTTTTCATACCCACCCATATTATATGGTTATAATAATTGATTTATAGAGTATATATAATAATTATTACATGTTTTATTTTATTAATATCTTTATATAAATACATCCCCTTACTCATGAAAACGTTATAATTTGTTACCATTTGGGTTGGTTTTACCACTTACATGAACAATGTTATAATGCTTATGACATAATATATTATGGGATTTAATATAATTGTAATATAATTTAATAATGATATATTTAATATTTTTTAAGTTTTATAGAAATTTTTTGTTAATATTTAAAAATTTATTTATTTATCACCTTTCGATCGTTAAACACGTCAAAAATTAGTTCAGCATGATTTCCATTTTTACAATCCATAATCATATATTTAACCTAATGAAAATGGAACCTAAGTAATATTTCAAAAACAATGATTATTATATATTTAATTATATATTAATTATGAACTTGAAACCACTTAGTGAGAACCAATCACATTGTCATGAAGTTTATACGAAATAAGCAACTGAAAGTTCTAACACCCTATAATGAAAATAAAAAATAATTGTTTAATATATATATACGTGGTTATAAAATAATTATAAAAATATAATTATGTTTATATTAAGGTTTTGAGATAATTTATTAAGATATTTATGTTCATTATATGGTATTTTAGATCATGATCAAGTAAGAGGTAATACAAGGTAAGGGTTTTCCTCTCAAAATACTCTTTTTGTAAGTTTTTTCTTGATCTCTATTTTGATTCTTTGAAACATAATACATTTTTCAAACCATGTTTTTTTTATGGTATATTCAAATCCCATATATATTTTTTTATAAAAATATTTTTATTATGGTATATACTATATAAATCATGTTCCCTTATTAAAGTGGATATTGATTCAATTGTTTCCCTAGTGGTAAGTATTTTTGGTAACTCAACTTTCATTTATTGAGTTATGGTTTTTATCTTGAACTTATTTCATATATTTTGGGTAAATTATTACTTTTGATTATATTATGCGGTATAATAACATTATTTTATATAGATATACATTCCTTCCACATAAACCCTTGGATACATGTTTCTCACTTCTTGGGACATGTTGGATGTAAGGTGTATTAGTAACTCAAATATTCTTCTTTGTGTTATAAGGTTTTACCGTGAAAATTATGATTATATGATTGGGTTATCATATAATAATATTTTATTATATGTTATTTTATAATCCATTTTTGGAAAATTTATTTTTAATACAAATGAGGTTTTATTACTTTTTTTACAATGTGAGTTTTGAAGAAATATATTTTTCAAAATTTTAAAAACAGTTTTTCCTTTCACTTTTATATGTATTGTCTTCATCTACAAACATCTCCAAGATAAAACTTACTAATTTTTAAGGCCCATTTATTTAATATTATATTTAAAATTAATTGTTTTAAAATACTTTTCACTTCATATTTTGAAAAATATATTTTTATGTGACTCGTAACTTTTTCTTTTGCATTAATGTAAAAAATATTTTCTAAAATCTCTTTTAAATTTTCAATTACATTTATATTTTCATTTTAAATATGGTTTAAACTACTAAGAATTGTGTTTCACTATTTATAATCTAATATATATTTAAATTTTAGTGGAATAGGCTCACAGTACCAAACAATCCAAATCCTAATCACATCTTGGGTGGTGTAATTTAAGGATTCTTTTATGAGGATGTTTATCATCTATGTCAATATCATTATATTTTTCATTTATTACATGGGTAATATGTTATTTTGAAACCATCCACATTATTTATTTTTATGACTTATGATGCTTTTATCCCATTTTTTAATTAATTGTATACTCATTTCTCTTTATGGTGAGAACATCGCATTTTACATATTTCAGATTGGATGATGTTCACCAAGAAGGAATGTTGTTTTATTAACATCTGGAAAACTATTTATGTTATTATGATATTATTCCAAAAAAATATTATTATTATAAATTTTAATATTTATTATTTTACCATACATTTTCTTTCTCTAGATAGGTTATGATCATGTTACTCCTTTTATTAACATGGGAAAAATTATTGACAATCTTGATGACTAATGAATAATAACATAGGTTGATTGTGTATTGACATTATATATTTTTCATCATACTAGTAGACATATTTTTATTCATCCATAGGTTACTTAGGTAATGGTATGAAATGAATTTTTGACTTAATTCATTGGACTTAAACAAGTGACAAGTGGGGACCAAAATTATATATGTGAAGACCTCGACCCTAGTAGCCCAAAGTTGGTGAATTAATTTATTACATTGGTATAATAAACAAGGAAGTCACATATCGAAGGATCGATTACTTTAGTATATTTGGAAAAATGAGATACAAACATAAGTTTTACATTTCAACTTGAAAGGAAAAAACCATAGCAACTCCATTGGAAACATACTTAAACTTCTATATTATCCATGTAAGTCAATTATAATATACATATTCACATCCTGGGGGAAAATAAAACATAAGAAGGGGTGGTATCAGATTCTTAGTGTGGGTAATAAATACATAAGAAGCTATAATAAACATAAAAAACAATATAATTTGAATTTCTAACAACACCTGTCATTAAAACATAAACTTAAACATAATATGGATGGAATAAAAGATGATCAAAATAATGTCGTATAAATAAACCCATGAAAATAAAACTTAACCATGAATATTATACAAGTTGAATAATCACATAGATTGTCAATTACTAATATCATAATGATGGAATGATAATGCTGGAGATTTGAACATACTATCACGGCTTCAGCCAAGACATCTAAAAATAAATGGGTAAGGCCTCAGCAAAATCCCAATTTGGTTTGTATCAAGAGACCAACTGATGCATCGAGGGGCTATATCAGGCCTCTATAATCACTTAATAATTCCATTTCATTAATCATATGAATGTAATGAAAGCTAAACAATATATAAATATTAAATATAAATTAACTTTCCCCAATTAGTAAGCATAATCACTAACCATTCTAGGTAATATGGTAGATGGTATCAAGATAGCACATCCATAGTCAAACTGATCATAAAAAATTTAATAAAATATGTTATATTATATCAAATAATATAAATCTGAATTAATCATAATATTTAACAAAGTGTGTTTAAATAGATGAAAATACTCTAATAAAATCATCAAGTAATTCTTGAGAGAAATCCATTTTTACTTTGTAAAGAATAGCTATTTTGAAAAAAAAATTATCTGTAATAAAATCATATTATAGACATGTATATCATATAAATTAAAATGGGAGGACAATTAAATTATGTTTTAGGGATAAATTATTTCCAATACGTAAACATATTTTTTAATATACTTAATAATTGTGCCACTTCAATGTGGTTTAAGAGAAAATATAAAAGAGTATTTAAAATAGAAAAAGTAATAATTGTTTGTATAAAACTAGAAATTAATAGAGATATTATTTAATGAAAAAATGTGTGATTTTATAAAATAATTTTTTCTTAAAACATATTATGGATTGTACTTGAAAATGGGTAAGAAATTGGGAAGTTCCCTTTAATCGGGTTTGCTTAATGGGAAGAATTGAAAAAGGAACCTTATAAAACATATATTTACCCATAAAAGAAATATGAACTGATATGGATACATGATATTATAACATATAAACCTAATTTAGAAAAATTATATAAAATATAAAGAAGAATTACATTGGGGTAAAGAGATAGAAAGTGTAACATGAATGAAAAATGGAGGTTCGGGAAGAAACCCTTACCTTATGTTTGAAATTGTTCTACACTTGAACTTAATGTCCTAGATAATGAAATTAAATTCATTAATAATTTAATTAAAAACCTCATAAATATTTATTTTATTTATTATAATTTTTTTAAGTTCATTTATGGATTTTTTTTATGAGTTATAAGATTAAATTTTGTTGTTTAGGGGTGTTTTCTTCCTTGGTTTTTAATATTGGTTCACTTGTATAAATGCACAAAAGCTCATGTAAAATGGAAATATATATCCATAATTAAAATTATATGTTATTAATGAACTTATAGAATATTTAATGGTATTATATATCATTTTTTTAAGATATTAGGATGATTAATTAGATAAAACTTTATTGACAACTGTTTAGATTATTTTTTATGTTTTTTCGATTATCGTGAACTAGTTTTATCTTATAAATTAATATTATGTATATATAATAGTTAAAGATAATTAAATAAGTTTTATTAAATATGTTAAAGTATTTTTTTAACCATACAAATTGTATTATGACCAGCCTTGAAGGCGGAATTGAAAAACAAAAACTTGTTGCCCACGAAGGCGGTAAATTGGTACCTCACGGATGATGTTTTCATTTTTAGAATAAAAAGGAGAAGAGAAGAGAATTTATGGTTGATATACTATAAACATAACAAAATTATAATATATAAAATATTTTGGATTTATCATGTCACTTTTGATAGGTTATGTGAGGAAAGGATAAGAAAAGATAAGAAATTAAAAGAGGGGGGGTTTACCTCTTGAGTGTCGTCTCCTTGAGAACCTCCCTAAGGGACTTGGAAATGGTATTTTGGTAAGAAAATAAATACCATAACATGTAAGAGAGATTTGGGAGAGTATATTATTATAATATAATCAATACTCAAGGATTTGGTGATGTGAGGATAATGGGTGGTGAGGGGTGGTATTTATAGTGGAGGAGAGGGGTGTTTTTTTATTATTTTAATCATTAGTTTCTTATTTTGGATCAACACTATGAATAGTTTTATTCCCAAGACTAAATATATTAAATAGAGAAGGAAATTTTGATATTGTGGTTCTTACATCATCAATGACTCAATAAATAGTGTATTTAACTTATAATGTATATATACTGTAAATTACCGTATTTCACTATTCATCAAAAATTTAACTACTTTTGAAAAATAAGAAAATCACCCTAACAATTTTTCAATGTGTAGAATTCAAAAATGGACTCCATTTTATAAAAATGATTATCTTAATGTGATAAATTTCATTTTTAATTAAAATCATCATTTATTCGAAAAATAATGATTTTAGAATTATAACTGATTTTATAACACTTTGAAATTTTAATTAAGTTATCATAAAATTATATTATAATCATAAGACAACAAAATATTAATTCATGAATCTATTTTATGAAAATATATTTTCTTTTAAATCATTATATTAATTATAAAATTGTAAATAAACATTTTTGTTTCACAAAAATACCAACACTTAATTTATCCTATTTAAAACATTTATTTACTTAGTCCATAATATAAATATATTATATTTTCATTAATGGGATACCTAAATTTTATGTATAATTTTATAGGTGAATTTACTATTCTATTGGTCATATTACTATTCTTAATTGTCACATTACTATTCTAATGTTCATATTTAATAATATATTATGGTTTTAAACTCATTGTTGTGTGAAGCATAAAATATCGAAGATTTTAGATTTTTAAAGTAACATACCATAAAATATTGGGTTGTTATAATATATCTCCTCGATTCATCAACTGGTATAATGAGACAAAACAGCTTGGGATTTGATTTATACTACTCTCCATATCAGTATAGTATCTTGGAACAAGGATTTGAAAGTATTTTTTTATGTTTGGAATTATGCATTCCATTAGTATGAGATCAGTATTATTGATATCCATGTTTTAATTTATTTTATGGATATAGAATGCTCTCAGTTTCAGTTGAATACAGAATTATTTAGATAATTTATTTATAAAAAATTATGTATACCATGCTTATGTTTTTTATAGCTTAAATTATACATTTACCTTACTAAACATTTGATCTCATCCATTTATTATGTTTTAATTCTCTAGTTTATAAATAAAACTAGTACATGTGATATGTTTACAAGGATAGAACATGTGGAAGAGTTTTTGGGATATTTGTAAGACTCACTGTGGATCAATTATTTTCATATATAATGGAAAAAATTAATTTTTGATACAAAGAACATAAGACTTGTTAGTTATTTTTTTGTAATTAAATAATGATATAAACCTAAAAATATACTAGGGTTGTAATAAATTCAATAATTGTTATGTTTTTGTAGTTAAATATGGTTATATCAAGGATTTTACACTTTTTACCAAAGCAAGTATATAAAGTTTGAGTTTATGGCACTGGATTCAGGAGTACGGGTTCAGAGCATCACATCAACTATAGTTTTATTATCTTGAATGTTTAAATAAAAAAAATTTCTAGAAAAATTATTATCAAAGATAAAATATTTATATATGGGTGATCCCATTCTTATTTATCCATCAGCACTAACTTCACTCCAGATAATAGAACTTTCAATTCATTTTTAATCAAAGAGTATTCAATATGAATTCTCCAGAATCCAAAATATGATTTATTGAAATTATTGATCAAAATATTCCCTTAATATAATATCATGAATAATATATTATTGGTGTGATAACATTAAGTTATGAACCTAAATCTATAATACCACTTATTAGGTATGAACTCTAAAAAATTGATTCGATGTGCTACAAATGTGACTGTCAGAATTCTGCACTGTTGATCCACCAGAGGTTCCTATATAGATCAGTGCAGAAAAAAACTATACCTTTAGAGCTCCAACTCCCCTCACTGAGTGTATCCAAATTAGAAAGTAACTACACCCTACCTACCGCACAAATTCTACCGTGAACAAACCTCATCACAAACATATAAATAATTGGAAAACAAGTTCAATGGTGGGAAATGAAATAAAAACACATAAATCAAGAAATAACAAAAGAGTTTAATGTTCTTTAGACTACATCCTATTTGAATAGGGGAAAAATGCTATTTATTTCTTTTATTGTAATAATAATATATAGGTGTTTACAACATATTATAAAATAAAATTAATATTTACCAACTTCTTTTATTCACAATAAAGACTTAGTTGAGTCACACATTGCAATAAAGGTCTCATGCACTTATATACTAAGTTTCATCTGGTCAAACTATAATGCATGATACCCTAAAATTACATAACACTGTGTATGATCACTTTAGTTTTATTAACAACCTAATGCCCCTTTAGCATTTCTAATCTCTCAGACCATTCAACGCTTTACTATTGAACCATCAGCAGATGTGGAATTTTAATGGTCCTACCGGCATTATTGAAGTCCCTTTATCTATGTTTTTATATCACATATAATGCATAATTTAGTTCATAGAGTTTTTATTTATGTAATACAATGTATAAAATTTTAGTGAACTAAAATAGACTTCACCTCCCAATAGTTTCAAGTTATCTAATTCCAATTTATTATGTTTTGTTGTATCATGTAGACAGATGTATTGATTTTTATTATGGACTATAAGGGCCCTTTTTCTCTATATTTTATATTAATAGGTCTTTATGATGTTCATTATGTAGATGGGTTATTCCAAATTTTTTGTAGACTCAAGAAAGAACCTCAAGCATTTTTTAGTGGCCATAGTCTCCCCATGGTTATTTTAGGCCTTTATCACTAGATAGATGCCTCTGGCATATGGGGAGACATGATTGAGGTTATGTGGTGACCCCCTCCCATGTGTCATTTTGATAAATTTGGTTTGGGTAATTATATATTATTCTTGTGATCAAATTTTAGATGATTATGATCCATATTCTCATCCTAATAAGAACATTATTGTTTTCTATGTTGTTCAAGAGAAGGTATTGTATAATATTGTGTAGTCTTGGGAACTGGTTCTATCATTGGTGTTAGATTGATTGTGAAAAATTTAGACTCTACTCTACCAGGATATTTCCCTTGGGCTAATCATTTTAGTCAAGAATATTCCTTAGATCACTGAATCACATCTTCCAAACACTTTTCATCTTTTACAAACTCTCGAAAAAAGGATGGGTGCTTCAAGGGAATTTATGGTGTTTTAAAATCATCTTGGAGATTTTCTATGCCAATATCTAGTAGTTTATCTTATATAAGATTCATATTTAGGATGTATATTAGGCCTTTACACCAGGATATAAAGTCGTAACCCCTCTAATTTTTATTTTTCATGTAATTTGAGAGGTCAATGAAAATTATATTACATGGTGTGGAGCTGAATTAATAAAGTAACTATCTATATGAATCTTCCTAGATATAAATAAGATCAACTAGAAGGTTCTATACTAGAAAAATGATGATCTCTATCTGGTATGTATTACCTACAAATCATTTTTTTTATTTTTATAAAAACCACTTTAGGGGGAAAGTGGGAACCTCACAAATTCCAAATACCACAATACAGCGGGCAAGTGATCACAACTTCAAAATTCAAAAAACCAAAACTTCATAATTCAAAAACCCAAAACATAAAAATTCAAAAACCCAAAACCAGACCACACATTCTAGTGGAAAATTATGATAGACTAAAAATTCAAACACACAAAAGGACACCCAACCTGAGGGGGCTCGGTCCATGATCCACCTGTAAAAGCTAGTCGCGTCGCCATCCACCATCACACTAGGTCACTTCAGCATCTTCCACTCACCCTGGTCTTGTATTCATCCATCATCGTAGCCAGAGCCGATGTTGGGAGAAAAACCCACTAAAGACTTCCCACTACATCATCCTTCAAAGAAAACATTCACACCATCTTCATTTCACCCTCATCTCCACAGTCAACGTCGACATTTGACACCACACCAGAAATAAAAATAACCTCAACTAGATACATAAATTGATATCTTCCTTACAAAAACAGAAAATGGATCAATTATCTCACAGAAAAATAGAACAGACCTTTATCGAGGGAAAGAGGATGAAACAATAAGAAGATCGAACAAACTGGTAATCGCCTTCACACCAACACATGTCACCTTTGGAGTACCGAAGGACACCGACACACATCCCAAAAACTCATATTTTTACCACTCCAGATCCAACTGGGAGAGGAGCAGAGGAATGCAGGGCTGCGGTGGGGTATTGAGCAGCAGAGGGCTTCGAGAATAGGAATCATCGATGAAGAAGAAAACTAGTAGCTAACATAACAAGATAAAGAAGACTGTGGAGTTCCTGAAACCCATCGATCGCCAAAATTCATAACTCAAACCCTCTTTATTATTACCACTCTAGCTCTGACAAGGAGAGGCGTAGAAGAATTTGAGGGAAGAGTGGAGTTTGAGAGGCTGAGGGATAGAACCATTGAAAATGAAACACCATATAAGATTAGAGGAAAATATGAATAGTTAGACAGGGCCTTGACATCGAACCATGACCATGAACCATTAACACATCCCAACCCACTGATAAGAACACCAAACAGGACAAACTTGGAGTCTGGAATAGCAGATCCAGTCTGTAGAGCAGCCGATATCATGTTCGAATTTCAACAAAGAAGCGGTCTAGAAACCTAGGTTCCAAAGGGGAGAGTTCCATAAAAAAAAGAATCAGAAGCGTAGAAAATGAGAGAATAAGGAAGCGAGGATCAGAGGAAGATGCTCTGTTTCTAGAGGAGGAAACCCTAGGGGGAAGAGGGTGCTTGGGGGAGATCTCAGGAGATAACAGAGCTTTGTTTCCAATTATTTCTCAGGTTTCCCCATCATGGAACTGTATTAAGGAATAAATTCTATGAGATGCTACTCTGAATCTCTCGTCCTATTAAATATTAGAAGTATGGGATTATAAAATTTATTTGGTGGAGTAATAATGTCCACACACTTAGGGTATGTTTTCATAACCAGTTGTATTAGTGCATGTCACTTCTCTATGGATTCCATCTGAGGGGAAAGGGACTCAATGGATTAAAGGAGTTATTTTAGAATTATTTCCTGGGATGATGCTCAAGTAGAAGAAGTGGGTAGGGACAGTTATGGTTATATAACATATTTTTATTATTTATATTTATCCCAAGTTTTCCTAGGGTATCTTTCTTGAAATAGAAGTGGTTTCTTCCCTAAGGGAGGGTATTCTCGATATCTCTTGACCATTGGGGTTATGTAAACTAGTTATTTTGGCCACAGGTCGAACGAATGACTTGACTCTACTCGTGATGGTAGAGTAGTTCCTTTTTATTGAGAGGAATTTTTCAAAGTGGACATATTATCCCCAGAGTAGAAATTTGACTCAGTAGGAATATTGGATATGACCAATTTGGCATTTATTCTCTTTATCTTTTCAAACTCAAATTCATATTGCTCAATCCTCTCCTCGATGAAGAGAGGATCGGATTATTAAGGTTTTGGGTGGTATATAGTCACACATTTACCTTTATCATTAGTCAATCCAAATCAATAAATTGGTAACGGTGTTTTCAAAGGATCTCCCAATTCATGAGTCTATCTCAGGAGTCAGGTATACACACTTTCTTCTTATACTTTGGTGCAGACCACATTTTGAATGGATTACTACTTATCATGTTATTTTATGTTAGTGTTATGACTCATTCCATACACATGGGATAATGTTAATTATATTTGCTGATATGAAGTGAATAGTGGGAATCATATCCTTACAAGATTTATAGGGGAATTTGTCATACTCTAAACATTCACTAATGGAAAAATCATAATCTCCCTTGAAAAATTTTTTTGGGTGGACCACTTTGGTTTATGGACCTTGTAAAGCTTCACCTTTCCTCCTCAATGTTCTTTATGAATAGGCTTATGGATATTGATCCTAAGTTAGCCTCCTATGTGTTTCACTAAGTGTGGTCCCAATGAAGGGGAAGGATCACATTGTGGATGGAATAATGATGAAACTTTTAGTAATGCTTCACCAAGTCTAGAAAAGGAAAACCTTTTTATTGTATTTGATATAATAATTCCCCCATCCATATGGGTTGAGGTTAATGTTTCTCTACCACCACTATGTCCTAGGTCCATTTTGGATTAGATGATCTCTGGGGTGGTAGTGGGGGTAAAAATACCCATAGATATTTAGGTTGTGGTTTCTTATGTAATTCTATTAAGTCAGTTTCCTTTACAACCTTCTTAATCTTTCAAACCCCTATTTGGGAATGATCTAGATATTACCTAATTTGGGTGAGACTTACTCATATTAGAGGGTTTCTCCATGATACCGGTATTTGTTTTCCACAATCAATAGGCCTTCTTGACCTTCTTGGTAGCCTCAAGTATGAGTCTTTCAATGGATTTCTCCCACCAATTGAACCTATTCCAGGCTATGGGGATTGTAGTATTTCATTGGATATAACAACTAGAATATGAAAACCCAAGACCTGGGACCTAGCTTGAAGTGATAAAATTGAAATATATCTTCTCTATCCGACCTTGTTATCCAATGAGTGGGGTGAAATTCAAATATCCATATTCACTCCACCCTTGATATACACATCAAGTAGGGTGTCAGTGATTAAATAGAGAACTACCTATATACTATTGAGGTAATAATGATAAAGAAATCCACAATGCACCTCAGACTTAGGGTTGTGAGCCACAAATAATATGTCCAGGTTAACTTGGTGATAGAGCATATTTAATTAATTTACATGGTTACAATGCTCCTCATAAGAATAATATCTGGTCCTAAGATAATAGAGGTTTTCCCACAAGTTATGATGAAAGTAGGGTATGTACTTATCTTTTAATGCCTCTAGAATATCATAGTAAGGAGTTAAAATGGGATAGAACATAACTGGTATTATATCCTCATATATCTCCTTATACATGACCATGGAATTCTCTTCATACTCTATGAAGTATTCCTTGACCAAATTTGACTATAAAAGTCATTTCCCCACCAATTTTTCAAGAGGAGTGGGTTCATTCAGAATCTACTCAATTGTGTTATATAATAAACAGTTTATAGGAGGCACAAAATATAAATATCTCCTAGGTTTCTCTTTTGGTTGGTATTAGATTTAACTAATTAAGTATAAGTAATGTGGGGTAGCTAGCCTCAATTTCTTGAGTTCCTCTTAATAAAATGGAAAACTTAGAGAATATTTGAAAAGGGGAGGACCTTCATTCCAAACACCATGGGGAGGGACTCTGTTGTTGATTTCTTTAGATTTTCTATCATGGGGATGAAATCGACTCTTTTTATTTTCTTTTTTATAGGTAGAAAATCTATAATATATATCTTGGGAGGACCACCAAGGTTATTATATTATTTCCCATGGGTAGGACCTCCATGGTTACTAGTTTTTGATGACTTGGCAAGGGTTGGACCAACTTATCAATCGATCTTCTAGTTACGGGGAGGACCTATGAAACATGTTCCATAGGGATGACTTCCATGGTTGATCTTCATGTCTCTATAAGGAGGACCTCTATAGAGGGTCCCCTGCAGAGGAACTCTATATTTTCTGATCATGGCATCATGGGGAGGACTTCCAGGGTCATAACGACCTCATCTTATTGATGAAGAACTAAAATATTATTGAGTCATTATAGAAATTATTTTAATATCCTTAATAATATCAGCATTGATAGGGGTAGGGATATAATCTTGGTCCTAGATTATAGATTACCCCTCCTTCTAAACATCATCTATTGAGCGACTAGGGCTGTAACTTTGATCATAATCAGGGTCACATTATGTGGAGAGAAACCCTCATAAGCAAGATACCTCATAGGATAATACTTATTTATTATTGAGATATGTCAACGATATTTCTATATGGTATCATGGATATGATCCTTCTCCTAATTTTCTTTTGTAATATACCAACAAGATTCATGATCATAATAAAGGATATGAGTCTACTCATGTTTTTTCGCTAGAATATGCTAATGAGCCTCATATGTGTGATAAATTATATGAGCTTTCTTTTATGTTAACACTAAAATATACCAATGATTGGAATATGTGTTGATGAGAGATGGAATATGATCTCATTACAGAGCTTCAATCATCATTGGTATATTCTTATGAATTTTTTGAGTGCTGATGAGAGTATAAATATGAGTATGATTCTGGGTTGTTTTTTAAATATGTCGACAGACTTCATGGGTGTAAGTAAGGATAAAATCTTTCTCCTTAGTCACCTTCAGGATATATAGGTAGGATTCATGAGTATAAAAAAATTAGTATATAAGCCTACTCTTGGGATACTATAGGGATATGCTGATATGATTTATATTGATAAGAAGGAATAGGGATATAAGCCTATTTCTAAGATTTAGTATTTTTCACCCCTAGTGTGACATCCTCCTAGGTACCCTAGCTTGAAAAAATGAGATTGATATCTCTGAGGTGGCCTCCTTGAAATATTCTTAATATGTTGAGACTGTATGGAATTGGAGATGATTCTGGTTGTAAAGTGTGTTCCTAGGAAACTCCTAATTGATCATAGGTATATTATTGACATAATCTTGCATATCCCAAAGATAAAAGATGAAATTATTCATGTGATATAGGGATAATAACCCAAAACAATTGTAGGTGTAAATAGATTACACCTACTTTTATGTGGTAAATTTCTAATTATATGACCTATGGGGATTCATATCTTGAAGATTTTCACAAGTCTCCTATAGAGTCGCTATGGAACCATTGAGTTGGTACTTATAAACTAGTATGCTCAAAAACTAGTGTTTTAAATGATGGGTTAGTGATATCATACATCAGGGATATATATTTATGGCCTTTATGGCATTTGATTCATATTTCTAGTGAATTGGTTGGTCATGTGCAATAGCATGTGGTTCCCTATGGCTATTACCAACCTGTCTAGATATATTAGCATTCAATGGTGTGATTGGTGATTCCATTTGGGTTTAAAGGAGTTTATAAGGTGTGGAAACCATAAACAAGAAATGTATTAATGTAGAAACATAATTAAAATCTTCTTAGTTTGATCGGTTTTATGGGTATGGGATTAACATCAGTTCACCGTTATGTTTTCGATGTTCCCTCGTGCTCACTCGTATTGAGTTAGTGTGGACCTGCTTTCTAAAGGAATGTGGTCTATGGCAATTTAACAATAGTTATTTGTGTTATGCGTTATTTGAGAGGATGGTATTTTACCTCATGCCTCAATGGTTTTTGATGCCTTTTATGGGAATCTCTTAAATATTTAAGATGTATTCGTGAATCCTTCCTAGTAATAATTTATTACTGGTTACCTCTATAGAAGTTATTGATAAAAACCATGAATCATGTGAACATATATATTTACCAAAGTTACTTAATATTTCTTTTATTGGTGATATTATTAGGATTTAAGTCTACATAATTAGGAACTCTAGAATATATCGCCCTATGGGGAGGCAGTAGGTGTTGTTGAGTTGGGATTGGTCTCAAGAGAGGGTTCCTACATATCACTAATCAAGGAATCAGAGCATGCATAGTTTATTTTCACTTAATGGGACATGTCATTACTTTTAAGTTCATGTGAAAAAGACCAATGTGGTTTTTTTTAAGTTCATGAAACCATGACCTATTGAATATATTTTTATGTTCATGCATCTATGACCTATTTAACTTATTTTAAGGGTTATGCATCTAGGACCTCTTAAAGTTACTTTTAATATCATTGTTCTAGGTCCTATAGGGTGTTCAGATCAAACCTTAAAGAGGCATCCTATATATACAAGTTAATATGAATTTAATCCCATGTAGTTTGAGTTTCAAAATTTAAGTTTGTATCTCAAGACTAGTACATGTTGGTTAATGTCATATGGTAAAGATGTATGTTCCATGAGAGTGACGAAAATAAGAGATTGAGTTTGGATTACACAGGGGTGGCCCTTTCAATTTTATCTTATCTACTGATTATTATACAGGAAATAGTATGGCTAGACTCATAAATTATATGGACCATTAAGAAAGAGTGACTCATAAAGGATATGGCCCATTGAGGAAGAGAGACTTTTAAGAGATATAGCCCATTGAGGAAGAGGGTATTGCATGGTATATGGTATATTGAGGAAAATTTAATCATAAGGGATATGTCCTATTGAGTATGAGTGACTCATAGGGGGTATATCTAATCAAGGGGGAGGGAATCGCAAGGGATATGGACCATTGAGAAAGAATGACTCATATGGTCATGGCCCATTAAGAAAGTGGGGCTCTTAATAAATATGTCCCGTTAAGAAAATGTTACACATATGGGATTTGATCCATTGAGGAAGAGAGATGTGTAGGTTATATAACTCATTAAAGAATAATTTGAGGCTTACACTGGGTTAGAGGCCTATATATTTGTCCACCTTTGGTTTTTTGATAAATAGACATGGAAGGATGAATGTATTTAAGGGTAATATATACCAATGAGGAAGATTTGTTCCTTATGCATGGGCTTCATATTTTTTAAACTTTGAAAATGAATTAGGTGAACTTAGGTCTTGGGGGTTACGCTAGATTGGACTTCCATATATGTGTATCTCATTAATATATCATAAGGATGAGATCACTAATGAGGTAATGGTTGGGGATTACACTAAATTGGAGGCTTTAATAGAAACGTGAATTATTGAGTAGAATAGATATGATGTCACCAATAATTATATGATTAGAGATTACACTAAATAGGAGGACCATTAAGGATGGTTTGGGGATTAAACTGGATCAGAGGCCCATATATTTGTCTACCTTTGGTCTTTTTATAACTATATAGAGAAGGATGATTGGAATCACATGGATTATATCCTAGTGAGGAAGTGTGTGGGGATTACACCTAATAGAAGACCCATTGAGGATGGTTTGGGAATTACACCGGGTTAGAATCTCATATATGGATACTTAGATCATTAAGTTGATGAATGAGGTCCATAATATTTTAGGTCTGATAGGCTGCTTAAAATGAGAAAGATGGGATGAGCATATTTAGTCAAGGGAGGTTCATCGGTATCTTAATAAAAGGGACCCTCTTTATCAAGGGAATACATAATGATAAATGTAACATATCGCCCCTCCTCATTGGGTTGAGTCAAGGCATAATTTCAACTTGGCCTTAGGCGACATCCCTGAAATGCTAAAGGTTATAAATCAATGCTAAGGGATTCATTATAACAACCATATTCTTTATTTTACATTAATACATGATTTATTGCATAATTTTACACTTAATACAACCTGAATGATTGATAAGTCTAGTTTATTTTAGAATTAGTTACATTAAATAAAAATTTAAAATAGGAAAAAACATCATCTTTATTGAAAACTTCCTTAACATGCTTGTTCTTAAAACTGCATTGGATAACCTGGGAACATACATAAGAAAGGGGTGAGCTATAAAGCCTAGTAAGGTAATAAACATGGAATAATATGAATAGAATAATACAGGTTAGACAATAGGTATGTAAATGGGTTATAAAATGAGTAGGAATCATAAACATGAACAATGAGGCATGATATAGCATGACAACATAAAGGCAATATGGAAAATGTGGCAACAACTTAAAACACTAAATCATATTGTATTCTATTATCCAGGAGTGTAGAATAAATACATGTAATTATAATTTCAAATAATTATAAGTGTATAATGGTTAACATCCTTGATAGGAAATGGGTATGGTATTCACTATAAAATTGTTTGGGCGTGGAAAATCATGGTAAAATTTTGGCAGCATAACGTTGTCACTTAAGAATTCATAAAATGGGTTAAATAGAGTGAAAGGGGTCTCTCATAATTTGGAAAAAAAATTGGTAGTAATAGTGTCATGAAAATACATATCCCAACATTAGGAATTGGAAATATAATTCATGAGATAATAAAGAAACTTGAATAAATAAGACAAGTTGAGGATCCCTTACCTTGAGAGTGTGACTCCAAATACTCAGGAGGAACTTCTTGAGAGCTTGGGGGAACCTTGGGAGTACTCTAGAGAGGGGATCGAAGAGTATGTACATGCTCCAAGGATTCTGAGTGAAGTGAAATGGGATATTGGGTGGGTTTATATAGAAAATGAGTGGGAAATTCTTTATCATTTCTCAAACTTTGGTTTTGGACTCTATATAATAAAATAACCAAAAAAATATTCCCAGAGTTTTTTCCCATGGTTTTTAAAAAATGGGATTGGTTTTAATTATTTTATAATTCCAAGGGATGAAATTAATAAAATAATTCCCTTTTTTATGTGTAAGTGGGTCATACTCTTAAAGAAATAATTTTAAAACATTAAAATATATTAATGGTTTGGAGGATTCATAAAGGCTTTATAAAATTAATCAGATAAAAATAATATCACATTATTTTTAAAGGGAAAAAATATATTTGATATTTTATTCCTTTTATAGTATTTATCACAACACTTTTGGGTCATTATGATGTCATAATACACACCGTATATTTATATGGAATTTAATTTTAATCTAAAAATTTGACTATCTAAGAAAATTATGAAAAATTCACCGTTGGATAATTTTGACATTTTTATTCCAAAAATAATATTTATTTTATCAAAATAATTTTTTAAATATGTTAATTTTCACTTTTAAAATAATAATTTATATTTATTGAAAAATGTTGGGTTTTATTACAATAATATTTTTCAAACCCTTGTAAAAATTAAATTTGAATTCATAAAACATTATATGATAATTTATATTTAATAAACATTATTTAATAATATAATTTTATTAAAATATTTTTTACTGCAAAAAAAATTAATTCATCAAAATAAACATCTTAATTGAAATTTAATAATAATTAAAAATAAAATTTGTGTTTTATTGTATAAAAATAAAAAACAGTCATAAAGTAACAATAATAGGATGAAAATATATCCATTATTCTATAAAAAATAATGTAAATACTCATATTTATAGGTTCTTGATAAATATCTCTTTAATATACTATCAAATTCCCTAAGAGTAAGGTGCACGACTATGAGACATTCATGGGGTGGTTCGGAATATATGGTTTGGGTTGTGATCTCAATGAGATTTAAATTATCCCATAAATTGTTATTCTCATGCTTAAGTTATTGGATATCATCTTGGGATTGGTCAAAGAAAAATCCCAGGGATTCTATCTCCCTTAGAAGCTCTGATAAATGGGTTTCATATGGTATGATACTTCTGGTTGAGGCCATCACTTCCTTTGTTTGTTTCAATTAGATTTGTTAAAACCCTATATATATACTAATAATATGATAGTTTTTCAATGGATATATTATCAATGGTAATGATTCTTAATGTTCAATTATATTTTATAGGATATAATAAAACCAAATAAGTTCATGTGTTTTCTATAACCATATTACATAATAATACATTTAATTAAATCACAAGGGGGGTTTTATTTATAACAATTCGGGTCATTTAAATCTTCCCCCTTCAAAAACTTAACCCACAAAATTTTTATTTCCCACACTAAAATAGATTAGGTTAACTTTTTTTCATCACTTCCTCCGATTTCCATGTCATTTCTTCAAACTTTTGGTTTCTCCACAACACTTTTACAAGGTGCATTGTCTTATTTTATATAACTCTATCTCTATGATATTATATCTTCACCAGATTCTCTTTATATAAGAGATCATTATCAAATGGTATCACCTATAGATTAAGTACATATGAGGGGTCTAGTATGTACTTTCTCTTATGGATACATGGAATACGTCATGTATTTTAGATAGGTTAGGTGGGAGTTCTAGTTGATAGGCCACCACTCTAATGAGATCAATGATATCAAAATTGTTGATGTATCTTGGAATAAGCTTTACCTTCTTTCCATATATCATGAATTTATTCCATGGATATATGTGGAGGAATACCATGTATCCAACATCAAACTCTAGGTCTCATCGAAGATTATCAGCATAAATCTTCTATTGACTCTAAACAGCCTTGATGTATTGTTGAATGTTGTTAACCTTTTCCACCATTTACTAGACCATTTCAGGACCAAGAAGTTTTCATTCACAACTTCATCCTAGCAAGCAGGTGTTCTTCACCTCTTCCCAAAAGACCTTCATAGGGATCCATTTGTAAGCTTGAGTGAAAACTATTATTGTATGAGAACTTGACCAGGGTAATATGTTGATCTCATCCTCCTTTTAAGTAAATTGATCATTCCCACAGCATGACCTTAAGATTTTTGAATAGTCCTCTCATATTGGCCATTAGTTTTAGGGTGATAATCCATGATGAAGTTCAACTTTGTATTTAAATCATGTTAGAGAATCTTACAGAACTTATAGGTAAATCATGGATCTCGGTCAGATAAAATAAATAGTGGTGATCCATGTAGCCTCACCAATTCTCTAATGTACATCCTTGCAATTTGATTGAGTGATAAATCCTCCCAAATTGAAATGAAGTGAGCAGTCTTCCCAAATTGCAATAAAGTACATGGGGATGTTTTTATATTTCCATATAGGTATGGGTAATGGTTGCATCATCCCCTTGTATTTTTTTCTTTTCACCTTCACTTTCTGACATACAAGACATATTTATGTATATTCCAAGATATTATTATTTATATTGTCCCACCAATAGTGCTCTCAAATATCTTGATACATATTTGTGCTTTCTAGATGTATGGAGAAAGTCAAACTATGTGCATCATCCAACAGTTCCTTCTTTAACTCAGGATTTGATGGTACACATAGTTGTGACCAAAATCTAACAAATCCTTCTTAATTAACATTTAACTCTAAAAATTTCCCTTTTTATTTAGTTTACCCTTTCTTTTGAATTCTCACATCATCTCTTTGATCTTCATTTAACTTCTTCATAAGGGGTGGTTGATAAATCATTTGTGAAAGGATTGATGATGTTCCTTCCTTTATGATTCCCATGTCCATCCTTCTCAAATATAAGAAGATCATATCCTTCTCAATTATTGTCAATGATAAAATTGTTAGATCCTTTATACTTAGATAATATTCCAATTTATTTGGTTTCCTAGGATGGTAGTGAATTCAGCAATCATAGTCCTTGGTCATCTCTAACCATCTTCATTGGTTCATATTCATCTCTTTCAATGTGAATATATACTTTAGGATTTTGTGATTCGTATATATTTCAAACTTATCTCCAAAGAGATAATGACATAATATATTCAAAGTGAATATCAGTATATCCAACTTCAAATCATGTGTTGGGTAATTCTATTTGTGAACTTTCAACTGCCTTATAGAATAGGCTATGACTTTTTCATTCTGCATTAACACAGAGCCCAATCCCTTATTTGAAGCATCATTGAATACCACAAAAAGTTATCCAATTGTGGGTAGTGTGAGAACAGGTGTAGTCATAAGCCTTCTTTTTAGCTCCTTAAATATCTCTTTAGATTCATAATTTTAATAAAACTTTACTCCCTTTTAATTTTTCTTGGTTAGAGGGTTTGGAAATCATGAGAAATTTCTCACAAATAAATGATAATACCCATCTAATTCAAGTAGAATATGGATATATATCATATATTTTATCCTCATCCATAATTAAATTACTTATATATTTGAAGGGTCTATAGATATCCCATTACTTATGATGATATTCTCCATGAATGATACTTCCTTCAACCAGAACTCGTATTTTTTTATACATGGCATAAATATTCTCCTTTTATAAGGTCTTTAGCATAGTTCTTATATGATCCTCATGTTCCTCCTTGGATTTGGACATTATTATAATATCATCTATAAAGAATACCAAAAAATTCAAGGTAATCTCTAAAGACTCTATTCATCAATTCTATGAATATTTATGGAACATTAGTGAGTCTGAATGGAATTACTATAAACTCATAGTGCCCATACCTTATACGAAAATAGTCTTGGGGATATCCACCTTATTCACCCTAACTTGGTAATATAGAGATGGAAAATCCACCTTCGAGAAGTATTTTGCTCCACATAGCTAATTGAAAAATTCAACAATCTATAAAAGAGGATACTTGTTATTTATCATGATCTTGTTGAGCTCGCAATAATCAATGAAAAGGTTCACTGACCCATCCTTCTTCTTGACGAAGAGGACCGATCCACCCCATGGTGAAGTACTTGGGCATATGAACCCTTTATCCAAATTTTATTTTAGTTGTTTCTTTAGCTCCTCAAGTTCCACAACATCTATTCTATATGGAGTCATGGATAATGGCACTACCCTAGGTATAAACTTGATTGAAAATTTAACCTCTCAGCTAGGAAGAAGACCAGGAAATTCCTCAAGAAACGCATTAGTGTATTCCCTCACAATGGTAATGTATTTAGGGATGATATTTTCCTTAGACTCAATCATTTGGTCTAAATATTCTTACTTATAGGAAGATAATATCCATGCTTGAGATTTTGGTGCTAAAGAAGATCCATCCTCCTTCTTTCACTTGTATATAATCAAAGGATGATTCAAAATATCGATAGGTATTTCCATCTCATGGAAATTTGTGTTGGATCTATAAATGGAAATCCAATCCATATCTAAAATTTCATTAAATTCCATCAAAGGTAGTATCATAAGGAATTTTGAGAAGTTTAGCCACCAAATTTTGATAGGGGAGGATTTATATACTTATGATGAAATAATTGACCCATTTACCATTTTCACTAATAGCTCTACTTCCATGATTTATGGTGGTGTTTCAATAGTTCTACTAAACTTTTTTGATATGAAGGAATGTGTAGAACTAGAATAAAAAAGTGTGTTTTCTATTCTTGAATGAATAACTAGAGTACCTATCACCACTTCTTCATCAGGATCCACCTCAGTGGTTGTAATAGAAAAATCTCACCCTTGTTTCCTTGGATATTGTTAGTTGTCTCCACAAACCCTTGTCTCAGTGCATTGGTTTGAAAAGTGCCCTAGTTTCTTGTAGTTTAATCATTGAACAAATACTTTAGGGTCGACCGGAGCAATCCTTTCCTCTATCGCATTGGTGGGTTTCTCCTACCGATAATCTCTAGATAGGTTCCCTTCCTTCCCACACCTAAATAATTTCATCATCACCCTTAGGAAATTTTCATGGTTTTTCATTTCATACCTTTGACAAGTGGGATGTTTAAATTTATTCGCATCATTAGATTTCTCTATCTAATCACTATAACTAAACTCCACTTTCCACTTCTTATCCCCATGATACCCTTGAGATTCACCTATCTCCATCTTAGCTTTTAGGGCACATCAGAAAATTTCCTCATATTTATCAAAGTCTCATATTTCTAGGGATTTTTGTAGACTAGGTTTTAGCCGAAAAATGAATAGTTCAACCTTGCATTCAGGGGTAACGAAAAAGGAAGAGGTGTATCGTACAATTTTTTTGAAGTTTTCCTCATATGACCCAATAGATTCATCTTATTTTTTCTTGAGGTAAAGTAAATCCCTTTCCATTTTAAGTGAGAGAGTTCAATGAAAATATTTATTGGAAAACATTTTCTGAATTTACTTACACACCATCTCTTTGATCTCTTCCTTAGGATTCATATTCTTGATTAATATCCACCACCAATTAGTTTCTCCCTCTATATGATAAACATCTAATAGAACCTTCTATTTCTTAGAACATTAAAGTGTGGATAAGATATTCTCAATAGAATTCATCTATTGTTTTATGATTAAGAGATCAGATGATCCATTGAAATTCATGTGCCTTTATTGCATAAGGCTCTCAATTACATCTTGTTCTTTCTTAGGGGGGTTTGGGTGATCCTCCTTATCTAGGTTTATATTCAGAACCTAATTCATCTGAGAGATAATCATTACAATGTTTTTTATTCCTTCTCCCATTGGGTTGGGTATCTCGTTAGGGAAGTCATCACATTGTTCGTCGCATTGATTTTTTACTTTATTACTCTTATTTCAGACATTGTATAGAATAAATTGAAATTAGGGATGAGTATTTTTAAACTATTAAATGAATTTAATTGAATCCAATGACATTAAAGAGATAACTTATAAATTATATGTATTTCCTTAACTTATTAATTTCTAGGATTCAATCTATATTTTCCATGATCTATTTCCTAACATATATTATTATGGTTATTTCTTATTCCCTTAAAAATGGTTTGTAATGAGATTATGAATTTACTAAAGAATATCCCCCAGGAGTATCAAAACAAGTTTACAATAAGGCCCATTGTTGTGCACCAGTTCATGGTCAATTCTAGCTCAATGTGGTGTTTTCAAGTTTAACCCCTATGTACATCTATGTCAGATCCATATCCACTTGTATTATCTATACATGGATGTATTTGATTGATAAACCACTTCATCTATACTTAAAAAAAATTTAGGGATGTTTTCTTATACTTAGTATTATCCCTAAGTCTTTCACTAGAGTTTTCTAATCCTAATCCCAAAAATAACTAAATTTTTCCTTTGATACCAACTATATCAACTATGTTCTTTATTTCATATTAATACATAATTTATTATATAAGGTTGAACTTAATACAAACCAGAAGATTGAGAAGTATAGTATCTTTGGGAATTATGTACATTACATAAAATTTTAAAATAGGAAAATATATCATCTTTATTGAAAACTTCCTTAACATGCTCTCACTTAAAAGTGCATGAGATAACCTGGGGACATACATAAGAAAAAGGGGAGATATAAAGATCAGTAATGGAATAAACATGGCATAAAATTAAGGTGATAATAAATGTTAAAAAATAAGATTATAAATGGGGAGTAAAAGTAGTAGGAATCATGAAGATGAAAAATGAGGCATGATATCACATGATAACATAAATTCAATATGGGGAATGTGGAAATAAATTAAAATATTACATCATAAATATAGGTCAAGGATAACTACCAAGACATCATGATGGAAAAGTACCATAAAGGAATCATTTTAACTCCCTTACACAACATGATATCTCATGAAACTAAACATTACCTAATGCATTGAAGCACTATATAATTTTGGGCACACTCGTCACTTTCATTTCATTCTCATGCTTAAGTGTTCTACATAGATCCTACAACATGGATTCATTTATCATCATATTTTTTTCCAAGATCAAGGAGTGTGTAATAAATACATTTATATACAAATTAAAATAATTATATGTGTATAAATTTTAACACCATTGATAGGAAATAGGTATGTTATTCACTATACAATTGTTTTGGCATGGATAATCACGGTGAAATTTCGACAGCATAACGACATCACTTAAAGATTAATAAAATTGGTTGATGAGAGATAAAGGGTTATATCATCATTTAAAAATAAAATTTGAATTAATAATTAATTGAAAATATAGATCCTAATATTAGTAATTTTAAATATAAGTCATAAGATAATAAAGAAACTTGAATAAAGAAGAGAAGTTAAGGATCTCTTACCTTGAGAGTGTGACTCCAAATGCTTCGGAGAAACCTCTTATGAGCTTGGGGAACTTTGAGAGGACTCTATATAGGGGAGGGAAGAGTAATTATGTGCTCCAATTATTTTGAGTGAAGTTAAATGGGAGATTTGGTGGGTTTATTTAGGAAATTAATGTGGAATTCTTTATCATTTCTCAAACGTAGGTTTTGGACTCTATATAATAAAATAACCAAAACCACAAAGATTATCATGGTTTTTTCCCATAGTATCTAAAAAATAGGATTGGTTTAATTATTTTATGAGACCAGGGTCCGAAATTAATAAAACAATACCCTTTCTTATGTGGAAGTGATTCATACTCTTAAATAAATGATTTTAAAACCTTAAAATATATTAATGGTTTTAGAGGATTCTAAAAGATTTATAAAATTAATAAAATAAACATAAAACCACATAATTTTTAAAAAGAAAACATATATTTCTACATTTATTCCTTTTATAGTATTTATTAAATCACTTTTGGGTCATTATGATGTTATAATACATATTGTATATTTATACGTTATTTAATTTTTACCCAAAAATTTGACTGTCTCGCAAAATTGTGAATAATTCAGCATTGGATAATTTCAATATTATGATTTCAAAAATAATATTTATTTTATAAAAATAATAATTATTTTTAAAAAAAATTATAAATAATTTAATTTTTACTTTTAAAGTAATAGTCGACATTTATTGAAAAATGGTTGGTTTTTTGACAATAAGAGTTTTCAAACCCTTATAAAAACTACATTTGACTTCATAAAAATATATATAATAATTTATATTAATTAAAAATTATTTCATAATAATATCTTATTAAAATATTATTTATTTCATAAATCTATTAATTTATCAAAATAAACGCCATAATAGAAAACTAATTAAAAATACAATTTGTGTTTTACTGTATAAAAATCAAAATCATTCATAAAGTAATAATAATAGGATGAAAATATATTCATTATTCTATAAAAAAATAATGTAAATACTCATATTTCTAGGTTCTTGATACATATCCCTTTAATACTCTAGAAAACTCTCAAAGAGTAAAGTGCATGATGGTGATATATTCGTGGGGTGGTTCGGCGTACATGGTTTGGGTCCTGATCTCGATGAGCTTGAACTTATCCTATAAATGGTTTCATTCATGCTTTAGTTATTGGATCTCATCTTAGGCTTGGTCAAGGGAAAATATTAGTGATTGTTGACCTCACCTATTTTTATAATCTCAATTATGTTTTAATATGTGTTTATAATCCTATCTATATATTAAATTATGTTGATAGAAATATCAAAATAATCATTGGAATATGTTAATAAATGTTTATTTATGTCTAAAAATTATTTGAAATAATTCTAACTCACTCTAGATATGTTTTTCATAGAACAACTACTAATAGAGTAAGTCCACCGATATGCACAACAGCTACCTATAAGGATAAGTACACCGGTATAAAAGTCTACTGATATGGATATGGTCACTGGTATGCAGATATTCACCATTATATCTGAGCTACCGATAGAATAAGTCTACCGGTATGCACAAGTCGACTAATACAGACCTACCGATAGAGTAAGACCATTGGTATATACATAGTTACCGATACAAGATACCGATACAAACAGACAGACAGATAGCTACCGATATGAAGTCCACCAATACAGATATCTAGCGATATAAAGTCCACCGATATAGACATACAAAGTCCACCGATAGAGACAAACACCGACAGACAGCTATCGCTACAAAGTCTACTAATACAAGAATGCCACTAGTACAAAATATTTACCAATAATAGGAGCTACCGATGGAAAGATATACCGATACATAGAGATATTGTTATAAAGAGTAATAGATACCGACACAAGACATACTGACTCAAATCCACCGTTACAAGATCACTGATACCAGGATCTACCGATGGAAACCAGTCATAGTTTCTCTAAACACTATTTCTATTTGTTTATTTAGTAATGGTCATATTTGATGTTTTTAATGCATCTGCTATTAATTAATGATAGTTGTTGGCATGTCAGGAAACCTTACCTCATACCTGTAAAAAGGTAATAATTTTGATTTTCGGAGCTGAAGGTATATAAAGGAGAACCTTGAAAACAATGTATGAGAACAACACAAGAAAGGATCATTCTTTCCATACACATACGAAACAACCTTCTGGAGATACACAAGGACTTACATACATAGAAGAAGGAGGAAGGATACATTCAGAATCTGCAGAACCTGGTCACTCATGGTGCAAAGAGCTTCAACAAGTTCACCTACACTCAACCTGATCAAGCTGATCAACCTGGAATCGAAATTCTAATACAAAAACGACACTATGTTTCTCTTGACAAAAACTAGAGAAGGACTCAAAGCTTCATCTACATCAATATGAGGAGTCCAGAGCTTCACTCACAACACATAGAGAATTCTAAACTCATCTCTATTTGTTTATCACTATTGTGTTTCATTTATTTACATTTTGAGCAGTGTGTGTGCTCTTTATTTTTAGGCATGCACTTTCTCATATGCTGAACTGGAGGATTTATAAATCCTCACCCAATATCTCCCTTAATCTCTTGTATCCCACTGTGGATAGTGGTAGAGGTCAAGTGTGACCTAGATTTCTTGTGTGCTATTGTTTTTTGTTTTCTAACGTAGAACTGTGGTGGAGGTCATAGGACCTGGACAGTCTGAGTACTGTTGTTATCCTCGATCCAGGGTGTGGATCAAAGTTTATATAAACTGTTTGAGAGGACTAAGTCTCGACTTGATACTGAACCTATTGGTTAAAACTGTTGTGATTGTTTATTTTGTTTTAAACTATATTGAATATTCCTCTGCTAAGTACTTTAAATTAAAATCTATTTTAAAGTAACTCTGATAGTTAAACTAGAAAGTGTTTGTATTTATTGTAAAGCATTAGGTTAGTTTCAAAAGTTAATATAATCTTCAGATTAGATTAAATTAGAACTAATCAATCTCTTGAGAACCTAACTGACCCTTTACTGTCTTACAAATTCACTACAGTTTTGCTTGTTATTTATTTTTGGGGATTTTAATATAAATCATTTTAACAGAAATTTTTACTTAGAACTCAATTCACCCCCCTCTTGAGTGTCCACTCGGACCAACATTTTGTATCAGAGGAAGGTTTGTTAGTTAAGGTTTTCCAAATACTCTGTTTTTCAACTGTGATTTTAGTTGTATCTTAAAGATCTTAAATTTTTGTTAGCTCTAAATTTTATCTCTTTAAATATATTTTCTAAAATCTAATTTTGGATAATAGATTTGAAGGTGATGTTGCTAATAGGACACCCTTTTTTAATGGTGTTAATTATTCCCAATGGAAACTGAAAATGAAAATTCATTTAAAAAGTATGGGATTTGATATTAGAAATGCTATAGAGACTCTGTATTAGATCCCAGAAACTAAAAGAACTACTTGGGATGAACCAAAAAAACTGCTTATATTAATAATTTTAAAGACATGAATGCTCTGTACTGTGGTTTAGGAGATGAAGAATTTAATCGAATATCTGCTTGTAAAACTGCTTATGAAATTTGGGATACTTTGGCTATTTCCCATGAGGGAACAACCAATGTTAAGGAAATGAGATTGAATACCTACACTATTAAGTATGATAATTTTAAAATGAAGCCTGGTGAACCTATTTCTGACATGTATCTCAGGTTCAATGAAATTTTAAATACAATGAGCTCACTTGGAAAAGTTGTTCCTGCAAAAGATAAAATCATGAGGATACTTAGATGTCTTCCAGAAATATGGATAGGCACATCAGTCTCCATAATAGAATCGTGTGACATAAGTTCACTACCTGTTAAGGTGATAATTGGTAAGTTGATGATGTATGAGGAAGAGATAAAGGTAAACAAGGAAGAATAGGATGAACCAAGAAATAAGTCGGTAGCTTTCAAGACTTCTACTTCAAAACTTAAGGACAAAGGGAAACTTCAAAGTGAAAGTGACAGCTCAAGCTGTGAGGAAAGTGCATTAGACAGTGATGTTGAAATGGCTCAGATAGCCATACAATTTAAGAAATTTTATAGAAAGAAGAATCTTTTCAGAAAATTCAATTACAAGGGAAAGTATGATAATAAAGGTCATTGGAAGAAGGATTGGAAAAGGATTGATAAAAGTGATGACATAGTCTGTTATGAATGCAAGAGGAAAGGACATGTGAAGGCTGACTGTCCAAAATTAAAATACAAGAAGAAATATGATTACAAGGACAAAAAATACAATAAAGCTATGACAGCAACCTGGAGTGCTTCAGAAGATAGTTCAAGTGATTCTAATTCCACTCAGGATGAAAAACCTCAAAAAGCTAATGTGTGTTTCATGACAAACACATATGAGGTAACATTGGATACTCCTTCTTTAAATTCTTATTATTTTGGAGATGATTTTGATTATGAAAACATGTCTAGTGAAGAGTTGGTTGAATACTGTAATATGTTAATATATACTTGTAATGAGTTGAAAGATAAGTATAAGTAATTAAAGAAATAGTATTCCATGACTAGTAATGTTGAATCTGATCTTAGTATAAAAAAAGGAAAATAATTATTGATTATTTAAAGAGAATACACAACTTAAATTATCCAATGAGAAACTTACAAAAGATTTAGAGAAGTTCATAAATGGAAAGAACACTCTTACACAAATGTTAGGAAAACAAGTAGCACCAAAGTATACTACTGATTTAGGCTATCAACCTAGACAGAGACAGCTTGTTAAGAATAAATTTATTCAAAAATCTGGACAGTATGCTGCTAGTTACAACTCAAGAAATTCCTATGTCTCAACCAGTTATTCACATATTTATAGATCAAACAAAGTTTATCTTTCAAAATATGTTGAATCTATTGATTATATGATACCCATTAGACAAATCTGGGTACCAAAAGTTTTTCTTGCTAACCTGTCTAGACCCAAGAAAATCTGGGTACCAAAATCATTTTCTGTTTAAACATGTTTTGTAGGAAACTTGACTAAATAGTTCCTATAAAAAGATATGGTACTTAGACATTAGATGTTAAATACATATGATTGTAGATTACTCATGTTTCAAAAGTTTAATCAAAGTTGATGGAGGACATGTCACCTTTGGTGATAATTCAAAAGGAAAAATCATCGGCTTAGCCCAGATTGGTAACATTGATTCGGTTTTAATTTCTAAAGTATTATTTGTTGATGGATTAAAATACAACCTGTTAATAATTTCTCAGTTGTGTGATGATGGTTTCAATGTTAAATTTGAAAATGATTCTTGTAATTTTTTTAATTCTAAAAATTTTTTGGTATTTTTTTCCTTAAGAAATGAAAATGTTTATGTTGTAGATTTAAATTCTTTAGCCAAATAAAAGGTTACTTGTTTAAATGCTTTTCATAGATAGCCTTGGATATGGTACAGAAGATTAGGACACTGCAATGTTCATTCACTTAAGAAACTGACTAAGAAAATTTTAGTTAGAGACCTACCTCAACTAAAATTCCCAACAGACAAAGTTTGTACTCCCTGTCAAAAGGGAAAGAAATATAAAGTTTCATTCAAATAAAAGAAAGAAGTTTCAACTTCTCAACCTCTCGAGTTGGTTCACATGGAATTGTTTAGAGCTTCTAGAGTTTCAAGTTTAAATGGGAAGCACTATGTCTATGTCTTAGTAGATGACTTTTCTAGATATACTTGGGTATATTTTATTGCTCACAAAAGTGAAGCTTATTCCTATTTCATGAAATACTCCAAGTCTATAGAAAACCTTAGTGGACTTAATATTAAGACCCTAAGAAGTGATCATGGCCGTGAACTTGAAAATCATGATTTTGAAACCTATTACTCACATAATGTCTATAATCATAATTTCTCTGCCCCTAGGATAGCTCAACATAATGGTGTAGTATAAAGAAGGAATAGAACCCTTCAAGAAATTTCAAGAACTATGCTTAATGAGTATGACCTACCTGTTTATTTTTTGGATGAAGCTGTCAATACAGCTTGTTATATTATGAATAGAGTCTTGATTAGACCTGTTCTCAAGAATATCCCTTATGAATTGTGGAATAATAGGAATCCTAAAGTGAGTTACTTCATATTTTTTGGTTTCAAAGTATTTATTCTCAATAATAAGGATAATCTTGACAAGTTTTCTTCTAAAAGTAATGAGGGAATCTTTCTAGGTTACTCTATAACCAGTAAATCTTATAGAGTCTTCAATAAAAGAACCAAATGTGTGGAAGAATCAGTACATATCAAATTTGATGAAACTGATCCGCATAAAACTAAGTCTTCTCTTGAAAATCTTGAAGAAGATCTATATATTCTGGACCTTAATGATTAAATCAGTGAACCTGTTGTAAAGACAACCAGTTCTGGAAATATTCCAGAATCTGCTTCTGGTGAACCCGAGTATAGAAAAGAACCTGAAATTTCTAGTCCTACCTTTACTAGATCAACTAGGATTATAAAGAATCATCCTTTAGATGTTGTTGTAGGTAATCTTGATAGAGGGACACAGACTAGAGCTTCTCTAAGAAATCAGGTTTAACATCAAGCTTTTATTTCACAGTTAGAACCTAAAAATATCAATGATGTAATCAATGATTAATTTTTGGTAATGGCTATGCAAGAGGGATTAAATAAATTTGAAAGAAATGAAGTTTGGGAATTAGATGAAAGACCTAAGGACACTTTGACCATAGGCACCAAATGGGTTTTTTGGAATAAAGTTGATGAATCAAGAAACATAGTTATAAATAAGGCAAGCTTAGTTGCACAAGGGTATAGTCAAGAGGAAGGAATAGAATATGAGGAAACCTTTGCACCTATAGCTAGATTAGAAGCTATTAGGATTCTACTTTCCTATGCTGCTCATCTGAATTTCAAGTTATATCAAATGGATGTTAAAAGTGATTTTCTAAATGGTTTTATAATTAAAGACATTTATGTCGAAAAACCACTTGGATTTACTAATCCTCATTTTCCAAATCGATTTTTTAAGCTTTCTAAATCTTTATATGGTTTAAAACAAGCTCCACGAGCTTTGTATGATAGAATAAGTAAGTTTGTTATTTCAAAAGGTTTTTCTAAAGGGATTTCTGATCCAACTCTCTTTATTAAAATAATTTCCAAAGATGTTTGGATAGTGCAAATCTATGTTGATGATATTATTTTTGGATCTTCTAAAAATTCATTGTGTATTGATTTTTCAAAGATTATGAAAAATGAATTTGAAATGAGTTTAATGGGAGAACTCAAATATTTTCTTGGATTTCACGTTTTTCAAAATGAAAATGGTATTGTTTTAAATCAAAGTAAATATAAAAAGTATATTTTAAAGTGTTTTGGTTTGGATAGTATTAAGTAAAGTGATACACCTATGAGTACTAGTTGTAAGTTGGATGGTGATGAAACTGGAAAACTTGTGGATCAACCCAACTATAGAGGTATGATAGGTATTTTGCTCTATCTTAATACTAGTCGACCTGATATTATGTTTATTGTGTGTATATGTGTAAGATTTCAAGCTAATCCAAAAAAGTCACACCTGCTTGTTGTTAAAAGAATTTTTAAATATCTTAAACATACTGCTAACTTAGGATTATTTTATCCAAAAGGAAAATCATTCGATTTAATAAGTTATTCAGATGATAACTTTTCTAGTTTCAAGTTAGATAAAAAGAGAACGTCTAGAATATGTCATATTCTAGGTAAGTCCTTAGTATCTTGGTGTAGTAAAAAGCAGAACTATGTTGCATTGTCTACTGCTGAAGCAGAATATATTGCTGCTGGTAGTTTTTGTGCACAAATTTTGTGGATGAAACATACTTTACTAGACTATGGATATCAGTTTAGACATGTATCTATAAACTGTGATAACACTAGTGCAATTAATATCTCAAAGAATCCTGTGTCTCACTCTAGGACCAAACACATTGATGTAAGGCACCGCTTTCTGAGAGATCATTACCAAAAGGGTGATATTACTCTTGAATTTATAGATACTGAACATCAATTGGATGACATATTCACGAAACTTTTAAGTTCAGATAGGTTAAGTTACATTCGACATGAGTTAGGAATGATATAATTTGTAAGTTAGAAACCTCACCGTTAGAAACCTCATCGTTAGAAACCTCACCCTTAGAAACCTCACCATTAGAAACCTCACTGTTATAAACCTCGCCGTTAGAAACCTCACAGTTAGAAACTTCACCGTTAGAAACCTCACTATTAGAAACCTCACCGATATACCTCACTATTAGTGAACCTCACCGATATACCTCACTATTAGTAAACCTCACCGATATAACTCACCAGTAGGAATCCTCACCGGTACATCTTACCGTTAGTTTGCGCTGTTTTTAAACTTTCAATCTTTAGCTGCCAGAATTTTTATCATTTATATTATATTTATTATGTTTTATTTATTTTGTGATTCCTAAATGATAAAACATAAGTCTTGACCTCTCTCAATCCACCTCAAACCCTTTACCATCAAGTCTTATCTTCCAAACCTTCATTTCTCTCGAACCCTAAGCCTCATGATTCGCAGAATGGCAAGAGTGAAGAGACCTTCAGTCAGCGAAAAGGATGATGATCTGAATGCCAAAAGACTCAAAGGAGAGTCTAGTAGTGGCAGTGAAGTGAAGTAACCTATAAATCCACACCTCGTCCAAAGGAAAATAGTAGTTGAGAAAGATCTATGCATGGAATGGTTTATGAGCAGTAAGTCTTTAGTTTTGGAAGTACTAGAAGATCAAAAATGGGTAGAATGCTTCTCGAATAACAATGGTCCTTATTATCCAAAACTGGTAAAATAATCCTATGAGTTTGTTCATTTTGAGAAATCAGAAGTTGAGAACAGAATGATATCATTAGTAAATGTCAAGACAATATCTTTTTCTTCTATTGAGTGGGCTGAGTGCCTAAGAGTTCCACATGAAGGAAAGTTTGGGTATTTCCCGAAATCAGTACCTTCTATTAGTAACCTCTTTGAATATGAAGCTACTTTGGAAGAATTAACAAGAGATGGCACACCTAGAAAATTAGTTTCTACAAAAATGGATGGAGAGAACCGGTTAATATTCAAGTTCATCCAACACGTGCTAAGTCCAAAAAGAGGGGACTTTGAAAATCTGAAATACCAAGATATTTATTTGTTTCATTTGCTGAGGCATGGTTTCAAGGTAAATTTGGGTAGGATTCTCGTGATTCAAATTGAAGATATGACCAGGACAAAGTCAAAAACTAATGATCTATTCTTTTCAAAGCTAATTTCGGTTATGATCAAAGTGAAGGGAGTAGCTGAGTCTCAGGATGAGATAGTGGTGGTAAGGAACAATTTTGGCATCACAAGCACTGTTTGTAAATATATAAAGATTAATTGGAATCTATGGAGAAGAGAATGGGTTAGTGATGAAGGGAAGTTTTATGATAAGTTTAATCATGTGGATTATCCTTCTAGGACTAAGGATATGAGGGATCCTGATCTAGGACCTAATGAATAGGAACCTCAGTATAGTGATGATACTGAAGAGGGGGGTACCTATATAGCTGATGGAAGGGATCCAAAATTGACTCCAAGTCCTGTTTCTGAAGTTGTATCATCTATAAAGGAAACAATGTTGGGAGTAAGCAATGAAGAAGCCCCTATTGATGAGGAAGGCCAGCCTGCTCTAGAGAATGAGGAAGAAGAAGAATATGAAACTGAAGCATTTGCTTCTGCCTACTTGAGTCTCAGTCCACTAATTGGGAACTCCTCAATGCCTACTGAGGAAATTGATGAAGTAGACATACCAACACCTATTCTTAAGGAGCCTCCTGTTGTTGAATTAGAGATGGTTGTGGAGGATTCTTCTGAGGAAGACCGAGCTGTTGAGGATGCTATTGCTATACAGGATAATGTACCCATTGAGGGGATCATTCTACCAGGTTTGGCAATGTTTCAGTAGCTATTGAGATTCAAGACTGGGAAGAAGACCCAGGTTTTATAGTTTGTGGGCTGGACTATCCTGATTCTAAAGATGAGACACCCATCAATAGACCACAATTTAACTATAATATCCTTTCTGAGTTTTTACCTAAAGATGTGGTAAGAAAAGATGATCTAGAATAGTTGAAGTCTGATCTTAAGACCTCTTTTGTGAAAGAGGTAAGAAGAATGGAAAACTCATTGATATCGTCCATTTAATCTGTTATGAATGACTTTGTAGCTAGTATTGTATCAGAAAGAGCACCTATAGTTGTGCTTGAAAATATGGTTACTAAGGTTGATCTTGAATCTTTAAAGGCTGAGTTGAAGGAGACTTGGACTGTATCTATTGAAAATTTAAAGAGCTACTTTATTGAAGAGCTAAGCAAAATGGAAAAATCATTTGAACTCTATCTTGTATGTACTATGTCAACCACTATGATAGAGATGATGAATGAGATAAGAGTCTGTCATACTCAAATTGAGAGCTAGACAGGAGTTGTTGTTGCTTTGAATCAGTCTTTTGCTTCCTTAACTACCTTGAGTAGTTCTCAAAATAAAATTAATGTTGATATCAATTACATTAAAGGTGTAGTAAGGAAATTTTTTGATGTCTTTGAAGCTTTTAAGAAGTCTGTAAAAGATCATATGATAACCCAGTATTTGGTTGTCCAAAAGATGGTAAGAAACTTGACCCAATCATTCAAGGAGACTGTACTATTCACTGTTAAACCTCTTACTTCATCCAGTGCTTCAGTAGATTTTGATCAGTTTAGAACTGTGCTGAAAGAGGAGCTTGGTCAGGCTAGTACCAGTAGATCAGCTGATTCTCAGGTTCTTTCTACCTCAAGAGATATCAAAAAATTTGTTCAGGAGAATATGAGGGATGCTACTGCTTCCCAACAAGAAATAAAAGCTAAGATTGATCTCTACTTTCAGAAATTTTCTACCAAGCATCAGCTCAACAACCATTTCAATATTCTGTTAGAGAACATAAAACTACCTCTAATCACTCAAGATTTCAAATAACAAGTGAGAAAGCTCAAGGAGTTGACTCAAACTCTAGATAAATTTATGGAGAACAAGGATGACTTCATTTCTGCTATAGAGAGCAGAGGAGGAATCATTATGGATTTAGGAATTTGTTACTGCCATTTTTTCATGTAAACAGTACTCCTATCATTGCACCTCCAGATCTACCTGCCTCTGCTCAGTCTGCCTCCATTCTTCAGATGAAACCGGATCAATCTATCAGAAGTTTTACACCATTGATTACTCCGAGGATTACCCACTATAGGCTAGGAACAGTCTCTGTTTCTCAACCTCTAGTAGTGCTTTCTGGAATTCCCAAGCCTTCTATTGAAGCTACCCATCCTGAGTCTACCTCCAAATCCAAATCCAAATCCAAAGTGGACATTCAGTAGGTGGATTGATTAGTGTCTAGGAACTTTTATAGGAATCACTTGTATTCTTTTTGGTTCAATTTTGTATTTCTGTGTTTTTTTTTTCCTCAAGTACTATATAAATTCTTTCATTCTCTCTTACTTTCTGTTCCTTCTCTCATCCTGTCTTTCCAACTTTTTTATAATCACAAAGGGGTAGAAATAATATAAAAGGGGAAAAATAATATAAAAGGGGAGAAATAATATAAAGGGGGAGAAATAATATAAAAGGGGAGAAATATGAGCATAATATAATTTTACCATAATATAAATCTATCTCTGGTACATTTGTATTATACAGTTGTTTCATACCTCTGATACATTTTCATATAATACTCTATTCTCTGATACATTTTAAAATGTCAAACTTAATGTATTTTATACTGATATATTAATGATTATTTTGGATTATAATACCATAATTTGTGATTATCAAAAAGGGGGAGATTGTTGACCTCACCTATTTTGATAATCTCAATTATGTTTTAATATGTGTTTATACTCCTATCTATATGTTAAATTATGTTGACATAAATATCAAAATAATCATTGGAATATGTTAATAAATGTTTATCTATGTCTATACATGCTTTGAAATAATTCTAACTCAATCTGGATATGTTTTGCATAGAATAGCTAATGATAGAGTAAGTTCACCGGTATGCACAACAGCTACCGATAAGGCTAAGTACACCGGTACAAACGTCTACCGATATGGATAAGGTCACCAGTATGCAAATAGTCACTATTACACCTGATCTATCGATAGAATAAGTCTACCGATATGCACAAATTGACTGATACAGACCTACTGATAGAGTAAGTCCACTGGTATATACATAGTTACTGATACAAGATACCGATACAAATAGATAGACAGACAGCTACCGATATGAAGTCCACCGATATAGACAGTTACACATATGAAGTCCAACAATACAGACTGACAAAGTCCACTGATACAGGCAAACACCGACAAACGGCTACTGCTACAAAGTCTACCAGTACAAGAATGCCACCAGTACAAAAGAGCTACCGATAACATGAGCTACTGATGGAAAAAGCTATTGATACATAGAGCTACTATTATAAAGATTAACAGCTACTGACACAAGACATACTGACTCAAGTCCACCGTTACAAGCTCACTGATACCAGGAGCTACCAATGGAAACCAGCCACAGTTTCTCTAAACTCTATTTCTATTTATTTATTTAGCAATGGTCATATTTTATGTTTTAATGCATATGCTATTAATTAATGATATTTGTTGGCATGTCAAGAAACTGTACCTCGTACCTATAAAAAGTTAATCATTCCCATTGCCGGAGCTGAAGGTATATAAAGGAGAACCTCGAAAGCAATGTAGGAGAACAACACAAGAAACGATCAGTATTTCCATACACAAACGAAACAACCTTCTAGAGATACACAAGGGCTTACATACATAGAAGAAGAAGGAAGGATACATTCAGAATCTGTAGAAACTGATCACTCACGATGCAGAGATCTTCAATAAGTTCACCTACACTCAGCCTGATCAAGCTGATCAACCTGGACCCCAAATTCTAATACAAAAACGACACTCTGTTTCTCTTGAAAAAAACCAAAGAAGGACTCAAATCTTCATCTACATCAATCTGAGGAGTCCAAAGCTTCACTCACAACACATAGAGCATTCTAAACTCGTCTCTATTTGTTTATCTCTATTTTGTTTCATTTATTTATATTTTGAGCAGTGTGTGTGCTCAGTATTTTTAGGCACACACTGTATCTAGTGCTGAACTGGAGGATTTATAAATCCTCACCCAATCTTTCCCTTACTCTCTTGTATCCCACTATGGATAGTGGTAGAGGTAATGTGTGACCAGGATAGCATGTGTGTTATTGTTTATTTTTTTCCCACGTAGAATTGTGGTAGAGGTTATAGGACCTGGACAGTCTGAGTACTATTGTTAACCCCGATCCAGGGTGTGGATCAAAGTTTATATAAACTGTTTGAGAGGACTAAGTCTCGGCTTGAGACCAAACCTCTTGGTTAAAATTTTTGTGCTTTTTTATTTTGTTTTAAACTATATTGAATATTTCGTTGCTAAGTACTTTAAATTAAAATTTATTTTAAAATAACTCAGATAGTTAAACTAGCAAGTGTTTGTATTTATTGTAAACATTAGGTTAGTTTCAAAAGATAATCTAATCTTCAGATTAGATTAACTGAGAACTAATCAATCTATTGAGAACCTAATTGACCCTTTACTGTATTAAAAATTCACTATAGTTTAGCATGTTATTTATTTTGGGGGATTTTAATAGAAGTCATTTTAACAGAAATTTTTAATTGGAACTCAATTCACCCCCCTTTTGAGTGTCCACTCCTACCAACAGTGATGATATCCCTAATAATATCTGATAAATGGGATTCATAGGGTATGATCCTACCAGTTGAGTTCATCACTTCCTTTGTCTTTGTTAATTGGATTTGTTAAAACCCTATATTAATACTAATCATATGATCAATTTTCAATGGATATATTATCAACGGTAATTATTCTTAATGGTAAATTAGATTAAAAAGGATATAATAAAAACAAATAAGTTCATGTTTTTTATATAACCATATTACATAATAATTCATTTAATTAAATTACAAGGGGGATTTTATTTATAATTGTTCGGGTCGTTACATTCATTAACAGTTGGAGGATGATTTTACATTTGAAAATAAAACAACCACAGCCAAAAAAACTATAACCAAAACCATTATATCATGCATGATAATAATGTAAGCCAACTCAAGTAATACTAATTGATATCAAGGCCAAACTACACTAGAGTACCAAAGCAGAAGACAACCAACATCAACATACACAGCATATGACAGAATCAAAAAAGCTTAAAGACTCCAAGACATTACTCCATATCTCCCAATATGATACATGTAACAATTCCATAAGAAAACAAAAGTATCATGAAGCATAACTAAAGAAATGTGATACTTTCCCTTTAACTGTGTCTTGGTAAAAAATATATACAAAATCACCAACATAAAAAAAGTAGGGGTGAGTAATGAAACTTAGTAGATTTTTCCAAAATGACTTCCCTACTCATGAAACTAGGATATAATAAGTTAGAACATATATATAAAATAATTTATATAAAATAATTTAAATAAATTATATCAAAGGAAAATTAGTTCTAAAAGAAAACTATTTTTAAACTAAAATAGTTACCAAGGAAAGCAACCAAACAAGTCATTAAACCATTTTACAATTTCCATTTTGGCATAACCCATTACATTTCATATAACCACGCACACACTCAAACACACAAGATTTTTGTTACCTTTTATGGTGAAACATCACATCCATAACTCATCCCTTTGATGGTGGTACTTCACAAACATTATCCATCCCATTCAATTTTTTCCAACATCAATGACAAAAACTATGCCAAAAAATTGTTCCAATTCATTTCAATAAAACAAAATTTTATTGAAAACACTTTTCCAACCAATTCCATTCATCAAAACCAATTAACCATTTTAAAATCATGAAACAAATTTCATTTTCCACCAAAACACCCAAGTTACACAATTCCATAAACCATCACCATAGAGGGTTTCTATCAAACATTGCAAAACAATCACAATAAATTTCAATAAAAACAATCAATTTGAAATCAATACTTCTAGTAACATCAATAGTAGTATGGAGTGAATCCACCTACCTCAAAAATTATGGTGAAAACAAATAACGAAACAAATTCTTCAACAAAACCGGGTTAAATCTCTAAAAACCTACCTTTTATATCATTCTCTAACATCAACACATCCAAATTTCATCATTATTGGCATAAAATATCATAGATATACCCCCAATAGACTATATCTATGAATAAAATATAGTTAAGAGAAGTAGATCAAAGGAAAACCACCTAAAATGAAGACTTTCTAAGAAATTTGTCCTTCAACGCACCAAGATTCTCCAAAAAATCGCTTATGGATCAAAGAGGGGAGTCCCCACAGCCTTTGGTAGGAGTAAAAACCAAGTTATGGTCAAGATAGAGGGGAAAATAGTGGTTTATAGTCAAATAATAATGAGATCCACTTTTTTTTAATCTAAAATTAAATTTTGCATGGTTGGATCGCACTTTTAGGAAAAATGTGTACCAACCTATGACTTAAGTAGCACCTCACACTGTTAGATTTCACGGTTATACAAATCATATACCAACCATGAAGAATTCATCTTCCACACATTGCACAGTTACTCCTAGGTTAGTGCATGATTTGAACAAACCATGCACCTAACCATGTGCTTGTTTAGATCCCACAGTCTTCATTTTCATGATTTTCTGTAGGAGTTGCACAGTTTTTACTAATCGTGCTAAAACCATGAAAATTTATAAAATACCCAAAAAAATTAAAAAAGTCCTCAAAAACCTCTCAAACTTCACCCATACTATTTACATACTTAAAAATAATAAATAAATGGTTACTTACTTGAAACTTGGGGGTGCTACATTCTTGCCACCATTGGTGTCTCTGTCCTTAGAAAGTAGAAAACCGCTATTGTTTTGTAATAGTTTGGGCCACTGGCTGACCATTTCTTTCTCCTATTCCTAATTTTATTCTAGAATCTGATCATGTTTCCAAAAAACCCATACAAGTACGATTATTTTTCCCATGTAAGACTTTCCTTTTCTTATCCATAATTCACATTGGGATATGCACCAAGGAGGCATTTGGCTTTAAATCAATGTGATCCCATCAAATCAAAAGGTCAATATTCGGTTGATACTTTTTCAACTGAGATTCATGAAGTAAATTTTGCACAACACTAAACTATGGTGTAAAATTTAACCAATATACCACCTCACCAACCCATTCAAGTATCTCAAATGGGATATGTATCGAGGGGATAACTTTCCCTAATTTCCAAAACAATGATTCCTAAGGCTTTGAGAGATTCTTGAGAAAACATGATCACTCACCTTAAACAAAAACAGACTTCTATGATGATTCTCATGTTATTTCTGATGTCTCTAAGTCATCTCCATCTGTTTCTTGATCGGACGAATCTTCTATGTTGTATCTTAGACAAGGCTAGGCCCAAACAGTGTAGTCTCACCTATTTTCACCCAAAAAAATGGATAATGATAAGGACACCCATAAAATGCTTCAAAAGGGTCTATATATATCAAGGTATAATAATTTTTTTATATGAGAACTCTACTAGCATTATATTCTCCTCCCATAAACCACCAAAATCCATTACACAAGCCTGAATTATGTCTTACAATGTTTATATAATCCTTTTAGATTACTCATCCATATGAGGATGATATTCCATACTCATAGTCAACTGAGTCCCAAGGTATTTCTATAAGGATTTACAAAAATGGGATGTAAACCTTGAATTACGGTCTGATACTATAGAAACAGGTATGCCATGTATTTCACCACTTCTCAAATATAGATTTTAGACAATTTATCAACCATATGATATTTTGAAATAAGGATTAAATGGTCTTAATTTGTGTGTTGATATACTATTACCTATATGGTATCATGTTTCTGAACCATTCTTGGGAGACCTTTTACAAAATTCATTGTTATATGCTCCCACTTTCAAACAGGAATAGGTAAAGACTGCAGCATACTTTTTGTTTTTTGATGTTCTACCTTAACTTTACAACAAATTAATTATATGTAAACAAACTTATCCACCTTTATTTTCATACTAACCCACCAGAACTATGCTTTCAGTGCCTTATACATCTTTTTTATTCCAGGATGAACTTCCCATCCTAAACAGTGGTAATCATGAATAATTTTTTCTTGAAAATCCATGGGTATGAGCATCCAATTTCAAAACTACAAATCTGAATTCCCATCTAGCCTTCATCCTTAGATGGTCTCCCCACCATTAATTTTTTACCTCATAGTCACATATTCTGAATTAGATTACTATGCCTCTTTAACTATCTCAAAAAAATCATGAACAAAAGAAACTAGAAAGAAAACCACAATAGCGCCTTAGTCTTCACATTCCAAGTGCATGTCAGTTATCACCAAAATCATTTTCCACTGATCTAAAGCTTCTTTTTTTAACTGACCATATGAATTTATGATTAATGAATCCGCCACTAAATTACATTTACCAAGTGTATAAATAAATTCAAATTCAAACATTTGGAGATGCTCCATCCATCTTATTTGTCTCACATTCAAGTCCCTTTCTAAGAAAATATGTTTCACACTCTTATAATTCATAAACAATGTAAATTTATCACCATAGAGGTAATTACGCCAACTCTACAAAGAATAAACTACAGTATCTGACTCAAAATCATGAGTTTTTATTTATTCTAATGCAACCATAACTATCATGATCCATAAGAAATAACATGATCTCCCTAAATGAGAATATATCCTAACCCAAATCCTAAAGCATCACAATATACCACATACCCTTGTCTTGATTCTAGAAATATCAATATTAGTGTTGTTGTAAGGAAAAATTTAAGCTCTTGAAAATACTTCTGAAATTATTTGATCTATCATAATTGAACATTCTTCCTTGTCATAATTTTCATAGGTGAATCTAATCATGAAAAATCACAAAAAAATATTCGTAATAACTAGCTAGACCATGGAAACTACATATATTGAAGATATTATTTGGTAGTTTCCAAGAAATAATAGCCTCTATATTTTTAGGATTCATAGAAACACCTATTTTGAAGAAAACATGGCCAAGGAAACATACCTCTTATGCCCAAAATCACACGTTGATAATTTGGCATAAAAACGATGATATCTTAAGATTCCCAACATTGTCTCCAAGTATATCTCATGCTCATCCCTTATCCTTGAATACACCAATATTTCATCCACAAACACCACCATAAAATAAACTAGATATCTCTGAAATATATGATTCATCAATTCCATAAAGACAATCTATGAATTAATAAGACCAAAAGGTAAAATAACATACTCATAATGGCCATATCTACTTCTGAAAGTTTTCTTTGGAATATCCTCCTTTTGAACACACAATTGGTGATATGCTAATAGAAAATCAATTTTTGAGAACCAATGGGATCCCCTAAATTGATCAAATAGATCATCAATGCATGGAAGTGGATACCAATTCTATATCATAACTTGGTTAAGATTAAGATAATCCACATAAAACTGAAGAGTTATATCCACCTTTTTGAAAAATAAGTTGAGTGCTTCCCATGGAGATGTGATAGGTTGAATAAACTCTTTTATTTACAACTCTTCCAACTATAATTATAGTTACCTTAATTATATTGCTTCCATCCAATAAGACATAAGGGAAATAGTTTTTTCCCCAAAAGAATATTAATAATAAACACCACTTCTATTGTGGGTGGAAACCCTAAGAAATTTTCAGGAAAAATATCCTGAAACTAATTAACTACTTTTGGAAAACTATTATTATCTATTTATTCCATCAATGTTAAGTTAAAAAATTTCAAATGGTGCAAGATAATTCCAACTGCCAGTTCCAACAAGCCCATGGAACCTACCTTTACATTCTGGTCTCCTCTAAAGAGATGCTCAACTCCATCCTTAGTCTTAAAACTAACACTTCATATATAACAATCAATGGGAGCCTTGAACTTTTTCAACCAATACATACCTAGGATTATATCATAGACATCCATTTTAATAATCGATAAATCCCATATCATATTAACTCCATCAATGGTTACAGAACATGCTCTACACATAATTTCTTGAAATACTCTTTGACCAAGAAGAGCTTGATGTTTTAAAACAGAAGGCATCATCTCAACATTTAAACCCAGAAGATCAAAAAACTCAGAATAAATAAATGGATGGTATGAAATCATATTAAACAAAGCTTGTATAAGGGTATAATTCAAAATAATCATACCTCATGCTATTGATGGTCCAGATTGATCATCCTCAATAACTTGTTCAGATCTATATAATTTCTTGCTCACTGCACTTTGTTATTTATTTTCCTATTGAGATTTCACTACCTGAGGAGTCATAGTATTCCTAGAATCACCAGTTCATCTTGGTTATGCTGATGGGAGGTATTTTTTCATCTTTTCGAAGTAAACAATGTCTGTGACACGTGAAATGTGTCTCAAACACCTGACCTCATAGAACTATGACAATAACACTGAAGATGTCCCATCTGATTACATTTGTGGAATTCTCTAGGTGGTGCCATATAATCTCACTTCATATGGTCCAAATAACCACATTGGAAACATCATGTATTTCTCTTAGGTTTTAGAGGAAGATTCGTTGATTTATCCATCTGATTTTGAGTCATACCACTACCTTGGAAATAGGTTTCCCTATTTCTATTATTTTCAGCATTAGAGTTCCCACCATTTCCCATAGGTATCAATATGATCCCTCCACCTATAGCTCCTAAGATGTCCCTTTATTCCACTATCACTCTATTGACCATCTCTGTATAATCCGTTATAAAAAGCACAAAAATATTCAACTAGATATCCTACCTTATCCTTGATTCAAAAATGTGTGCCTTCAAGGATGAATTATTAGTAACTTTGGGTGAAAATTGTACTAAATTCATAAATTTATCCACATAATCTATCACTAAGATAATTAATACTTCAATCTGAAAAATTATATCATTCTTACAATTCTAAATGTGTGAGGATACAATTTTTTGTTGAAAAATTCTTTAAAATCCTCCCAAGAAATCCCTTGGTGCAATTTATCTTGAACATCTAAATCCCACCATTGTCATGCAATATCCTCCAGCATATACATCACTAACTTGATCTTCATCTCTACAAGTGTGCCTTGGAAATTGAATATTTTATTCATCCTATTCATCCACACCTCTACCTTCTCTATTTCTGGATCACCCCAAAATATGTGTGGATTCAACTTTTGAAACTGAATGGAATGATCCACTTTCCTTGGTTTATCCCTTCATTCCCCTCTATCCATAACCTAAAAATCTTAGATAATACTCTGAACTAACTTTTGGTTCACATGTGTCTCAAGTGCAACCATATTCTCAGCAACTTCTTCAAGTTGGTTCCTATGATGCCTACGAGGTTCCATTTTATATAACAAAAAAATCCATAATTCTCACTCTATAACAAAAAAATGCTTAGAGATTTCAAATTTACCACATCACAACTATCAAAAATATGCTTTCCAAAATTCTACACTTTCTATTTTTAATCCATTTTTTAAAATTCCACCATGATTTTGAAAATTAAACCATTTTCAAAATACCACAACCATTTCCTTTTGAAAATATCACATTTTAAAACAATTTCAAAAATTTTCAAAAAGCATCACATTTTCACTAAATCATAAAACATTACTCAAAATGAAATATTCACTTCTAGTGGGAAGTTATTTCTATCAATGAATTTCATACTTTTATCATTGGATAAATCCATGAAAATTAGATTTGAACTTCTATAAGTGTATCCAAAACACTTATATACCCACTCCCTGGTAACTTGAATTTCAACATAAATAGGTTAGTTATTCCTATTTACTCTTTACATTTCAAGTTATAACAATCCTACTCCTTTCTACCATCCTAAATCAAGGAATAAACTAGAATGAAATTCAACTCCAATATCGAAAACCAATACCATTTTTTCCTAAAATAAAATACAGACTGACTATGACTAATACCATTTGTAAGTCAATGACTGAACAAAATGATACCACTTGTAAAATCCTAACCCTCCTAATTTTCTTGATTCAAGACATAATTGATACTTGAACTTAGGAGATATTCCCAAGATTCCAAAGGATGACAATAAATGTCAAGGTCTTCATTAACAGATGGGGGATGATTTTCCATTTGAAAATAAATAAAATATAAATAGAAAAACCATAAACAAAACCACTATATGATTCATGATAATAATGTAAAAATCTCAAGTAATACCAATTGATATTAAGACCAAACTACACCAAAGTACCAAAGAGGAAGACTACCAACATCGACTTACATAGCGTAAGATAGAATCAACAAAGATCAAAGAATCTAAGACATCACTCCATATCTCCCAATATAATCCATGATCTAATTCCACAAGACTGCCTAAGTATCATGAAGAACCACTAAATAAATTCAATACTTTCTCTTCACCAGTGTCTCTATAAACAATATCTAAAAAAGCATCAACTTTCTAAAGCATGGGTGAGTAATGAAACTCATTATATTTTTCCCAAATAACTTCTCTACTCACACTAATAATATAGAAAAAGTTAAGAAATTTATATAAAATAATTTATATAAAACCATTTAAAATCATTTCAATAGTTTATATCAAATACAAAGTAGTTCCAAACCAAAATTGTTTTATAAACTAAAACAGTTACCAAGGAAAGAAACCAAACAATTCATTTAACCATTTATCAATTTCCATGTTAGCATAACCCATTCCATTTCACATAAACACACACACAAACTCAACCACACAATCTTGGTGTTACATTTTATGGTGGAACTTAACATTCATAACCCATCCCTTTAATGGTGGTACTTAATAACTGTTATCCATCCCATTCAATTTGCACCCAACATCAATTCCAAAAACCATGCCAGACAACTATTCCAAATCATTTCAATAAAACAAACTTTTATTGAAAATGATTTTCTATAAAATTCCATTAATTAAAATAAATTAACCATTTTAAATTTATCATTTTAATATCATGAAACCAATTTCACTTTCCAGCAAAACACTTAATTTCCACAATTCCATAAAGTTTCACCAAAGATGGTTTTCATAACACATATTTAACAATAATTTCAAAATAAATTTCAAAAAAAAATCAACTTGAAATAAAGCCTTATATTTTTAGTAAGAGGAGTCGATATTGAATCCACCTACCTTAGATATCATTCTCTAACATCAAAACAGCCAAATATCATTATTATTAGAATAAAATATCATATATTTATACCCAATATACAAGATATATGAATATAATATATATATATATAATATAAGTATATCTAAGTGAAACCACTTAAAATGGAGACTTACCATGCAATTTTTCATTCAACACACCATTATTTTCTAAAAGATCACTTTTGGATCAAAAGGGAGAGTCCCCGCAGCCTTTGGAAGGAGAAAAAAACTAATTCAGGGTTGAAATAGAGTAAAATAAGTGGTTTGGATTCAAATATGAGTGAGATGTGCTTTTTTAAGATCTAAAATAAAACCATGGATAGTTAGCTCACACAGTTAGGAAAACCATGCACCAAATTTGTGTCAGACTCTGCCTCAAGGATCACCTCATATGGTTGGATCACATAGTTATAAAAAACATGTGATAACCATGAAGAATTACTTTACCTCACATTGAATGGTTACTCCTAAGTTTCCACATGGTCTGGATAAATTTTTTTCCTAATTATATCCTAATGTCTGCCTTTGTATGGTTTCTTATTGGGGTTGCATGGTTTTTATTAACTGTTCTCAAACTGTGAACCTTTAGAAAAACCCCAAAAATATTCCAAAAGTTCTCCAAACCCTCCCAAACTTCACCCATACACTATACATAATTTAAAATCATAAGTAAAGGGTTACTTACTTGAAACTGGGGTGATATAATAAAAACCATGGGGACCTATCAGTTAGAGAAGGAAACTCAAAAAGGTACATTATCAAAGGAATAAATGATTAAAGGAATAAAACCTAGTTTGGGTGACCCAATCGTATTTCCTAGAATATCATGGAGGAGGCCTCACTAGAATGGGATTTTTTAGGTTTTAAATATAGAGAAAGGTATCCGATGAGATTTTTTGTGTCAATTCAGCCCAAGTAGATTCCCTGGGTGAAATAAGAGGTGTAAAATAGTCCCAAATACTCATAATTTGGTTCCTTCTCAAAGTAACCAACTAGGGGACTAATAATTCGCAGTTATAGACCTTTGGGAAGAGGTTGAAATATACATTAGTAAACTCTATTTTAACATAAGATTAGGATTTTATGTGAGTGGATAAAGATCCACTTGTTCTATGGAATTTAATGTTGCATTACGTGAAAAGCCTACTTGAACATCCCTTCATGAATATCCCTCTATGAATGAGTCCCATGGGAGTCCCATAGGATTCCTTTATAAAGGACCTATGTGGGATACCCTATGAATATTTTATATATGATCTTAATTTTCATGAAAATGTTTCATGATTCCCCCCCCTAATTTTTATATTTTAAAATGGAGAAGTTTCTTAAGGGGTGTTTTTGAAGGATATAATAAATGAAATTCTTTGAAAATGAATTAATTTCTCTATCAGATTTTTTATAGGCATGTTGAATTATCCCCTTTTATGTTTGTGTCTCGAAGTGTGTGCTAGTTATTTATAGCTAATGTTTCATAACCACCTTCCTGAAATAGTTAGTTTAATAGTACATTTATTGACACCATAGTTACATAGCCATGAAGGATCACTACCTTGACTCCATAGAGAAACACCCCACTGTGGAGATGGTTTGCTACTGTGATGTTCTCTTATGGCCAGGAAGGATTCTCGTTACTTTTCCACAAAACAATTACCAACTGCAAAGATGGTCAATGGTCATAAAGGATAACTGTGTCAATGTCATAAATGATGATCATTCACAAGGGTCTTATATTTTAATGAATAAATTACACTCTCTATTTTTAAATTTATGCCTGATTGTAAAGTATTTACGTTGTCAAGAAGAAGTTATGTGCCAAAGACACAAGGGATGTACCTTTTGTAGACAATCATATTTCCTTTGTAGAATATCCCTATGTGATATATTTTTATTCTCACCTATTTCAAAGGGGAAATATATTCTTTTGTGAATTAAAAAAATTATAAAAAACATATTTTTGATATACTTTTAGAAAAATAGTCAAGATTAAGAATATGATACCAATTTAGAAAACATTTCTCAAAAAGACCATTTCCAAGTTAAGGTTTTCATAAAACATCATAAAACATTATAAAAGCATTGGTTATTTTTAATTTTCAAAATTATATTAATATTAATTTCATTAGGATTTTCATGTTGAGACACCTCTTCTTCTATTAGGTTGTGGAACCATATTCTAAGTAATCTAAAATTAAGGTGGCATCTAAATTATTAAAATTTCTATTTCTTTTTAGTTAAGTGGTTTTAATATTTATTATTATCTAATCTATATTTCAAAAACTTTTAAATGAAAACATTTTATCCTTACTATATATGGTTTAATATAAAAAAACCTAATATATTTATTATTTATCTAATTTTGAAACATGAAAATTACCAGGGATTTATAAATATTTATGATGTTTTATGAAAACCATGACTTGGAAATTCTAATTTTAGGATCAAGGATCAAGGATCAAGGATTCCATAATAACCATGAAGAAATATAAAACTATGAATTATATAAAAACATATACCTTGGAATCATTGAAAACTAATACCCATGAAACCTTGTTGAAAAAATTGAGAAAGGACCATAGATGGGTTTTCTTGTAGAGGAAGGTAAGAGAAAAGTGAGTGATACATGGATGAAATGAGGGGAATTTCTGAGTTATGGGATATATGGGTTTAGATTTAGTTAACCAAATTACCATTTTAACTCCCATTTAAAAAACAATATATTTGTATTAGGCACTCAGTATAAGGATACCAAGTACTTAGTGCTATAGACAAAATCACCTGTAGCATAGAAGATACCACCGAGCATTCGATATAAGTTCACTGAGTGATTATTGTTTTTTTAGAACCTATGCCTTACTCTATTTTATCCCCCATTACTTCCATTAATCATATATCTATCCTAAACGTAAATTTATAACATATTAGTACTAAATTTATAAAACATTTTAGGAAAAATATTATCTGAAAAGATGAGGTGAAGAATTTGAGTCTGAAAAAAGTGCCTATTGGGCATATCCAACTTGTCTTTGTATTGTAATCAATGAATATTATAATATATACATGATGAATAACATCATGTTAAATTTAATTAAATCAAAGGTTAATTAACTTGATAATACCAGAACCAAGAAGGATGGATCATCAAATATAATTTATAATTAATTTATAGATAGTTTGAGAATAACCTTATCCTATAATTCTTTCTCCATTTATGAATTGGTAGACCAATATTGTCATACCATCATTGTTTTGTTGGTTCCAATAGTAGAATACCTCTATCCATGATCAACACATGATCTAAAATATTATAACACCGTCATAGAATCATCAGGTGCTAGCATGGTCGATTATGATTCCCTGTGTCATTCTTTGTTGATTGTAGTAGAAACCTCTTCAGGGATGAAAGATTATTTTCATTATCTGTAAGGCATGATATAAAGTAATGGAATTAGTGCTTTATATTTTGATCACATTACTGAGAAGTTTCTCTCTAGATATTGAGATAATTTTCTTTAGGTTTGTTTCACATAATAAACAGTTAACCCTAGAATATGATATAACTAAGTATTTATAAATTTTTACTAGGGTTGGTAATTGTACATAGTCCCATAGTCAATCCCTTATTCCTTATTGAACCCCATGTCTAATAATAATATAAATATTATTATTATTTTCTTGACATGTGAAACACCCTAAAATAAATAAATATCAATTTTAAAATAAATAAATTATTATTTATTTAAATGATATTTAATATGTCATTTCTAGTTAGACCATTAAACTCAGTCTAAAATCATCCTCATTATTTATCAAGCCTTAAATAACAACTATATATTTAATAAATAAATATCATTGCATTTTTTTATAAATATAATAAAATTTTATTCATTAAATACTTCTAATAAATATTTCTTTTTATTTAATTCATATATTTATTCTTTTGAATAACTTGAAATTAAATATTATTGATCAACCAATATTGAAAATTTATTAAACCACAAATTGAGAATAATATTTATTCTAACTTGTTAAATTAGAATATAATTTAACTAAGATTTTAGATACACTTAGTGTGTAACCCTCTAGGACCCTTTCTAAGTGGTATTAGGTGGACATTCCTAAAGTAAAATGGTAGCAACTAAAAATATTCCAAGGAATTTATAGAGAAATAATTTAATGTTATAATGACATATAAACTCATACAAATTCTAATTGTGTAGTATAATCCCTTTATCATGATATCTATAATCATGAAGGTTTCATGTTGGTGTCATCAACCTATATGCTCAATGAATCTTTATTTGTCTTTTTCATAAATGAACCTACCCAAAAAACACCATGGTCATGGATTTATTTAGGTTTTTCCATTCCCATCAAATGGGATGAGATATAAACTTTCATTAAATAATATATGAGACAAATCCCTTCTCGTGATATTCATTAATGCAATATTACTTGTGATTCACCCAAAGTATCCTACTTTGTCACAAATATATATCATCATAGTTTTTATCAATACATAAAAGTAAGAAAAAAAAATTATATCCATTAATAATAATATTAAAGTTTAAGGATAAATACACACATCCATGGATAGGAACATCCAATGACACATATAAATGTAGATTTACTATTGGAAGTATGTGTTCTCATAGTCTACTATACTAGAAATTACAAAGGGCATACATAATGAAAAAGTTCCTCAAATTACTTTGAGACTCTACCCCTGGTGTCCTTTATCATTTATGTCACATAAAATGATATCATCATTATTGAATATATATTTAAGAATAATATCATGGAATTTCTAGGTTCTCGTCATAGTGGGGAACTGATATGACCTTTTAGTATATAAATCACTCTTAGGACATTATCACATTCAATTTCACACTTTATTAATATTAAAAATAATGAATATAGGTCGTCATAAAGTACATATAGGTTGAGTTTTGGGAACCAACTCCAACAGACTCCCACTTATACTAGAATCAACTTTTAACAACCGTCAGTTTGTTATCCCTCACATGATACTCATGCTTCTATTGAGATATAACTTTAGTCAAGGGGTCTTCTATGTTTTCTTTTATATAAAATCTAATCACTGAAACTTCACCCCTCTAAGAAAAATACCTCAAAATTTTATACTTCTAGAGTATGTAAATTATATATTAGTGTGAATTTGGATCCTTTCTAGTAATAAGCGCTACAATATTATCATAATATAATGTGATAGGGTATCTATTTTTAGGAACCACAATAATATCTTGTAAAAAGTTATGTATCCAAACAATTTCTTTGGTTACATAAAAACCCATTATATACTCATAATCCATGTTAAAATCATTAATAAGTAGCTACTTTGAAATATTTAAACTCCAAGCTACTTCATTGAGACTGAAGACATATCCTATCTATGAATTTTGATAATTATAATTTGTCTGAAAGATAGAATCTTTATAAACCCTAATGACTAGCTCCTCATCTCCTACATACACCAGGAACACATCCTTATTTCTCCTCAGATACTTAAGGATATCCTTTATATCAGACCAATGTTGTTCACCTATATCATCTTGATATCTTCCTACCATGCTCAAGGCATAGAAAACATCAAGCCTAATATATAACATGGTATACATGATTGATATTATAGAATATGTGTATGGTATCTTACTCATTTTTTACTATTTATTATTGTGTTTGAGGACACGTTTTCTTGGAAAGATATATACCATGTGGAACTTGAACTAATCCCTTGTTATATTGTTCCGTACTAGATATATTTAGTATATGATCAATGTATATACTTTTAATTATCCCATGAATCCTCTTGAATCTATCATGTATTATCTTTATCCCTATAATATAGTCTGTTTCACCTAATTATTTCATGGAGAAGCACTTGTTCAAATTTTCCTTAACTAACTACAAGACCGGTATGTCAATTCTAATAAGTGATATTTCATTGACATATACTACTAGGATAATGAATACACTCCCAATAAACTGCTTATAATCACATGGATCACATTCATTCTTAATGAAACCAATTTATTTTATATATTCATTGAATTGAATGTCATATGACCTAGATGGATACTTTAATCCATAAATGGATCTCCGCAAATTTCATACCTTTTTGGAATTACCTAGAGTCACAAACCCTTCTGGTTGTGTCATATTGACATATTTCTAAATATTCCCATTAAGTAAGGTTTTTTTGACATCCATCTACTAAATATCATAGTCATGGAAATTTGTTATATCAAGTATAATTTTTATGGATTTCAATATGTAAAATCGAGAAAATGTTTCATCATAGTCAAAACCTTAACATAGTTTAAATACTTTAGATATTTTCCATTATTTATAGGTATTTAATTTACCTTCTATGTACATTTTTCTATTGAATACCCATTTACACCTTATGGGCTTTACATCACCTAATGGATTGACCAAAACCCAAACTTGGTTCTGATATGTAGAATCCATCTCAGAATTTATGACTTTCTTCCATCTTGAAGATTTTGATCTATCTACTACCTCCTTGTAGGAAAGATGAACATTATTGTTAATAAATAATGATTCACTATCCTATTGACTATAAAACCCTATATCTCTAGTTCTCTAACATCTCTGGTTCTCCTACAGAGTACTTACGATTCAATAACTACATCTTCCATGGGGGGCTATGTAATATATTCCTATACCAACTCTTGTGTATCTTGATCATCAATTTGATCAAAGTCGGTCTTTCTCACACTATCCTTCTTGAGTATGTTCTCCCTCTCAATAAATATGACTTTTCTTATAATGATCACCATCTTGATTTAGATGTTGTATATATAATATCCCCTTATTTTCTTGGTATGCCCTATCAAGATACACTTCATGCCCTGGGGTGATAGTTCATTGTTTGATATGGAATTAAAAAATTATTTTCATCCCCATGTATAAGTATGTGTCAACACAAATTTCCTTCCATGCATTAATTCATATGATATCTTGTTTTCCACCTTAGTTGGTACTCGGTTTAGAATGTGTGATGTAGTGTGTAATGTATATCTATAAAAGGATAATCAAATATCTTCATGACACATCATCAAAATTACCATTTCAAGAAAGGTATGGTTTCTTATTTCACTAACACCATTCCACTTTGGTGTATAAGGGGGAGTGAGTTGAGATATAATCTTAAACTTCCATAAAAATTTGATAAACTCTTGGTTAAGATATTTACCACTTCAATCAGATCGAATATTATTTATATTATTACCAAGTTGATTCTCTAATTCATTCTTGGATTCTTTTAATTTCTCAAATGACTTAGACATATACCTCATTAAGTAGACATAATCATATCTACTCAAGTTATAAATAAAAATTATGAAGTAAGAATACCCACCTCTAGACTCAACTATAAAAGGTCAAAACACATCAGTGTGAACCAATTCTAGAAGCTTAATTTCCCTTTCACCCTATCCACCAAATAGCGGTTTGGTCATCTTGCCTTGTAAACAAGCATGACATCTGTCAAGTGTTTTTATATCAAAAGATTCTAAATAAAAATCTTGATAGAGATTTGTTATATGCTTCTCATTTACATGACCAAGAATAGTGATGCCACATCTTGTTGTTGAATAGGTTGTGGTAAGTTGATTAATTGCCAATTTCTAAAAAAAAATCATAATTTAATACATAAATAACATAATTTAAATAAAACATACTATAACATATGTTTTATTTTTAAAATAAATAAATCTTATTTAAAAAATTGAATATAAACCCATATGTATCTAAACAGGGTATATAAATTATATTCTTTGTAATATTTGGTACATAATAATAGTAATTTAAAACCAAAATCAATTCAGTTGGCAATTTAAAGTGGTATTATCCTATAGAAAAAGCATCAATATGTACTTCATTGATTTCTTGAAGATCCACCTCACCTCTGGAAATATTCTCGAATCTAATTGATTCCGATAATAAGATACAGATGTGATCACCACAAGATATATATAATACCTAATGTGTAGATATAGAAAATTTTCACTCAATAAAAAATTCACCTAAATATTCCCCTTGGTTATTCAACTATGAATTTTTCTTCTTCTAATGGCATAGTTTGCCACATGCAAAGCATACTGTGTTTTATTCCTTTTATTATCACTGGATATTCTTATTCTTAGAAGGGCGGTGCTCTAGAACCTTGGAATTGGAATGAGTCTTGGGGCCCTTTTACTTTATCTTCCTTTTTTTATTCACCATAAGGATCGTATGTTTTCATTCCCCATGTTCTTTTCAACTTGGTGAATCAAAGTAATAGGTTTTGAAAGTGTCTTCTCACTATTACTCATATTATAGTTCACAATGAATCTAGATAAGTATTTAGTTATTGAAGATACAATGTGATCTATAAATAAAAAATTAGGGATATTAAAGCCCAAGATGTATAATCACTCTATGTAGGAAATCATATTAACTATATTCATCCCATTCGGTGTCGAATCTCCAATATTGCACATGAATAGTGTATTGGATATCTCATATCTCTATTGTATCTCTTTCTCTTGATAAAGATCACAAAGGTGAGACATGATATTATGCACATCTATATCCACATGTTGATATAAAATATCACTACACATAAAGGATAACACGAAACATTAGACATCCATATCATCATCCACATGTTTTAGGTAGAGAGATATTTCTTCCTCACTAACCTCTTTAATAAGAAACATAGGAAGTGGGGTTTCCAGCACGTATAATTTTTATTTATTTCATAGTATAAAGAATAAAATCTTATACCATTCCTAGAAATCCAAGATAGTGAGTAGGTTATCCTTCTATAGAATGGACTGCAGTGATATAGTTTAAGTTATTTGGTTTTCCATTTCTATAATTAAGTAAGAGAAAATATTAGTACATTATCTAGACTCAAAAATTAGATAATAAATTTTAAATTTATTAATATCCCAATTTTTTAAAAAAACTCAATATACATCACCATTGGTTTCATAATATCCTATTACATGGATATTATAGTGTAAAGGATCTATAATTCCTTATTCATAAACTAGAAGAAGGTCTGACAAACTATATGAAGGTATTTAGGTAGGCATAACTTTCCATCTATAATAACTCAAAGCTCCTTGAATGGTTGAGTGGGATTCATAATCCTAAAATCTTGGATAAGAATTTCCTAAAAAAGAAATTAGTTTCACTAAGTCTTATATAGGCGATCAACCCTTAATGAGAACTAAGTCAAGTCGATCCAAAACTCGACTTAAAAATTCTCCAATAATTGAAATCACCCCAACGGAGGTTGGTCAAGCACTTTGAACTAAAGTTAAATTTAATCTCAATTAGTGGAAGGCTATACCAACTTAATGTTTAATTTTGATGTATTTTTTTCATTATTTATAAATATCACATTTTTCTCTTTATTACATGCTTGTTAATATTAAGTGGATTTTCTTAAGTGATAAACCATGTCTTGATAAAATTAGGCATAATCCAATTATTTAATTTCATATTGCATATTTTTTTAATTCATTTATTTAATGTGAACATCATCCATTAAAATAAATATATATATATATAATAGACAGAAATAAATAAATAAACTGGAAGGATAATGATTTTTATATAATAATTGGTTTATTTAGAAGATTACAAACCAACTCTAAACCTAGAATAATAACTCCTTGAACCTACTCTGGTTCGAGTTATATCATTCCACCTATAATCCTATGAACCTCCTAAATTGGTTTCTCCTCAGCTCTGAAAAGAGGGTATAACATGAAGAAATCAATTTAATTTAATATTAATAATAAATTTAAAAGAAATCAATCACATATACAGGTCTGATCTAATATCATGATCACCCACATATAGGAAATGAATATATATTTGAAATTTAGATATAAATTAATTCAATTTGTTCTTTAATTAAGATAAACATATCAAAATAATCTAATTAATTATCTGATTAATTAATTAATTCAATTTATCTTAATTCAATCTAAAATATCTTGAAATTTTCATCATCCATAATTTTAATCAAATTAAATAAATTGGTTTTATTTAAAATTAACAAAGTAGACAATTATATTTGGATGAAATGACATATACCCATCCAAACTACATATAATGGTCCTTGTACTATATATTTATATAGTATACAACATAAATTTTGAGGTCTATAATTACAAGGCATAAATGTTTCAATAAATTATGTAGGATCATATGTAAATTAAAAAACATGTGATATTATTAATGTGCATGAAGTACACTGCAATTAAAGATCATACATATCTTGTAGTTTAGAATTTAACATGGAAATTGATTTAATATATAATTAATAATTCTATCCCATGGTATGTACTTCCAAATAAATGAAACATGGGACACATGTAAATAGGTTTAATTATATCATTAATTTTTTTCTCTGTGTTGAATTAATTAAATGAGTTACAGTAGGTTACACAGTATGTAATGGGGCTACATATTATGTAACCTATTTTTCTCGTGTCTATAATACATTAATAAGGACTAAGTGTGTGTTTTGGTCATGGATGTGTATGAATTACATGGTGTGTACACCAACTACACATTTTCTGTTCTCAAAATTGAACTATTTTCCATTCCTTGTGTCAAGTAGTAAATATATGACATGACTTGGAATAGTCATGTCTTACACCAATAAAACACATAGAATACATAGCATATAGTTTGGTCAAACAGCAGGACAGTCTGGCCCTATCAACACATGGTGTTCATTAAATACATTTTGTGTGTAGTTAATAAATGATGACCCTCTTTTAACATGATTCTTCATGGTCAATTGAACATGGGTACATAGTTTATACCTTTAAATTACACATTGTATGCTCTTTTATTGTCCAGTTAGAACCATTGGAATCTCCTAATGGATTCTTCATATGTTATTCATGTTAATTTAACATTTTATTGGTTATATAAGCAAGAAAAATTAAGGAAAGAGAAGAAATATATATTCAGAAATAAATAATGAATAATATCAAAATAAAACTAGAAATAAATGACTATCATTATTCAATGAATAATAAATAATTATAAATTAATTATGTGACCACTATGATACCACTTGAAGTTTCTATGAATAGTGGAGTCACCTATTAGGCATAAAAAAATCTTATTTTTGTCATAATTGATGAAAACTCCAAGATGTACCTAAAAAATAACATCATGACCAATGGAACTAAATCAAAGATTAATTGAATTAAGAATTATAGATTAAATAATATAGGATCATCATGTGTAATTTATAATTAATTTATATATAGTTTAATAATTACCATGTCTTGTAATTCTTACTCCATTGATGAATCAGTAGACCAATATAATAATATTTTCATTACACCATTGGATCCAAGGGTGGAATCCCTCTAACAATGATCCACACATGCTCCAAAATCTCAAAAAATCATCATATAATCATCAGGTGCTAGCATGGTCAATTATAATTGCTTCCATCATTCATTATTGATTTTAGTAAGATTATCTTCATGAATGAAATATTTTTTTTATTATCTCAAAGGAATGAGAGAAGGAGGGATGTGACCACTCTAATTATTGAGTGCATTATTGAGAGGATTATCTCTAGGTATTGAGATAATTATCTCTAGGTTTGTTGTGAAAAACAAGAGGTTAACCCTAAAATGTGATATAACTAGGTTTTTTAAAAGTTAGGATATGGTTTGTAATAACACATAGTGATGGAGTTGGTTCCATAGAACCAACTTGTTTAATATTTGATTACAGGATATTCTTGATTAAAAATAATCTTATCACGTCTTTATTATTCTTATGTATGATATTTTTATGTAATAATGTTCTTAAAATATATGTCACACTGAAAGGTCAAAGAAATTTCTCGCTATGATGAGAAACTATATGTGACATGACATTATTATTGAATCTTATTTTATGGCTTGATGATATTGTATGAAGGTACATAGAAAATACAAGCTATTAGGGGTAGGAGGATCATAAGAAATTTATATGTCTTCTCATGGTGTTCACTCTTGGTAATCTCTAATATAGGAGGTTATGAGAATATGATCATCAATAGGAAATCTACACTTCCATGTTTCATTGGAAGTTCTTATCTGCAGATGTGTGTATTGGTCCTTAGACTTTAATATTATCATTAATGGATATCATTACTCATGTACTTTGTTTTATTGATGAAAAATGTGGTGAAATATGTTCGTAGTGAAGTAATATGCATTGGGTGTGTCATAAATGATATAGCATTAAAGGATAATTCAAGAAATGATTTATCCCTTTTAGTATCTTGATAAAAGTTAATATCTCAAGACCTTTGATTGGAATGGAACTAACTAAATAAATCCATGTCCATGGTGTTCGATAGGCATTTTCATTTTTATAACATCAAAGAAATCTATATTGAGTATATAGGTTGATGGCACCAGTATGAAACCTGATTAATTTGACATATCAAAATAAAAGGATTATATTACATGGTAAGAATTCATAGGAGGTTTTATGTCATTTTGACATTATATTCTCTCTATATGGAATACTTGGAGTGTTTATAGATGCTAACCTTGTACTTTAGCAGATTATTCCTAATTATACTGAGAAATAGTCATGGAGGGTCACACACTAAGTGTATCTACAATCTCAGTTAAATTCTAGTATTTAATTTAACAAGTTGGAATAAATAATATTTATTCAGGTTTGGTTGATAGATGTAATTTAATCACAAGTAATTCAAAATAATAATTGAGTTGAATGATAATAATAACTATAAGTTTTCAAATTTATAAAATATAATATTTATTATATTTATCATATAGTAATACAATAATATTTATTTACTTAAATTTTCATTATTTTAGGATTGGTAAATGTCGATGAAGGAAAGAAAGACGAGTTTAATGGACTGAATAGTTTAAATGATATTTATTTATATTCTTAATGTGTCTCATATAGAAAACCTGGCTTATCATACTTGGATATTACATTTTTTTAGATGAATATTCAATACATTACAAAAACACATGCTTGAGGACTATAATAGTTTATTGCCTTTGGAAACTTGGAATGTAGTCGTTTTAATTCATGAAATATGTAACGCACCAACCCTTTAATCCTGGATTCGATGTATTATTTTTTTACATTGGTATAGATACAAGACTTGAATATCAAAGGAATGATCAGTTTAGTGATTTTAGAAACCATATTACATATATAACCCTTACATTACAATAGAAACTATAAAAAACAATATATTCAATACTTTTAGAGTATCAATATTCTCTTAGCTTAACCCAGCATATCAATCATAATATACATCTTAGCATCCTAGGAAAAATAAAACATAAGAAAGTAGTGAGCTCATATGCTTAGTAAGGGTAATAATACATCAGAAGCTATGATTAAATATGGAATAAATAATATGGAAAGGTAAATAACTAAAGCACATTCCATTTAAATAATTACATGAGCTAAGAAACTTAACCATGGATATTATACTAGTCAAATAATCACATAGAAATAAATAAATAATCTCATAATTAAGGAATTCATAATGTTGGACATCTTAAATATACCTTTGACGCCTCATCCATGACATCTAAAAATAAATCTTTAAGGCCTCGGCCAAATCCATGTCTGAAAATTAATGGGCAAGGCCTCAGCCAAGTCCATATCTAGTTTGTCTCGTGAGACCTATCGATGTATCAAGGGGCTATAGTGGTCCCCACCCATCACTTATTAAATTCAATTCATTCCTCATATGAATGGGGTGAAACATAAACAATATATATATATATATTAAATGTAAATAAATTTCCCCAATCAGTTAACATAATCAGAAACCATTCTGTGTAATATGGTGAAATGTATCATAATAGCACATCCATAGTCAAACTGATCAAAAACCATTTTATAAAATATGATAAATTATATCATAATATATCAACCTTAATGAAGCATAAAATTTAAAAATGGATATTGACATAGGTGAAGATACACTAATAAAATCATTGAAAATTATTGAGAGAAATACCCATTTCAACATTGAAATTATTTATTTAAAAAGCCACTTAATTATAAATAAAAACATTTTATTTGAAAAAACCCACCTTTGAAAATTTTAAATTGATCTTAAAAACATTAATGGTTTATGATGGCATAAAAAACATCTCACGCTTCATAAGTTAAAAAACATTCCTTTCATCGAAAAATTCATAAAGTACTTTGTTTGGAAAATAAAAAAAAAGAATCATTTCAAACAGTTTTATAAAAAGTAAAACATGGGTTAAAAGACTTTAAAAATTTATAGGATAATAGTAAAATATGTTTTGAAAACATTGTTATAAATCATTGATATAGAATAGAAATATTCCCCGGTGGAGACTTAAATAGAATCAATCTCGATTAATGATGATATTGTGAATTAAACCCTTACCTTGTATTTTCCTTTAGTTGAATGTGTTTTAACTCATGTATAATAATTTAAAAAATGTTATTAATTTATACCAAAAACATATAAATATTTATGATATCATATATGACCTTTTTATATCATTTTTTTAATAATATTTAGTTATTACCCTTGTTTTGGGTGTTAACTGCTTCATTATCATATGTATGTTTTGTCGTGTAGGTCATGTTTCTTATGAATAGGACAATATATTTCAAAAAAAATTATATTAAGTTAATAGATGTTATATTTACTCATTATATACATTTTTATAGTCATTAATTAATGGTTATCATGGAAAATTAATCTCATCACATCATGGAGACGGTAGGTCGTACGTACGCACGAGTGATGATATCATTCCCTTAAGGTTGAAAGGGTAAGGAGTTAGGTGGTATATTAATTATAAAGAATCAATATAATGTAATATTTATTATTTATATCCATTATATCCTTCATTATACCCATCCAAATAAAATGGATATTAAAAACAAATTACACCACTGTGTGGAGATGGTAAGTCGTACGTACGCACGTGAGGTGATTTCATTTTTTGTACGATGGATAAAAGGTGAAATATGGTTATACCATAATCATAATAACATATCATAATATATATCATACTATATTTATTACTTTATAATGGAATAAACATAAAGAGGAAGTAGAAGAAGAAATGAACTTTGATGAGTAAGTAAAAATGATTACCTCTTCTTCAACGGACTTCTTTTAGATCTCTTCTTAAGGGGTATAGGGTTGGTCATTTTGGAATACCATAACCTATAGAAATTATATAAGTATGTTTTAAAGATAAATTGGAATTAATTGGTAGATATATAAGGCTAAAATTTATGTGAGTAAGTGAGGGAAGAGGTTCCCTCTTATAATTGATGTGAGGGGCACTTTTGGAAACTTCAAAAAATATTAAAATATAATAAGGCTATTCTGGAGCCAAAGACTTAAAAATAGACTATAAATGAATAGGTAAGTAATTTTAATCCATATATTATCCCATTTAAAATTAAATAATTTTTTATGATTTTTAAATAATTTAATAAAATATTAATTCAATAAAGTACCACTATTGTCAAATTTGGTACTGTTCATTTAATCTAACTTAAAATATTTAAAGAAAATTTTTGATTTATAATATAATGCTTTAAAATATCTCTAATATATATTATATATATATAATTCATTATAAACATTAACTCATCCAAATTATATCAAAATTAATATTATTAAAATTAATTATTTTATTTATCTATTAATTAAATTAATATTGTTTTAGTATTGAAGAATCTTTTAATGTAATTATATAATTTATAAAAATTAAATATAAAATTTTATAATGAAAATAATTTAATTAATATCAAAATATACATTTATTATCATTCATATCATGATTTTGTTCCTATATGAACACATAAAAAATATTAAATACAAAGAGGGTAACATTTTGTAACTATCTTTAATTTAAATAATATATAAGTTATTTTCATGGACAAGTGGTCATTAAACAACTCCAATTTTATATTAAGTTGATAAGGGTTGAATCATATTCATCCAATAATTTTTGTAAAAGTTTTTTATTATTTTTTTAATCCTTATCTTTTTTTTATCCCTTATTTAACCCATTTAACTCTTATTGTGATATCATGTATTTATACTTTAAGTGTTAATATAATTACTATAAAATGTCAAATGATAACTAAATGAGTCATTATTAAAAAAATTAGATGTATCCCAATTAGTTATATGAATTTTAGTTTTTTATATATTTTATTTCAATTAATAAAATATTATTTATTTTAAAATATCAATAATGTCAATTTTGACACTATTTATTATTTTGTCTTATACAAAATTAAAAAAACAATATAAATTTGAACAAATACTTCTAAAACATTACTAGCATGTAAAATTCATCAATTAAATTATTGTATGACATTAAATATCTAAATTTTTATTTATTTAAATGTTTTTAATATCATTTATTTGATTCTTCCATTAATTAAACAATTATTGCATCATCATTGTATCACCATCTAATTTGATTATTTATTTCCTAAAAATTATAATTAAATTACCATGTTATAGGTAATCATTTTATCTTTCTAAATACTATTTATAGTCAGAAAAATATTTTATATTACCCATATTAAAAATATTTATTTTTTTAAAAACAAGTGTGACAAAATTGACTTTTCTTTGAATATAACATAATAAATGTCATACTCTCATCCAAGTGTCTTAAAAAGGTTATAATCTCAGACCAAGAATGCTTTTATTCAACATACACTCATCCAATTACATTTTTACAAGTTTTAGGGTAATTTTATAATAGTTACAATATTATTTTTACCCTTAATTACCTGATTTACCCTTAACCATGGTAATTAAAATATTACTAAATTTACTATTCATATGCCCAAAAACAAAAGATACATATTTAAAAAATTTGGACCCACTAATTAAAAATATTTAATGCATTTTTAAAATTCATAACACATAATTTTTTTATAATTAATTTAAAATATATCCCTCTGACCGTACAAGAAAATAGGTTTTTAAAGTGAAAACATACAAAAGATTATAATGTTTTTATATTCATATTCAATTTAAAATTGATTTCAATTACCTAAATTTTATTAAATTATAAAAGCTTAATCTAATTATACTTTAAAACTAATTAAAAATATAATTTAATGCTATAAATTATTTTGATGAAAAAAAATTCAATTAAAATGCAATATTTTATCACTATTCATCAAAACATGAAACTTATCAAAAAAATACCAAAAAATAAACCAAATTAAATTTTAATAGTATGATTTAAAATAGGAAGTTTATTTTGTAAAATATAATATATAAAAGTGTCAAAATTGGATTTAAAATAGGTTCTCCATTAAAAGGCGACAAAATTTATTTTTTAGAAAAATATTATTTCTAAGCATAAAACCACATTTATTCTTATTTTATGCCTATAAAATATATTATATTAATGTAAAAAATATTTTATTGAAGATATAATATATATTACATTAATATAATTTACTGATTGTAATTAATTTGATTTATAAAGTTAAAACTCTTTTGGGAGCATAGTAAAAGGTCTTTATAAAAACATTTCCTATATACTCAGTTGGTTCCTATATTCATTTATAATTAATTTGTAACCAACAAATTCAAAAATATATTTTCATGAGTTATTTAATATTATTTCAAACCTCCAAATTAATTGCTAGTTTATATTATATTAAATAATAATATTTTAATTATATATTGTTGTTCGGTAAAACTCGGCCTTGCATGTAATGAAAAACAACTCATTATTGTGTATAGTGTAATCTTAATATGGTGTTGCATATAAATAAATCTATAAAAAATATAATTTATTCAAAAATAAAAATATTTTAAATTTTTGGGTTGTTACATTATCCCCACCTTAATTAAATTGTTTCCTCGCAATTTAAACTTAATCTTGGTAGTCTTGGGTTTGATATTTGAAAATAAAAAAATTATTTAAGAAACCAACATCATAAATAAGGTTAATAACACATATTATTAATAAGATAGAAAAGTAAATGTGAAAGTTACCAAAAAACTAGGCATTCAAATATGATAAAATTAGTGAAAACTTGGGCATGGAAGAAAAATCTAACCATCATGTTCTGATGGAGAATGATAGAGAACGTGTTTATAAAAAAGTTATTGACTATAGATTCATAAAACAGTATTGTGGAAAAGGTGATTGATATCATAAAAATTCTGATAATAGGATAAAAAAATTCAAGACCATTTTTCTTAAAGTTGAGGAATCATTTCACTCTCTAAGAATATAAATAAATATATGTTTCTATTTCATAAACACAATCATATCCATCGGTTTTGCCTTGAACTATTTCTACTTTACTTATTATATGTTGAAGTAATGAATTAACGTCTAAAACCTCATCCAAAGATCAACTTAAACCATTTCATAAATGGTTAACCTTTCCAAAAGATCATAATCCAACACTTTATAATGATTTCCATGGTAGTTAGTAGTATCAAAATTACTTTATCCATATAAATAATCTATTTATCCAATGTCATTTTCTTATCATTAGGAACACATTAAGGGTTATATTTCCCTCAACCATGTGTTTTCCAAAAAAAATATCTTTCTACTTAATAACTTTTCATGGTGATATTCATCATATTATCTCAAATACTTAATGAAAAAGTATTGCATTATAATCCTCATATATTCTATAATTCCTATAACCATTACATCATTTATAAAATACTCAAATGACATAATTATTAAATCCAAACATAATCACATTAATCATTCCTCTTCATCTGTGGTAGTATCATAATATTGACCATGATCCATTAGCCCCTTTGGGATATATTCCTTTATCACATGAGACATTTATTTGCATAGTGTCCCATATCTTTATAGTAGAATCATTACACATTTAAATTTTATTTCTTTCCCTTTCAATCACAAACTTTATGGACTTATTCTCCACACTTATAACAAAATTCCATTCCATTCTAGCAAGAATCATCGTGTTTCTTTCCACAATTATCATATGTGGTCAAATAATTCTTTCCCTTATTCCCTTTATACATATTTTGACCTATCATCCTATTCTTTTCTTTCTTTCCTTTGAATCCATAGGTCCTATGGAATGCTTTACCCATTTATTTATCACATGATACTATGTCCTCATATAATGAGGATGTTTGAGAGAATATTTTCCTTTTAAATATTAGCCTAAGACTATAAAATATGTGATCCTTATTACTCTTTGGATCATGTACATTAGTGAGGTTCATGTTCCTTCTATTAAGCGCCATTTCTAAATGACAAAATAAACTAAATTAGTTCATATCATTATAAAACATAATGTATAATCCCAAGACTAGTAAAATAAATAACATAAATTGAAACATTTATTCATTGCTAATATAATAATAATAAAAATGATTTCTTTGGGGAAATTTTTACTTTTAAATCCTTTCTAATGGTTTTTAAAGAATATTTTAATTATCCTAATTATATCCCCTAATAATTTCAAACCAGGTGCACAGTAAGTCCCATTGTCATGTACTAGGTTATTTTGAGTCAGTCCTGATGCACCTTGTCATAATTCTTACCCCTAGGTACATATGTACTAGAACCACATCCACTTTTATTATCTAGATATGTATGTATTATTAGGAAGATCCAAATGATATCTACCTTAAAAAAATTCTAGGATGACCTTCTATGATTATCCTCAAAAGTATATCTTAGGGTTATGTTCCCTAATCTATGTTTTCAAAATATAGTTTCCAAGGTTTCTACTAAACTTTATATGATACAAAATATAATTCCCCAACCCCAGAATCCTAGATCCAGTGCATTATTTTATTACATTGGAATATATACAAGACTCTAATCCTAAAGGAATGATCAGTTTAATAGTTTTGGAAACTAGATTATATACTTGAACCTTACATTGCAATTGAAACTATAAAAAACAATATATTAAATCCTTTGATAGAATTAATATTCTCCTACCTTAACCCTACATATCAATTATAATATACATCTTAGAATATTAGGAAAAATAAAACATATGAAAGGGGTGATCTCAGATGCTTAGTAAGGGTAATCTTATAGTGTAATCTATGAGTAAATATGGTATAAATAATATGTCAAGGTAAATAACTGAAACGCATTCCATTTAAATAATAACAGGATCGAGGAAACTTAACCATGGATATTATACTAGTATAATGATCACATGGAAATAAATAAATTATCTCATAATGATTTAATTCATATTTTTGGACATCTAAAACATATCATTGATGCCTCATCCAAGACATATGAAAATAAATGGTTAAGTCCTCAGCCAAATCCATTTATAAAAATAAATGGGCAATGCCTCATCCAAGACCATATCTATATTGTCTCATGATACATACTGATGCATTGAGGGGATATAGTAGGAACCACCCATAACTTACTAATTTCAATTCATTCCTCATAATAATGGGGCGATGTATAAACAACATATTCATATGAAATGTAAATAACTTTCCCCAATCAGTAAATATAATCATAAACCATTCTGATTAATATGGTGAATGGAATAAAAATAGAACTTCCATAGTCAAACTAATTATAAAAAAATTAATAGAATATGTTAAATGATATCATAATAGATAAAACTTAATGAATCATAAAATTCAACAAATGATGTTGATATAGATGAAAATACTCTAATAAAATCATTGAAAATTTTTTAGAGATATACCGCTTTTAAATTTGAGATTATTCATTTAAAAAGATGTGTAATTATAAATGAAAACATTTTGTTTGAAAATAACCTTTTAAAATTGTAAATGAATCTTAAAAACATTAAGGGTTCATGATGGAGGAAAAATCCGCTCACGCTGTATAAGTTAAAAAAAAATTCCTTTCGTCCAAAAAAGTCATAAAGTGCCTCATTTGCAGAACGAAAAAAAGATTCCTTTCAAAACATTTTATAAAAATTAAATCATGGGTTAAAATAATTTAAACATTTATAGGATAATAGTAAAATCCTTTTTTAAAACATTTTTAGAAATCATTGACATAGAAGATAAATATTCCCTGGTGGAGACTTAAACAGAAGCAATCTTGATTAATAATGAGATTGGGAATTAAACCCTTACCTTGTAATTTATTTTATTTTAATGTGATTTAACATCCTATATAATGGTTTAAAAATTTTATTAATTTATACCATAATAGTATCCATATTTATGATATCATATATGATCTTCTTATATCATTTTGTAAATAATATTCTGTTATTACCCTTGTTTTGGGTGTTAACTGCTTCATTTTCATGTGCATATTTTGTCGTGTAAGTCATATTTCTTATGAATATGACATATATATTTCATATAAAGAATGATATTAAGTTCATTGATGTTATATTTACTCATTATATATATTTTTGTAATCATTCCTGAATGGTTTTCATGGAAAATGAATCTCATCGTGTCGTGGAGATGATAGGTTGTACGTACGCAAAAACGATGATATCATTCCATTAATGTTGAAAGGGTAAATAATTAGATGGTATATCAATTATAAAAATTCAATATCATGTCATATTTATTATTTATATCCATTATATCTATCATTATATCCATCCAAATAAAGTGTTGAGGAAAAAAATTACACCATAGCGTGGAGAGGGTAAGTCGTACGTACGCACGTGCGGTTACTTCATTTTTCATAAGATGGATAAAATGTGGAATATGGTTGTCCCGTAGTCATAGTAAAATCTCCAAAAATAGATTATGTTGGAGTTATTAATTTATAATGGAATAAACACATAAATAGGAAGTATAAGAATAAATGAACTTGGATGAGTAAGTAAAAATGATTACCTCTTCTTCGGCAGACTTCCTTTAGATCTCTTCTTAAGAGATATAGGGTTGGAATTTTTGGAATACCATAAACTCTAAAACATAGATAAGTATGTCAAAAAGATAAATGGTATAGACTTGGGTGATTTATAAGGCTCAAAGTGGTGTGGGAAAGTGAGCGAAGATATTTCCTTTTATAATTGAGGTGAGTGGAACTTTTGGAAACTCTTAAAATATTAAAATATAATAAGGTTATTCTATATCCAAAGACTTGAAAATGTCCTATAAATGAATATTGGAATAAATTTAGACCATATATTATCCCATTTGAAATTAATTAATATATTTATGATTTTTAAATAATTTAATAAAATATTAATTCAATAAAGTACCATTATTTTCAAATTTGGTACTATTCATTTAATTTGACATTAAATATATAAATACAAAGTGGTATTTTGAATATAATGATTTAAAATATCTATAATATATCATATAGATCTATTAAATTCTTTATACACATTAACTCATCCAAATTATATCAAAATTAATATTATTAAAATCAATTATTTTATTTATTTGTTAATTAAATAAATATTGTTTTAGTATTTAAGAAGTTTTTAAGGTAATTATATAATTTCTAGAAAATCAAAATAAAATTATATAATGAAAATTATTTTATTAATATAAAAATAGACATTAATTATCATTCATATCATGATTTTTTTCCCTATGTGAACACCTAAAAACATTAAATACAAAGAGAGTGACATTTTGTAACTATCTTTGATTTAAATAATATATAAGTTATTTACATGGAAAAGTGTCCATTAAACAACTCCAATTTGGTATTAATGTGATAAGGGTATAACACTCTTCATCTAATAATTTTTGGAAAAGTTTTTATTAGTTTTTTAATCCTTATCTTTTGGTTTTAACCCCTATTTAACCCCTTTAACTCTTACTGTGATATCATGTGTTTTATACATTAAGGGTTAATATAATTACTATAAAATGTCAAAAGAACACTAAATGAGTATTTGATTACATTTTTATACTTATCTAAATTATTTTGATGAATTTTTTATTTTTATATATTTTATATCATTTAATAAACTATTATTTATTTTAAAATATCAATAATTTCAATTTTGACACTATTCATTATTTTATCTTATACAAAAATAAAAACAACCATATAAAATTTGAAAAAAGACTTATAAAATATTAATAACATGTCAAATTAATAAACTAAATTCTTGGATGTTATTAACTCTCTCAAATATTAGTTATTTTAATATTTTCAATATTATTTATTTTAATATTTTCAATATCATTTATTAGATTCTTTCATTAATTAAGTAATTGCTGCATCGTTATTGTGTCACCATTTAATTTAATTATTTATTTTCTAAAAAATATAAATAAATAACCATGTTTTAGGTAAACAATTTATCTTTATAAATACTATTTATATTCAGACATATATTTTATATTACCCCATATTAAAAATATTTCTCTTGTTAAAAACAAAAGTGTGACAAAATTGATTTTTCTTTGAATATAACATAATAAATGTCATACTCTCATCCAAGTGGATTAAAATGGTTATAATATTAGCCTCAGTATGATTTTAGTATAAATATACTCATCCAATTACATTAGGACAAGTGTTGGGGTAATTTTCTAATACTTATAATATTATTTTTACCCTTAATTATCTGATTTACCCTTAACCGTGGTAATTAAAATATTACTAAATTTACTATTTATATGCCTAAAAATAAAAGAAACTTATTTACATAATTTGGACCCACTGATTATAAATATTTAATCCATTTTTTAAAACTTATAACATAGAAGTTTTAGTGATTAATTTAAAATTCATCTCATTGACAGAATGAGAAAACTGATTTTTAAAGTGAAAACGTACAAAAGATTGTAATGTTTTTGTATTCATATTCAATGTGAAATTGATTATAATGACATAAATTATATAAAATTATATAAAATTAATCTAATTATACTTTAAAAATAATTAAAAATATAATTTAACACTCTAAATTATTTAGATGAAAATGTTCTTTTCAATTAAAATGCAATATTTTATCATTATTCACCAAAACATGAAACTTATCAAAAAAATACCAAATATTAAACCAAAGTAAATTTTTATAGTCCAATTTAAAAGATGAAGTTTATTTTGACAAATATAATATATAAAAATTTTCAAAAATTGGATTTAAAATAGGTTCTTCATTAAAAGGCAGCAAAATTGCCTTTTTATAAAAATATTGCTTTTAATTATAAAACTGGATTTGTTCTTATCTTATGACTACAAAATATATTGGATAAATGTAAAAAATATTTGATTTAATATATAATATATATATTCCATTAATACAATTTACTAATAGTAATTGATTTAATTTATTAATACAAAACTCCTTTGGGAGCATAAAAATAGTTCTTTATAGAAACATTTTTTATATATTCAGTTGATTCCTATATTCATTTCTAATTAATTTGTAACCAATAAATTCAATCATATATTTTCATAATTTAGTTAATATAATTCATAACTTCTAACTTAATGTCTAGGTTATATTATATTAAATAATAATATTTTAGTGATATATTGTTGTTCGGTAAAACTTTGTCTTGCGTTTAATGCAAGATAAATAATTATTTTGTGTAGTGTAAGCTTAACATGGTGTTTAGTATAAATAAATCTAGCAACAAAATTTAATTTATTTAAAAAATTAAAATATTATAAATTCTCAGGGTGTTAAAAAATATCATCAATGTATTCCATAATGATCTCCCCCTTTATTACTCCTACTTAAAAATCTTTCTTCATAACCTAAAGAAAGTAAACATAAGAAAGGGTGATCTTAGATGCTTAGTAAAGGTAAAAAAGGAAAATACATAAGCATAACATGATCATAGGGGTTTGAAAACATGATCATAACATTTTAAAACCATACCCTTCATATCAAATATCATAATCTTGAGTCATGGCGTAAATATTAGCAGTTCATAAGACATAAATTTTAAGGAAATAAAAGAACATGAGCCATCAGAGTATAACATTTACATAAGACATATATTAGTGTCATAGACATCAGCTTATAACATTGTGAACACATATAAATAGCTATAGGTTCACTCATTCAGTTAAGGACATGAAATCAGACCCTTACATAAACTTATGGACATGCAACCAGGTCCACTCATAACATTATAAACATGAAATATAGATCCATTCATAACATTATGGACATGAAATAAAGTTCCATGCATAAAATTGTTCTCATGAACCAACTCAAGTTGACCCTGAACCGTTCACCCGAGCCGATCTATGGCAAGGCTCGAGAGGCATTCTCGATTCTACTGTGCTAAAAACTAGTGTCGAACATTATCAAAGTAACCAAGGGAATGGTTTCACCCAATATAAATAAATAAATAGAACATAAAAAAATAAATAGAGCATCAAAATATATATATATAAATATTCAAACTTGACATCATTTACACTAAAACTAAAATACAAAAAAATGAACAATAAAAACCAACTAAACTTGACAACCACCATATCTACATGTGACCCCAAGGGTCGTTCTATGATACCATAACCAACCATCAACTATGATGATCAAGACCAAGCTGATAACCTACACAAATCCTAAAAACATGAAAAAACTATAGGCGTGAGTATTAAAACTGTGTAGGTGTGCTTGAATAAATTTATTCTCAATGCACTTCCTTTAAATGAACCAAAATCAATTTTAGGTTTGAAATACAATATATAAAGTAATATTTTCCACACATTTTTTCACTTTAAAACAAAACACAGTCCATTTCACTTTTTCATCTCAAATCTAGATTCTTTACCAAGAAGCAGCATTAAAATTTCAAGGAGAGGGGTGATGCTTTCTTTTAAAATAGGAAAAGAGAGTATAAAACATTTCCAAAAAATATCTCCATGAACCTTTGAAATCCAACTCATCACTTTTCAAAGAAATACACCAAACATGAGATCACCAAGAATAATCACATAAAAAGGGAAATGTAAATAAACATACAAGATTATCCAACCAAAAATGCATCTCAAACATCCACTACAGATGACTAAGTTCTAATAGACATGGGAGAACCTAGGAGCTCATGAAATAATCCAGAACATACTATACATCTTGACTCATCCCTGAAAGCATAAATCACTTGATGACATCAAATTTCTCCCACATGCTTGATCACACCCAAAATGGCCTGATTGAGGGGAACTATCCCATAGCAATAATAAACAAACATATCATATCCCCTACTATGGTCCACTAGTCAAAGCATAATTTCTAACTAGTGAAACAATCGTTCTCAAAAAATTCGTTATTTATACCAAGTTCCCATGTCAAGAGTATAAAAAGGGGTGAGCCAACTGATTCTAATTAATCATACAATCACAGTAACATATATTTTATATAATAATTCATACAATAGGCACCATACTGAGTCACTCCAAGTATCAATCTCTTTCCATAGAATAAATAGATCTCAAAGGAGTTTACACCATGGATCTCCCATTCTATTCAAAGTAAATGGTTTGTGAGGACTTCACAGAAAAAACATCCCACCCATTCATATAATGGATCATGAGGATTCCATAGTGAGTATATCCCATCCATTAAATATAAATATGTCAAGAATATTATTCAGGGATGGTTTTCATAATAATCATTTTTACAAGTTTCACCAAATGCCAAATGGTCCTCAAGCATTCCCTTTCAATGAATCCAATCCATCTTTCAACAAAGAGTGAAAACATATCATTTTCTATTTTTCAATAATTTAAAAAAAAAATCTCATTTAAGTACTCACATGACATGTGCAAACCAAAAACCACGTTCATTAAAATTTTAAACGGTCCACACATCATCATCACATGCCATTCCATTTTTTAAGAACCAAACACACCCAACTTTAAAATACAAAACCATTTATAAACCCATTTTAGGAACTCAAAAATAAAAATTTAGATGTCACAAATATATTTACAAATCCAAACCATGATTTAGATATCAATGATCACTTACAAAATCCAACTGATCATTTTATCAAACACTTGGTAGGCATCACATAACAAAACAATGGAATATACTACAAAACAACCATGAAAACCACTTCATTTAAAATCAAAAAATTATTTCAAAGATCACACATAAATATTTAACATGTAAGGAATGTGAAAAAATCATGAAACCAACAATTCCTAAATTTAAAAGGCAAGTTCAAAGGAAAACCTACCTCAATCTCATGGTGCTTCAACAATGCACACTTGAAACAACCTGCGAAGGATCTAAGATCTAAGATCGATCGAGAGAAACCTTAAACAAGACCCCCCACCCCCATATAAACCAAGGGAAGACATGAACCCTAGGTCCAAGATACCATAGGAGAAAAGAAACTCAGATGAAAATGGATGGAGAAGGAATATCAATAAGAGGATAGAAGATTACCTTAAGAAATCACCCTTGAAACTTGATGAAAACCTTAGATCCACACCATGGGATTAGAGTGGAAGCTTGGAGAATAAGTGAGAAGTCCACTTAGGGTTTCACAAAACAAGGGGAATAGTAATGGGGAAATTTTAGTTTTAAATCCTAGGAGGTTAGAAAAGGAATTTCATAATTTTTAAGATCTGGGTTGCTCGTACAGTTTGGACGCACGGTTTGGAAAATCGTGCACCAATCGTGCAAGATGGTTATTCCATGAGATAGAACCCCCCCACACACTTTACACGTGATCTAAAAAATAATGTGCAACTCATTTTCCAAGCCTCTGACACCAAACTAAAGCCACACGGTTTCCTGGGTTGAGTCGCATAGCTTCCTCTAACTATGTGTCACCTATTTTCAAGCCCAAAAAGTCAATTTTTCAACAAAAACTCCTATAGAAATCTAAGGAATAACCTTGGGACCAAAGAAAATAAATAAATTACCTCAAAATTAAAACCCATCACACATAAAACTTTATAGAAAAACTAAGATGAAAAAATAAACTAGAACAAAGGGTGAAAAAAATAGGTGTGACAATTCTCCCCACCATAATTCTTTTTCCCCCAGAAAGCCACAACATTTTCCAGTTGATCGGTCAAAGAAAAAGGATTCCTAAAACCTCATGATCCAACCTCTCAAGTTAATATCACCTCAAAAACCACCAAACAAATCCCATACCTCTTACTCAAAACAGTCCAATAAACCTGAAACTCCTTCCAAAAATGCAATGGAATTCTTGAACCACATTTCTACAGAAAAACAAATTTTCCTGAAATAGAGAGGAACTCAAAACTCAAATGCTTCAGAAAGAAACCACCTACTGCTGGACCAACACTAGAAACCAAAATAAATTACCAACACAGGAGGCCAGAATGGTCTATCTACCATAAGAAACCACAATGATACTCGTGGTTGGTATTCCCTCCATTTAGGAATCAACAAGATTAGACCGCCATGGGAAACCCTACATTATACAACCAGAAAGTCTCCACATAGGAAAAAAATAGGAAATTTCCCCACAGGACAACAAAACACACCATAAGGGGAAAATATTGATGGAATAAACCCTAACCCATGACTGGATAAAACCAAATTTGATTCATGAAGGCCAACTGTATAAGGAAAAATAATCTCGAGGTCTTCATCTAGAAAGGAACCACCACTAAAATTTTAGGAAAACAGAACCATCACGCCTCCTTGTAACTAAGGAGGAACTATTCAATCCACAAGGATCTCAATAAGGAAACAAGGTCTCTATACCTCTTTCCATAAAACAAGAACTTTCAATATAAATAATCTAAAAAAACTTAAACTGCCTTAATCCCAATATCGAAGACAAAATCTTGACTGAGGTCCCTCACACCCCTGGGATTCCTAACTACATGCTAGATTCAATCTAGGGCCTATGGATGGAGCCTTGATATTTTCATCATATACTGCCTCATAGTCCTTAGTTGAAAATACCCGATAAAAAATCCTTCTTTACATCAAAGTAGGGAATCAAGAGATACACACTCCACACCCTATTTCACTTCAGATGAGTAACAGAAAAAACAAGACACCCAATAAGAAACACCTCCACTTAGAATGGGAAGATTGCAAATTCTCCAGAATGAAAACATGATTTCATCGTAACAGAAGTTCTCAGGAGACCTGCAACATCCAATTTTACAATTTAAAGAGAACACAACACTAAAAAACACCACCAGATACAACCATTACAATAAAATAATCACACCTATAAAGGGTATTTAAACTGATCTAAGAACGGATCTCTACTCCTATAAACTGGCTCCACGCCACTTCTTGGAAAAACCCTGAAAAAACTATTTCAAGTGGCCTAGGATTCCATATAAAAAATAGGTATTCATAGAATTCAAACACAAATGCCTCTTATGATCCATATTTCTACACTAATGACACACCATGATCTTGTTCTTATAAGAAGCTAAAGAAAGATCAAGGGGACTTTTAATTCCATGACCATCACCAACAGCTTTGGGAAACTTCCCCATATCCTTACTAGAACTCCCTTCACCACTCCTATAGATCATGGGAAGGATGGCTTCCTTAATCACTCATTCTAATATAGCCTCAACATGAACATATTTACTCACCACATTGTAAAAAGAGGTTAGGCTGAACTCTGACACCCTTGACTACAAATCAGGACGAAGCCCGCTCTCAAATGTTGATCTTTCAGGGAATCATCCGTAGCCAAATCTAGGAGATATGAAACTAGATCTACGAAACAATAGAATAACTACAACACTGAACCATCACCTTACTACATACATCACATCTTCATCCCCTTTCTTGCCTTTACTACCTTAGAGAAATAATGTGAGATGAACAGAGCCTTAAATAACTCCCAAGTAAGAGCTTCATGAGGCTTGGTTCGAGAGACTGACTTCTAACACTTCCAGGTCGGACCTTCAACCATAAAGCTAGAAAACTTTACCTTTAACAACATAGGAAACTCAAAGAGACTAAAAATCCCTTTGATTCTTCATATCCACTCTTCCATTTTGAGAGGATCTTTTTAACCATAAAATAGAGGAGGTTTCAACTTTCAAAACTCAAGAAGGAAATCCTTAGGTTGATCAACTGTAGGGTTTTCCAAAGGTTAAACACCTATGGTATCACTTAAAATATCCTTCAAATATTTTTGGGGGTAAAAACTAGGTAATAATAAAACCAATATCTCAATCAAAATAAACTCATCAATAAGAGTTTTCAAACTCAAAACACCGTACAAATAGTATTATCAAAACATATGGAAATGAAGCCACACAACCACTACCTATTAAACAAAAAAAATCCTCTTGAGAATAATTTTTAGAGAAAAAAAACTTGGTGGGTTTCACACTCACCAATGGTATTACATGGAGACTCTCACATGCACTTCCCGTTCCACCCTGAGCACTCTTCAGATCATGCCAATCTGGGCACTCATCCACCCATATCAAAATTTATCCTCTTTCCCACACATATCCATGCAAGTGAGCACCCATGTAAATGAAAAAGGTAAAAAATAATACATTTTCATTTTCCTAAATAAAACACTCATCCCACATTTTTACATTCTCAATCCACTTACCATTTAAAAATCCATAAAACTTTTCAAAATATCACTAACCACCAAGTCAAAACCATTTTCAAATTCCACGTTTCAATCCATTTCATCCTACTCAAAAATAAAATCCCACGGATTTCCATCTAAAAATCCATTTCATCTCATTTGAAAAAAATTCAGCAGCTTAACAAGTTTCATCCCATCAAAAACAATTTTCTTAAAAACTCATTCTTCTCATCAAAAAAATTCAAAAACAAACTTCTGATTTCAAAAAACATATCTCAATAAACCCCAAGTTTTGATTATAAAAATTTAATATCATTAAACCATTCCCATTTACCCAAAAAATAATTCATAAAAATAAAATTTATAAAGCCTTTCTCAAAGTTAATTCTGAAAATACATTTTCCATTTTCCCAAAACAAAACTATTACCTCTTAAAATATATTTTTCGCAATTCCACAAAAAGGATTTTCAAAAAAAAATCAGAATCACTGAAGATCTAAAACAACTCACAAGGTGAAACTAGTGTCAATGGTTGACTTTTCCATATGGTTAGCGTCCATATAACAAACACACCACCGTCATAGAGAGTATTTTAGGACCCTATATCTAGCTCTAGATGGATTTAAAATCCTTGAGAGATAATTAAGACCATTATCCCAACTCCCTTTTCATATCCCAAACACAAAACAACCAATAATAACCAAAGAAACCCAACTTCCCATAGAAAATCAAGGTCTAGTCCAGAAAGTGTTGGTCGGACACTCCCCCATTTCTTCACCCTGAGTTTCGATAGTCTTACATCATCTACCTTGACATCCCAAATAAAAAAGGGAACTCTGAAACTTGGGTCCTCTAAAGAACCAACCTAGCTCTGATGCCATTTTTTCATGAACCAAACTGGGTTGACCCTAAACTAGTCACCTGAGTTGATCTGTGGTAAGTCCAGAGAGACGTTTCTAATCCTCCCAGGCTAGCAATTAGTGTCGGACATCATCAGAGTAACCAAGGGAACAATTTATCCCAATATAAATAAATAAAATAAATATGATAAAATAAATAGACCATTCCAATATATATATATATATATATATATATATCCAAACTAAACATAATTTAAACTTAGATTGAAATACAACAAACTGAACAATAAGAACCAACTGAACCTGAAAACCACCATATCTCCATGTGACCCTAAGGGTCACTATATGATACCATGACTAACTATTTCTTATGTCGATAAATACCAAGCTGAGAACCTAAACCAAATGCTAAAAATAATAAAGAACTATAGGTGTGAGTATTAAAATTCAGCAGGTGTGCCCGAAAAAATATATTCCGAATGTACTTACTTTAAATAAAGTAACATCATTTTTAAGTTTTAAATAAAATATATAAAGTAGAATTTTCTACACATTTTTTCACTTTTAAACAAAACATGTACCATTTACCTTTTTCATCTCAAATCCATATTCTTTACTAAGAATAAACAATAACATTTCAAGGAGAGAGGTGATTCTTTATCTTAAAATAGGAGAAAAGAGTGTAAAACATTTCCAAAACATTTTTCCATAAACCTTTGAAACCCAAATCATCACTTTACAAAGAAATACACCACACATTAGAGAACCAACAATAATCACACAATGAGGTAAATGTAAATAAACACATAAGATTAGCTAACAAACAATGCATCTCAAACATCTGCTTCAGAAGACTAAGTGCTAATATACATGGGAGAAATAAGGACCTCATGAAATAATCTAGAACATGTTATACATCTTGACTCATACTGGAATTCATGTCTCACTTGATGACATAAAATTTTACCCACACACTTGATCACGCCCTAAATGGAATGAATGAGGGGCACTGTCCCATAGCAATAATAAACAAACATTTCATATCCCCTGTTATGGGCCACTACTTAGAGTGCAATTCCTACCTAGTGCGGCAATCATTCTCAAAAATTCTCTAGCTTTGCTAGGTTCCCATATCAAGAGTATAAAAAGGGGTGAGCCAAATAATGCCAACCAAGCATCCAATAACAAGCACATATATCATATATAATAAGTCAAACAATAAGAACCACTGTGAGTCACTCCAAGGATTAATCTATTTCCATCAAACAAATAGATCTCAGAGGAGTCCACACTGAGGATCTTCTATTCCATTCAAAGTAAATGGGTCATGAGGTGTCCATAGTGAGGATTCCCCACCCATTCACATAATGTATCATGAGGATTCCAAAATGAGTAAATATTATCCATTAAATATAAATAAGGAAATAATATTATCCAATTATGATTTTCATAATAATCATTTTCACAAGTTTCACAAAAGTTCCAGATGGGCCTCAAGCATTCCCTTTCAAAGAATCCAATCCATCTTTCCAAAAAGAGTGAAAACGCACCATTTTCCATTTCACAATCATTTATAAAAATCTCATTTAAGTACTCTCACAACATTTTAAAACTAAAACCACTTTCATTAAAATTCAAAACGGTCCATACATCATCATAACATGAAATTTCATTTTTAAAGAACCAAATGTACCCCACTTTTAAGTCCAAAACCATTTATAAACCCATTTTAGAAACTCAAAACCACCATTTAGATGTCACAAATATATTTGAAAATACAAACCATGTTTTATATATCAAAGATAACTTACAAAAGATAATTGGTCATTTTATCAAACACTTGGTGTGCATCGCATAACAAAATAATGGCATATACTACAAAGAAACCATGAAAACCACCTCATTTCACATAAAATGGTTATTAAAAATATCACACATCAATATTTAACATGTAAGGAAGGTTTGAAAATCATCAAACCAATGATTTATAAATTTAAAAAGGAAATTGAAAAGGGAAACCTACCTCAATCTCATGACGCTTCAACAACGCACACCCAAAACAACCACGCAAAAGATCCAAGATCAATCGAGAGAAACATTAAACAAGAAAATACCCCCAAAATAAACTAAGGGAATACATGAAAATTGGGTCCAAGATACTATAGGATAAAACAAACTCAAAATAAAATGTAAGGACAATGAAAAGGAAGAATAGGGGGAGATATTACCTTTAGAAAACACCCTTGAAACTTGAATAAAACCTTATATCCACACCATGGGAGAGGATTGGAAGCTTGGATAACAAGGGAGGAGTCTCATTAGGGTCACATGAACCAGATGTTGGAGAAACGGGGTGATTGTGGTTTAAAATTCTGAGATGGTAGAATAAGAATTTCACAATTTTTAAAATTTGGGTATCTCGCACGGTTTGGAAACACGATTTGGAAAACCATGTGCAAAATGTTTGACATGGTTCTTACAGAAGAAAAAACCTCCATACATGATTTCTAAATGATTTAAAAAATTGTGTTCAAGTTGTGCACCAAGAATCTAACACCAACCTAAATCCATATGTTTTCTTGGGTTGAGTCGCATGATTTCCTCTAACTGGGATCCAACCAAACACCACTTGATGTCAAGCCCAAAAATTAAACTTTTCAACAAAAAATATTAGAGGAAACTAAGTAATAACCTTATAACCAAAGATAAATGAAATATTACCTCAAAATTCAAATTTGTCACACCAAGAACTTGAGAGAAAAACTGAGATCCAAAAATAAACCTGAATGAATGGTGAAAACAAAAATCCAGGTGTGATAATTGTGGACATGTAATCTAGATCACGCATAACATTATGAACATTTAATGAAGTTCATGCATAAAATTTTGAACATTTAATTAGGTTCACACATAACATATTTACTCATGATTTTTTCATCTTTACCTAATGCATTGGAGGGAGATATAGTTATCAACTATCACATAATGGAAATTAACCATATGTGTGCCACAATATCATAAAACATTCATCAAATCCTAACCCATGAAATGAAATGGTTTTCATAAAAATTTCATTATATCATAACTTTTTGAAAAGATACAGGTTTCATAATTATTTTATCATTTCATCATAGCATAACTCGTGGAAAAAGAAGTGGGTTTCATAATAATTTTATCATGGTATAACCTATGGAATAGAAACAAGTTTCATAAACATAATGTAATCATAAACATAAACCATTTAGAGAAATAATAATAATGGTGTTCTTAGATAATGTCCCTGGTAATTCATGGGTAACATCAATAGATGTCATCTTAGATGGAAAATGATTTTGATCGATCATTTAAAACATTTTTTAAAGAAAATATCATTTTCGTTTTGAGAAATATTTTTCTAAAACATAAAATATTTTGAAGATATTTATATTTTAAAATAACCTTGAAAACATATAAAGTAATATTAAAGGAAAATAATGTTCATGATTATGGGAAGTTTCATTCATGTTATACATGTTAAAACAAAGATTCCTTTTGTATTTTTGATAAAATCCAAATGGGCATTATTTGGAAAATAATATGAAGATTCCTTTAAAAAAATATAAAATTTAAAACATGGGTAAAAATTTGTTTTTAAAAATAATAGGATAATAAAAAAAATGAATGAATTTTTATAAAACATGGTTTTGGAAGAAAATAGAGTTTTCCAACTGAAGAGAGAGATAATTCGGGTTTTTTATAAACATTTTCTCAATTATCTTAACTAACAAAGAGTGTAAAAATGGTATTATTACTTGAAAATATCATTAATTGACATATGAGGAGAAAATTAATGAGTTTATTGAGATATGGATCATAATATTTTATCATCAGAAACATAATCATAAACAATCCTAATAAACAATGAGATTATAACATGAAATATTTACCACTTTGGTAACTTTGAATAATAAGTTCCATGAAGGAATAATATAAAATGGAACTTAAAATATCATAAGGGTAAATAAATACATTATATTACATGTAAAAGTTTCTCTATATACACATTTTAAAAGAAGATAGGTTTTTAATATGACATATGTCTCAAAGAAGGAAAATTGAGACAAAAATATCTTACCACTTTGGTAAATATTTTACCATAAACCCCATGAAAGAGAGATACTAAAATGGATATTTAAATCCTAATAATTATTATTATAATAATCATAAAATAAATTCATGTGTATTATACACACCACATAAAATAAATAGGTGGGTAATATGGCATGTGTCTTGCGAAAGTAAAAAGTGAGACAGAAATCCCTTATCATAAGTCTTGACTTCCTTCACACTCATTCAAACCTCCTGTATAATAAATATTAGTTTATTATAATTATATTAAAGAATCATACATATATATATATCATAAAATATATGATTTACTTATGTCCTTTTATTACCCATTTATTAACAATTCCACATTAAATTCACGTTTCATGTAATAACCACTTTGTTTTTCATATATGTCTTGATTTGTTATTTTTGGTTCTATTACTTTTATCATGGTAAAATAATATAAATAATAATAATAATTTTATGATTATCATGTTTATAGATCAATTATACTTTTAATACGAATCATGAAATATGGTTTTGAGAAATGATGTATGTTATGATCATGGGGATGGTAGGTCGTACGTATGCATGAGTAACATTTCCATTTGTCAATGATCATTATAGAGAAGAGTTAAGTAATATATTATTTTTCCATAATTATAATAATATTATAAATACCATATTATATATGTATTCATATCATCCATGTGGTGTGGTGATGAAAAAGGGAGAGTCACATCGCTTCATGGAGGCGGTAGTCCACATGTACACGAACGATATTATCATCTTTAATTGAGTGAAAAGGTAATGAAGAAAATGATATTTTAACTTTTAAGAATGAAAAATATGTCATTAATATCCTAATTATTTCATTTATATCACATATATTTATCATTATTATCTTCCATGTAATGTGTTTGTGAAAAATGAATCATATCGTTTCATGAGTCAATAGTCTGTCGTACACACGAGCGACGTTATCGTATCCCCTATAGAATGGAATGTAAAAGAGTTATATATGATATAATGACTCAAAAGTTATAAAAATGGTAAAAATATAATATATATATATATAGTTTATATCCATAATAATACCCAATCATGATAGGTGGTAATGGAAAAACAAATGACATTGGTTCGCGAGGCGTTAGCCCACCGTACACACAAACGATAATTTCATAACTCATTTGATGGAAGAGGAGATGGTTATAGGTAATGCCCATAACATAACAATATCTCAGTATATTTAAGATAATAATTTTATTATATCATTATGGTATAATAGTAATTGAAGTAGGTGGAGGAAGAAATAAAACAAAAATGCTTCTTTATGAATGTTATCACTTTTTCACGTATCCTCCTTAGGTTTGCACCAAAATCCTTCCTTTGTTGGATTTATATCAAATATAATTCTTCTAGTGTGATAGTATGGAATTTGGAAATTAATTTGGGTATGTATTATCTGAACCAAAAAAATTTGAAGTTGTCAAGTGGAGAGGAGAAGGGTGGCCTTTTATAAGTGAGGTGAGTGGCATGATTATAATTTTTTTGAAATAAAGAATTCTACCCATGTTTTTTTCAGGTAAAAAAGATCTAATAATGGACCATTATCAGGACTAAAATGGATAAGGTAGAAATATTTCCAAAAAAATGTATTTTAAAAGTTTTTGGTTATTTTTAACCCTTATCTTTCTAGTTTAACTACCCAGTAAAACCACTTTTACCTTAACTGTAGTAAATAAATTTTATTATTTTTACTATTAATTTTGATCAAAAATTAATTTGAAATTATTAAATAATATAAATTACTCTGATTAAAAATATAAAATACATTTTTCTAAATTCCATTTACATAATTGGGAAATTTTAATTCAAAATTAGTCTCATATACTAAATATAAAAGCAAGTTTTTAAAGAGAAAATGTTCAAAAGTTTATGAAGTTTTTATATAAAACTAAATATAAAAATTATTAAAATGAATTAGATTGGATTAATTGATTTAAAATTTAATTAATTTTATATTAAAACCAATTAAAAATATAATTTAACATTATAAATAATTTTAAAAAAATGGTTTTCAATTAAAACTCAGTATTTTTTACTATTCATCAAAAAATTAATCTTTTTAGAAAATTCTAAAAAATTTACCCTAAGATAATTTTGATATTATTATTTCAAAAATTATTTTTATTTTATCAAATTAATTTCCCAAATTTGTAAAAAAATAATTTTAAAATAATTTCACAAAATGCAACAAACCCGCTTATTAGAAAAATACAGTTTTTAAGTGTAAAATTGAATTTATTCTTATTTTTTATCTATAAAACACATAAGATGAATGTTAAATATTTTATTGAATATATAATATATAAATTTATTTAAAATCATTCACTAAAATTGGTTTTTTTTAATTTATTGAGGTAAAACGTGTTTATGCACAGAAAAAATAATTTTTCAGAAAAAGAATTTCTTTATTTTTCAAATGGTTCGTATTTTCATTTCTAATTAATTAGTCACCAAAGAATTAATCTTATATATGTGTGTAAAACATATTTTCATAATTTATTTAATCTTATTCATACCTATAATTCTAACATCTTGGTGATAACTATCATATTAAATAATAATATTTTAATAATATGTGACATTTTTGTATAAACTCAATGTTGTGTGTAACAAAATATAAACTCGATTTTGTATGTAATGTAGGCTAAACTCAGTTTTACATTTAATGAAAGATAAAATTAGTGTTGTGTGTAATGAAATCCAAACTCTTTTTTTCATATAATTCAACATAAACACAATGTTTCATGTAATGAAAAATATTGAAAAAATTAAATTAATTTGAAAAAATATATATTTCATAAAATATCTTGGTGTTACATTCTACCCCAATGAATTTCATAGTTGAAATTAATCTTGGTCATTAAAGTTTTAACATTTGAAAATTATTTCATAGAAAACCACATCATAAAAAGGGTTAAAAACATCATCTTGAAAATAGAGAAAGGGATTTGAAAAAGTCATTTGGAATAACACATATTAGGTTTCGAAATAGAAGTACATAGGTGTTAAGTGATAACATAGACATAGAAGAGAAAACTAACACCCAAATACTAATGGAGAATGATAGATAACATTGATCACAAGAAAGTGGGTGATCCAGAGAAGGTAAACAACCACAAATCCATAAACCAAAGAGGTGTGAAAAAGGTCATTGATATCATAAAAATGATGATAATAGAAAAATATTTTATTTCAAGATCCTTTTCCTAAATTTGAATAATTCAAGAAGATATACTTACATGATTTCATTCAATTTTGTAAGAACAATCTCATCCATTGGTTGTGCCTTGATCAATTTTCATGTCATCTATTAGTCCAAGAAATAAAGGTGAATTTTTTGTTCCTAAAGCACTAATGGATCATAAGATCCATAAATACGATGATAATTCATTTCTTATATCTTTATTTATCATCATAATAAAATAGTTAGTATAATTTATCCAATATGGGTAAGTCTTCATATGGAAAAGCAATATATTAATATCTAAAGCATCATCCAAAGTTCAACTTAAACCATTCCATAAATGGTTAACCTTATAACCCTTCCAAAAGATTAAAATCCAAAAATTTAGAAAGAATGTCAGTGGATTTCAAAAATGAACTTATCATTAATCCCCATATACCATAAAGTGTATCTTGATTGTCACATACCAAACATTTGAATACCTTTATCATGTATTCTCTTGAAACGTGGTAATAACCTTAATTACCATAAAAACTTATTGAAAACATACATGATCTGTTATTCCTTAAATAAAACATATATTATTAGATATATTCCTTAAATCAAAAAAAATAAACTCTATCAATGATAACATAAACCACTTTATTAACAAATCATTAATCAATTACAAGGTAATAATTATTATCTAATTTACTCATTCGTATCCAGAATCTCTTTATACAAATAACATTATCTCAACATCTAGAACATATTAAGGGTTATATTCCCTTAATCAAAATATCACATTACCATTAAATAATTTTTTTAGTCCATTAGCACCACTTAACATATTATTGAAAATCCTTAATGAAAAACTTCTACAGACAATCCTTATATATATTCATATAACATAATTCTATAATTACAATACATAAACACTTCAATTATTCCACCTCATCCTTAATCCATTAACTATTATTCCTCATATTATTCCCTAATACCTATTTCCTTTTATATGTTATTCATAGTCTCTTTATTGTCAGCAATGTAACCATTACTCATACCACCTTTATAATTCTCTTCATGAGATTTTCCCCTAAGACATCGATTTGTATAATTCCCATACTTTCCACATTTAAATCATTCATCCATTGATAATACCTTAGGAATACAAATATTCTTATCCATTGTGTTAAATAAATTTTTCATTTTCCCTCTTCAATTTCTAACTCTATTCCCTTCTTCTCCACACATAAAACATCTTATCATTCCTTTGATTAATTCCCTAGAGTTATTCTTCCCACATTCTTGACATATAGGGAACTAAATATTATTTTCTTCACAATATCCACTACCTAAACTCTCAAAAAACTCTATCCTTCTCTTATTTGGTGAGTTTGAGAGTTGGTTAAGGTTCACATTGTTAATCATGTCCTGTGATAACTGATTTGGCATAATCACAATATCCTTTACTATAGTCATCACCCCTTTTGGCTGATCATCAGTAAATTTTCTATCATATTTAATGTTAACCCAGTTCCTTCTAGTTTTCACCATTAACTAAAACCAAAAAATATTGTGAGAAATTCTAATCATAATGGTAAATTGAATAATCAGGAAAATCACTTATAGGATGTCTAAATCATGACACCTTATTTTTAATATATGTCACCTTAGGTTTATCCTAGGTCATTCATAGTCATCATATATTTAAATCCTTCATGATGGTTCATAAAGTGTTTTTCAACTTTCAAATCATATCCCCAAGGAGTGTCAAACCAAGTGTGAATCAAGGCCTGTTTTCATGCACTAGGTGATGATAGAGTCTAAAATAATGTTCCATTTTTAGAGTTATTACCCATAGGTACCTCTATCACAAAGCCACATCCACTTGTAGTATCTAGATAGGGATATAATTTCATGGAAACCACTCACTCTATCCTTTACCAAAATTCCAGGATATTTTCCTATACTTACACTCATCCTTAAACTTGTCCTTAGAGACATCCCTATACAAATCATTAGAAATATCCCTAGTGATCTCACTAAATTTTTCTCATCTTAGTTTCTAAAGGTTAACTAAACTTTTACTTTGATACCAATTATGGAGACCAAGGATTATCATACATGGATGTTAAATCTTTTTAGGTGAGTATTCAATGCATTACACAAAAACATGCCTGAGGACCATAATAGTTTAGTTCCTTTAAAAACTTGGGACACAATATTCTTAATTCATTAAATATCTTCAATGCCTCCCATAAATACATTCCCATTTATTAATCCTACTAAAAAACTTTTCTTCATAACCTAGGGAAAGGAAACATAAGAAAGGTTAGTTCATATTATTAGTAAGAGTAAACAAGGTAAATATGTAAGGATAACATGATAATAGATATATGATAACATGAGAATAACATTTAAAAACTATACCTTTCATATAAAATATCATAATCTTGGGTCATGGAATAAATATTGGTAGTTAATAATACATGAATCATAATGAAATCAAAAAACATGAGCCATGAAAGAATTTTATTATCATAAGACATATATTTGTGGCATACACATCAACTTATAACATTGTGAACACGTATAAATAGAGACACATTCACTTATTAAGTTAATGACATGAAATCACTCCCTCACATAAACTTATGAACATGAAACCAGGTCTATGCATAACATTATTGATATAAAATAAAGGTACAAACATAATATTATGGACATGAAAGATAGGTCCATGCATAACATTTTGAACATATAATCAGGTTCACTCATTACATTTTGAACATGTAATCAGGTTCACACATAATATATTTACTCATGAGTTGTCTATATTTACCCAATTCATTAGAGGGAGATATAGGTTCTACCTATCACATAATGAAAATAATGCATATTTGTGCCACAAGATCATAAAAAATTCATCATATCCTAACCCATGAAATAAAATGGGTTTTATAAATATTTTATCGTATCATAAACTATTTAAAATAAATAGTTTTCATAATTGTTTCATCCTTTCATCACAGCATAACCCATGGAAAAAGAAACGAGTTTCAAAATAATTTTATCATGGTATAACCTATGGAAGAGAAACGGGTTTCATAAAAATCATTTCATTATAAACATAAACCATTCATATAAATAATAAGAATGTTATCCTTGGAGAAAATCCCCTGTAAGATATAGGTAACATCAACGGATGTCATCTTATATGAAAAATGATTTTGATCAATCATTTAAAACATTTCTTGAGGAAAATATCCTTTCCTCTTTGAAAAACATTTTTTAAAAACATATGAAATTTTGAAAATATTTTTCTTTAAAAATAAACTTAAAATTTTATAAAGTAATTTTCAAATAAAATGATCTTCATAATGATGGGAAGTTTCATTCATGTCGTACATGTTAAAACAAATATTCTTTCATATTTTTGGTAAAAGTAAAATGGGAATTTTTTGGAAAATGACTTGAAGATTCATTTCAATAAATTTTTATAAAAAATAAAAAATGGTTAAAAATTATTTTTAAAAATAATAGGGAAATAATAAAACATTTTTAGAAAACATGTTTTTGGAAGAAAATGGATTTTTCTGACCAAATAGAGAGATAAAGTTAGGTTTTTTAAAAATATTTTCTCAATTATATTAGGTACCAAAGATTATAAAATGATAATATTACTTGAGTGATGTTACTATTAATGAGTTTATTGAGATATGGATCATAATATTTTATCATCAAAATTATAATCATAAAAAATTTTGATAAACGATTTGATTGTAACATAAAGTTTTTACCACCTTGGTAACATTGAATCGTAATCCCCATTAAGGAATAACATAAAATGGAACTTAAAATATCATTATTATAAATAAATTCATGATATTAAATATAAAATAGGTATTATATACACCTCGTAAAAGAAGATAGGTGTATAACATGACATATGTCTCAAAGAAGTCAAATTGAGATAAAAATATCTTACCGCTTTGGTGATGTTTTAACTATAACCCCAATGAAATAGAGATCATAAAATGGATATGTAAATCCAAATAATTTCTATTAAAATAATTATAAAATATATTCATGGGAATTATACACACCATATAAAAGAAATAGGTGGTGAATATGGCATGTGTCTCATGGAAGTAAAAAGTGAGACGGAAATCCCTTACTGTAACTCTTGAATTACTTCACACTCATTCAAACCTACTATATAGACAATATAAGTTTATTATTAATCTATTTAAAAACCATAATTATATATATCATACAATATATGATTTAATTATGTCTTTTTATTACCCATTTATTAAAAATTCCATGTTAAAGTCACATTTCGGGAAATAACCGCTTTGTTTTTCTTATATGTATTGATTTGTTATTTTTGGTCCTATTACTTATATCATGTTTCTATAACCTCAATAATAATAATAATGAAATAATTATAGTATTTATACATTAATTATACTTTTAATATCAATCATGAAAGATGGTTTTGTGAAATTAGGTATTTATGCCCATGGAGATGGTGGGTCGTATGTACGCATGAGTAACATTTTCATTTTTCAATGATTGTTATGGAAAGAAGATAAGTAATATACTATCTTTATATAATAATAATATAATTATAAATACCATTTTATATACTTATAAATATCATTCATGTGGTGTGGTGATGAAAAAAGAGAGTCACATCACTTCACAAAGGTAGAAGTCCTCACATACACGAACGATGTTATCATCATCCAGTGAGTGTTATGGTGATAAATGAAATGATATATTAAATTTTTATAATGATAAATATTTCATGAATATAATAATTATTTCATGTATATCATATATATTTATCCTTATTATCTTCTATGTAAATCGTTAGTGAAAAACGAATCACATCACTTCGCGAGGCGGTAGTCCGTCATACAAACGAGCGACATTATTGTATCCACTGTGGAATGGAAAGTAAAAATGGTATATATGATATAATTAATCCATAGGTATAATAATTTTATAAATATAATATATATACTTTATATCAATCATCATACCCAACCGTGATAGGTGGTAATGGAATAATAAATAACATCTGTTCGTGAGGTGGTAGGTCATCGTACACATGAATGATGATTTTGTAACCCATTTGATGGAAGTGGAGATGTTTGTAGTTCATTACCTTAACATAACAACATATTATTATTTTTAATATAATGGTTTTATTATATCATCATTTTATAATAATAATTTAATGATATGGAGGAATAAATAAAACAAAAACACTTATTGATGAACATTACCTCTTCTTCAGGTATCCTCCTTAGGTTTGCACCAAAATCCTTCCTTAGTTGGATTTATTACCAATATAATTATTATAGGATGATATTATAGAAGTTGAGAAGTGATTTGGTAAGGTATTTTATTAACCAAAATGGTTTTAATGTGTGAGGTGGAGAGTATAAGGGGTGTCCTTTTATAAGTGAGGTGACTGGAAAAATTGTAATTTTTTTGAAATAGAGAATTTCACCCACATTTTTTCATGTCACAAGGATCCAATAATGGACCATTCTCAATACTATATGGTATAAATTATAAATATTGCTATTAAATGGATTTTTTATAAGTTTTTGGTTATTTTTAACCCTTATATTTTTATTTTAACCCCCGATAAAACCATTTTTACCCTAACTATGGTAAATAATTTTTACTATTTTTACTATTAATTTTCTGTAAAATATTAAGTTGAACGTGTTAGATAATATAAATTTTTCTGATTAAAAATATTGAATCCATTTTTTCAAATTAAATTTATATAAATTTTAAATTTTAATTTAAAATTAATCTTGTAGACTTGACATGAAATCAGATACACAGGTAATCACGAAGATCTTATTAAGGATGATCTGATATGCAGGTAATCGCACTTCATTGGAATTTATATAGGGTGTTTAATTCCAATAATCTTAGTATTGTATTTAATAATTTTGTGTGTTCCTTTTGTTCTTGAAACCTTTTTTATGACTTGAATGGTTTCTCACTTTTTCGAAAAAGTGTTTCTGAAATAAAAAAATTAATTCACTACAAAGAAAATAGATTTTTAAATAGAAAATGTTCAAAAGTTTACAAATTTTTTATATAAAAATTCAATATAAAAAATATTCTAATGAACTAAATTGGATTAATTGATGTAAAATTGAACTAATTTTACTTTAAAACCAATTCAAAATATAATTTAACCTTATAAATAATATAAATGAAAATGAATTTTTCAATTAAAACTTAGTATTTGTCACTACTCATCAAAAAAATTATCTTTTCATAAAATTCTCAAAACTTTACCCTAAGATAATTTTGATATGATGATTTCAAAAATTATTTTTATTTTATATAATTAATTTTTTAAAAGTGAAAAAAAATAAAATATGTATGAAAGATGCAACAAAACTATTTTTTAGAAAAAATACAGTTTTTAAGCATAAAATTGGATTTATAGTTATTTATTTTCTAGAAAACAAATAATATTAATATTAAAAGTTTATTGAATATATAATATATAAATTTCATTAAAATCATTCACAAAAATTTATTTTCTTAATTTATTGAGATAAAACATGTTTGTGCACAGAAAAATAGTTTTTCAGAAAAATAATTTCATTATTTTCAAATGGTTATTATTTTCATTTCTAATTATCGGTCACAAAATATTCATCTTATATACATGTGTAAACCATATTTTCGTAATTTATTTAATCTTATTCATAACCTCTATTTCAATGTCTAGGTGATAAATATCATATTAAATAATAATATTTTAATAATATGTAATGGTTTGTTTAAACTCAGTGTTTCATGTAATGCAAGCTAAACTTGGTATTGCATGTAATGCAAGATAAACTCGGTGTTGAGTGTAATGCAAGATGAACTCGGTGTTGTGTGTAATTCAAGATAAACACAGTGTTTTATATAATGCAGGTTAAACTCAATGTTGCGTGTAATAAAAAATATCAAAAAGATTAAATAAATTTGAATAAAATATATTTTATAAAATCTTGGGGTGTTACATCACACATGTCAAGTAATTAATAATATTATTATTATTATTATTGGACATGGGGTAATTTAATAATATTAAATATGTTTGAGGGATCGTGTGTGATTTCCCAACCCTAAACCATATATAATAAATATCTAATTATATCATTTTTCTAATTCACTTTTGGTGTTCACATTGAATAGGGAGAGACTTGATCAAGACCTATAATAAATTTCTCCTCATCCTCTCTAAATATTTTGAGATAACACCAAGATTTCATCCTCATTAAATAAGAGAACTATTGTGATCATCCATGAACAAGGTAAATGACAAGGATTGACTATACTAGCACCTGGCATCTCTACATCATTGATCAAAGATTGGGGTGCACGTGTGGATCACCGCTAGAGGAAAAATGCACATAAATCATGGAGTGAAATGATTGTTCAACGAATTATATTCCATTGTATCATCAATGAAATTGGAATTATAAGTTGAGATAATTCTATATCTGCTCGTAAATTAATTATAAATTACATGTGTAGATCCTCTCCCTATAGTTATGTCATATTAATATAGTCTATTAATATACTTTTTTATTGGACGTGATCTCATGATCATGTAAAGAAATGATTACACATGACTTAAGACTAAAATATGAGTTGGTAATACCTTCAAAGGATGCTTCCGCTATGCCTGGAACCTACAAGTGGTATAAAAGTGATTGTATGTTTAATTTATAATTATTTATTATTAATTGATTGATTATATGTGGTTGTATTTTCTTTTACTAAAATTGATTAGTTTTAATTTCTAAACATCATCATATCTTTTATTCTTCATTATCGATAACATAACTAGTAACTAGTTAATGATTAAAAATGAAGAATCATTTGGATAATACCATATAGAAGTTCCAAAGGTTATTCCTGGAGAAAAAAAAGTACACATCGTTCACTTCATGAGTACACACTAGGTAATTTTTCTTCACACGGCCATATCTCATGAAAAAATCAGATATATTTGATCTAATCAGATCTAAGATCTGACAAAAATGGATCTTCGTGTGGATCAAGACAAACTAGCACACATCTTGAAGAACTACACACTGTGTAACCACTATGCATGACATGTAGTAAGTGTGTCTCATGGTCGATCACACAAGGTTTCCCATGCAAGTTGTGTATTAGATACATGGAACAGGGACTTCCAAGACATGAAAATTTGAGGTTACGTGTCGTGTATTCCTAGAACATGTCTTATACCTTGAACACGTACATGGTAGGAAACATAGTTAGATCAATGTGTGTGTCTACAGACATGGACTGAAGACAAGTACACTCTGTGTACTTTTGTACATGTAGTGTAGTCTGCTATCGGTAGTGTTTTAAAATTTTCATGGAAAGAAAAATTAAATGTATAATTAAACCTATCGATTATGTGTTTTATCTATCATTTATTTGATAGCACATGCTATGTCATAGGATTAACAATTATATATTAAATTAATTTCCATGTTAAAATTGTGAAGAACACACAAGGTGATAGATGTATTTCATGCATACATTTTATGGTGTTTGAAGGTATTTATTTGTGTATTTAATTGATTATTATTTTTATTATTTGTAATGTTTGTAATGTTTTATGTTTTATGGTAGGAAACAATGAATCTTTGGAGAAGGAGAAAAAGGTGGTGAATTTATGTGCTAAAAGACACTTCACACCATGAGTAAAGAGAAGTGGTGTGAAATTGGATTTTTTAGGAAGAATGAAGATGGAAATTCTATATCAAGACAATTTACAAGTCATGTATTCCATTTACACAATGTGAGTTTTTTTAGATAATATTTTGGAAGATTCAAGCTGAAATTTATGATGCCTAGAAATCAAAATATTACATGTTGTATAAATTATTACACATCGTGTAAGTGTTAGTGAGAAGAAAAAATAAATGATACACGGTCAAGGGTTTGATGGTATTTCTTATAAAATTACACCTTGGCCACACAGTAGGGACCATTCAGAACCAATGGGGGTAGTGTGACACTGACAGATGACCACTATGTACGGAGTGAAGATTTGGAGCACTACTTTTCCACCATTCTTCACCACCTTTCTTCTTCAAGTACCCATGTTGATTGTTCTCATAATACCTAGAATGAGCGAGTATTTATCTTTGTGTTGGGTGACATGATTATAGGGGGGGTGTTTTTAGGGATTGTTTATATTTATTATTCATGTTTTTGATTTCTGTAGCTCGTTTTATCAATTCAAAATCTCTTTATGTTGGTATTGCATGACCATTGCTTCATTTTAAGGATTATCATTTCATCACATCAATTAATTTGACTATTTTGTGTATGGACATTATGCAATCTAGGTTAGTTATGTTTAAACAAGGTTTTGGGTCACCTATATCAGTGATTGAATCTAGTAGATGACCATTACAACAGTGAAATCACAAGATTAGGGCAGGATACCCTGACCAAGGATCCTCATTGACCCAATTATGACACCAAACCTGAATAAATCCATTATAAATTGAATCCCTAAAACATGAACCTAAAAATCACTAAATATGGCATGCCTATCTCTTGATATTCAACCCAATCTTTGGTGATGTCTTTCTATTTTCTCAAACCAATCAATCAATTGTAATTTTAGTTTCTTTAATTAATTTAGAATATACGAATCATCCATATGGGTTCAACACTCAGGATTTCCAAGTAATATATTTTTATTTAGGTTGTCTGAGTTTAATAAATTATTAAACTTGTATAGACCCATAGGAAATTAATGACGCCATGCGGGATTTCATGAGGTTTTCTCTAAGTACACTTTTGTACTACATTGATTTTAAATGAAATTTAATTTTTTTTTTAATTATAGATGATGGTGAGTTAAGGATGGTTGGATGGAATTAAGATAAATTTAATTAATTGGATTAATATGTGGAACATTACCTTAATTAAATAACAAATAAGAGTAATTGATAACAAGATTGTAAATGTATGCTTGTTACTTGATGTTTGGATGATCATGAGATTAGACCAGCCCTTGTGTGTGATTTTTTTATTTTAATTTATTATGGTTAAATTATTATTGATGTCTTATGTTTCATCCCTTACTCCTAATTATGTAAGTGTATGCATGACTGTGGTTTATTTTATGTAAACCCCCTTCATCCAATCCATGTGATCCCCTCACCTATGTGTGAGTATAATTTTATGTAAATATGGATCTCCTAAGTGAGCGGAGGCAGTCTGAGTCAAGGATCAAAGGTGAAACCAATCAAGATGATGCATAGGAGCTAAGGTGGAATATTGAAACATGAACCAAGATACAGTTCAAGGTGTTTTCCCCTAGGGTTGAGGGTTAGTTTATCATCCGCTAGATAAACTAACCACTATAAAAATATCATGATAACTCCATTTATATTTTATTTCGGTTAGTTTCATGGTTAATTATTTATGTTTGTGAATGTTACATGATCATCTAATAAACGAATTAAAAACATGAAAGATAGAAAGAAATATAATATAATTATGCATAAATGTTTTATTATATATGGTTAATCACTCAACTAAAATCCACTTAATATTAAGAAGTAATGTAAAAGATAGAATGGGATTTATGCTTAAGGATAAAAATACATCAATTAAAATATTAATTATATATATCCTTCCACTAATTAAGTTAGAATAAACCTCATAGTTCAAAGTATAAGACCAACCTAAGTTGAGGTGATTTTAATTATTGTGGAATTTTTAACTTGAATTTTTGGGTTGAATTAACTTAGTTTACATCAAGGATTGGCTACCCCAAGCAGGAATTTTTGTAACTAAGAGGAAAAGGTTGAGAAAATCTTAAAACAATATTTCAGGATTGGGGAGTCCACTCAACAGATCAAGGAACTATGATTTAATATAGATGTCAAGTTACGCCTTCCTAAAACCCTTCAAATAGCTCATCAGGCCCAAGTCTGGGTTATAATAAGGGAATAAAGATCATTTCCATAATAATATATAAGAGACAGAATATTCTAAACTGATAGTGAGGGATATTAGGTTTTGAAAAATAGTTATATATTAATAATAATTTAATTAATTTTAATTTTATTAATATTTTTTTTAATAAAAAAAGTAATAATTATCTACTCTTAAATTATATAAATTGAAAATCAAATAACATCGATAATATCATTGTGATCCATAAAAGATAAGGATAACCTTCTCCCTGGTGTAAATTTTCAGAAATAAGATATGCACTTGTGCATTATACTACACCATGAATAGAAATTATACATGCTGAGTTCATTTCCAAAGAGGATAATGGGGAAGAAGTATCTATTTATTTAAACTATGTGGAAAACTCTATGAATGTTTAATGTTTCATGTTATCCTCTATGTCCAATGATATTTTAAAACAATATGAGGATATGAATGTATATAGCATCATTTATCAACTTAAGTATCTCTATCAAGATAAGGCGAGATCAAAGAGATTTGAGATCTCCAATGCATTATTCAGGTAAAATCTAGGAGAGTAGGTTCTAGCTGGGGAACATGTAGTCAAGATGATTGGATACATTGAGTTCTTGGAAATCTTGGGTTTTAAGATCCCTGATGATTTGTGCACATATCTAAGTTTTTCCTCATTATCCAAAACCTTATCTAGTTTTATTATGAATTATAATATGAAAAATAATGAGAATACATGTTTAGAACTTCTTACACTTATTTTCCAAGTTGATAAAAACATGGGGAGTAGAAAACCCATTGTCCTTGTGGTTAATTAGAAGATTAAGAACAAGGAAAAGGTATCGAATATTAATTACAAAATAAAGGAAAGGAACAAGATGAAATATGTTTTTCATGTGGAAATCAATTCCACTTAAAGATAAAGTGAACCCAGGAAAATAAGTAAGGGGAAGCTTCCGGTTCATTTGTTATCAATTGTAAATTTTCTAGATCTACAAGTTGGGTATTAGATATTGCATGTGGTGCTTAAATTTGTATCTAGATATAGGAACCAAGTAGATTTAATAAGTTTTAAAGAGGTGGGGTGAATCTATGGGCTAGAAATGGAGTGAGGATAGCTGCTCTATCCATTAAAGAATACCATCTCACATTTCCAATAGAATTGATTTTGGTTTTAAAGAACTGTTATTATGTGACTTGTGTTACTAAGAACATTTTTTTCATTTATTACTTAGATATGGATAGATTTACTTTAATATTTGTAAATAAATGTTAATAATTTTATAAATATAGCATATGTTATGGTATGGAATAGCTAAATAATGGTCTTTATGTATTAAATTATGAAAACAAAATATTGGAAATTGATAACAAAACTAATACACACGACCCGTATGATGCCCAATTATGGAATCAACATATTGGTTGTGTAAATGAGAATTATTTGATAAATCTCTTTCAAGATAGTTATTTAGACTATTTTGAGTGAAATTAACTTGAAAGATGTCATGCTTGTTTATAAGGAAAAATGATCAAACCACCATTTGATGGTCAAGGTGAAAAGGCCACAAATCTTCTGGAATTAGTACACACTAATGTGTGTGGACCTTTTCAAGTAGAATCTAGAGGTGGATAATAATGCTTTATTACTTTTACCAATGACTTGATAAGGTGTGGTTATATATACTTGATGAGGTATAATTATGAATCCTTTTATAAGTTCAAAGAGTTTCAGAATGAGGTTGAGAATTATCTTGGTAATAAGGTAAAGAAACTTTGATCATATCAAGGTGGTGAATATCATAACCAAGACTTTATCAACTTTCTACAGGCATATGGTATTTCACCTTATCTCACTATATCTTATACAATATAGTAGAATGGTGTTAGTTAAAGGAGTAATCATACCTTTTTTTTACATGGTGAGGTTGATGATCATTCGTGCAAGTCTTCCATTATCCTTTTGTGGATATGCATTACACACAGCATTATACTTACTAAACTGGGTACCAACTAAAGTGGAAAATGGTATTCCCTTCAATTCATGGAGTGTAAAGAAAATATTTTTGTCACATGTTAGTGCATGGGGTTGTGAGGAGTTTGTTAAGGCTATATCAATAAAAAAAATATCACCATTGATGCACAAATTGTATCTTTATAGGGTATCCTAAGAAAACAAGGGGATATTATCTATATAACCCTTAGAACAAAAAAGTAACTTTCACAAGATAGGATTCCTTTCTTGAAAGGGGGCACATCCTCAAGGAGGATAGTGGGAGAAAGATTGAATTCAATGAAGTTAATACTCAAGATACACAAGAGTTAGTATAGGAATCAATTCCATATCTTTTCATGGAATATGTTGTTCCTAAAACACAAGTGTTGCGTAGGAGTACAAGAGTGGTAAGAAAACCATAGAGATGTAGTTTTTTAGTAATTAATGATGGTGAATCATTATTAGTTGAGAATGATGATCTTATCTTCTATAAGGAGGTAGTAAAGAGATCATAGGTTGCAAAATGGAATGAATCCATGAATTTCAAGATGGATTCCATGTATTAAAACCAAGTTTGGATTATAATTGATCTATCAGTTGTTTTAAATTCTATTGGGTGTAAATGGGTATTCAAGAGAAAATTGTACATGAAATGTAAATTAAATACCTATAAAAACTTATAGTGTCCAAAGGGTTTATACAATGTCAAGGAGTTCACCATGATGAAACCTTTTCTCTAGTTTTTGTATTTAAATCCATTAGGATCATGCTTGAATATTAGCTTACCATGGCTATGATATTTAGAAAATAGATGTCAAAACTATTTTCCTTAATGGGAAAATTCAAGAGGATGTATATATGACACAACCAGAAGGGTTTTTAACTCTATAAAATTCCAAAAATGTATGAAATTTATAGATATCCAATTATATATTAAATAAAACATCCATGTTATGGAACATTCGATTTGATGAATCCATAAAAGAATTTTTTTTCATTAATAATGAATGTGATCCATGTGTTTACAAGTGGTTTAGTGGGAGTATGATTATTTTAAAAGTAGTGTATATTGATGAAATATTACTAATTGAAAATAATATACCAACCTTATAAGAGTTTAAGGCTTGTGTAATGTCCCGGTTCTGGAAGCCACCCAGAGGCGCCCCGTACCCGGTTGGTCACATGGCCTCAAGTGCATTTCCCCAAACGCCAAAGGCTACCGACTAGCAGCGAGGGACTTGGGTGTGATAGTGGGGAAACTATGACCTCATTGGAAAAGTACATAGAGGAAGTAAACAAAATATGAAATAGAGAAAGCAGTAAATATCCAACAACAATGCACAAGTAAACAGCGGAAGACTAAAACAATAAAACACTAGAGAACATATGTATATATGAAATAATGCATGATATATATCTAAGAAAATATCCAAACAGGTCACAATGCTGGAAATACAAACAGTACCAAAACAAGTACAAAAGAAAAGATAAACTGCTCCTCATCATCTTAAGCCTAAGCTTGGTTCCATGCTCTCCTGCTCCAAAGCAATCAAGTACCAGAAGTTGAATGGATCTTTCCCTTGTCTATAACTGCAACAACATAGTCTGTTTAGTCCCAAAATCATGGTCCAAACAGGGTATGAGACTAAATACCAGTAGGCAACCACCCTAAGATATGTGCCTAACCGTCAATGAGTATATGGCAGGTAATAGTACAGTAAGCAGTAAACAGTAACAGTAAACAATAGGCAGTAATCAGTAAGTAGTAACAGGATGATATACAATAATAATCAATCCACGGAATAACAAGTAGTAGTGAAGCAAACATCTAACCACAATAGGAACCCCTATGGGAAGTACTCTCAACTAACCCCTCTGATCCTATCCAAGAAGTACCCACAACCCTCTGGGCAGTGCACTCAGTCCTACCCCTCTGGTTTGGTCATACGAAATTATAAGACTCTATGGGGAAGCTCTCTTGGTCAATTCCCCTTATAGTATAGGGTATTTAGGGACTCTCTAAGGAAGATCACGCGGTCTAACCCTCTTATAGCCCCAAGGTCTAGAAACTCTCTGAGGAAGCTCACTCGGTCAATTCCTCATATAGTCTTAGGTCTATAACATACTCTCTAAGGAAGCTCACTCAGTCAATTTCTCCTCTAGCCTGGAATGGTTTAAGGAAATTCAAACAAGTAAAGACTCTCTAAGGAAGCTCACTCGTTCTACCCTCCTGTAGTCTATAATATCCAAGAATCTCTAGAAAGCTCATTCGGTCTATCCCATGTAGTCTATAATAACCAAGACTCTCTGAGGAAGATCACTCGGTCTACCCTCCTATATTCTATAATATCCAAGACTCTCTGGGAAGCTCACTCGGTCTATCCCTTATAGTCTATAGCACCAGGTTTTCACAGTCTCATGCCAATTAGTGTATAATAACACTATAAGGCCAAAGTACACATATAGAGCTACTTGGATAACCATTCTACAGAATAAAAATCATGTCAAGAATATCATTTCATCCTACGGTCACAAGTCATGGAAAACAGGTATAACGGCCAAAGGCTAAAAAAACCCAAAGGTCATAACAATAACAAGGCATGTGAAAACATCCAAGCATAGAAATTATCCTCAAACATGATCAAATTACCTCTACACAAGAATAAAGGCAAGGAAGGAAAACAACGGGGGGGAAACGGTAAACACGCAATACCCTGTTCACGGGTATTGGTGGAATTTGCACATAAAACTCAAGGACATCGAAAGGTAAAGCACAAACCACCTACCTTGGAGATAGGATATGGATATACTTGAACCATGTGGCTTGATTCTCTTTAGAACGGCATAGATATATGAAAAATCACAAAACGTTCAACCCACGATATCTCGAGAAAGAGGGAAAATCATGGAATGAAACTCAAGAAGAAGGAAGAGCTCACCGATGCGGTTCCAATGAAATCAATGGAGGTCGATTCGAAAAACAGATGGAAGATCAGGGACTCGGATGATGTTCACGACTATACGGATGCTCCTGGTCGAAGAACCTTGATAAGAATACAATTCTGTCGATTAGGCATGACCCCGGTCCATTTAATGAAAAAAAACTACACGGCGTGTACTTATGGGGTACATGGCGTGTACTTGGCCTTTCCATACTCCTCTTTAAGCAGCCTCTACATATCCCCTACACACCGTGTGTGTGGCCCGGACATAGCCAGCACACAGCCTTACGCGGCATCAAAGTACATGGCGTGTACTTATAAAGTACACGGCGCGTATTTTGAAAAATTCCAGATTTTTCTCTTTTTCTCAAAAATGACCAGAAAAGGAAAAACATACCTAAAATGAAGATCTGGGTTCTTAAAAACTTCCCCCTTAAATAAATTCGTCCCCAAATTTCCCTAGCGAGGCATAGAAGAAGAAACCCCGAACAGCTCCGGCCACTATGATCGTACATTGGCCTCCCTCTCCCAGGTCTTGTCCTGTACTCGCCTATGCTACCATAGCACCCGTACCAGGGGAACAGAATGGCCACGGATAACCTTCATACTGTGATCAACAATCTGGATAGGATGCTCCTCAAATGATGCATCCGCTTCGAGCTCAACCTCCTTGGGTTGAAAGGCATGAGACGGGTTTGAAAAGTAACATCAGAGATGAGAGATGTGGAAGACGGCGTGCATAGCTCAGTACCTATGAGGTAACTGCAACCGATAGGCAACCGGACCAACTCTCTCCAACACCTCAAACGGCCCAACATACTGTGGAAATTCTTGGCAATCGGGTTCAAAGTGCCAATTTTTGGAGAAATCCGGAATGGGAATCGGCTACAGGAGAAGACGAATCTTGTATGGGATACGGGGATGACTGTGGTTATTATGATGTTTAATTCTATGTTGGTTTAGGTTGTTTGTTGGTTTGGTTTCAGTTGTACTGGTTTGGCGTTGTATGTCGGGCACTGGTCACCCATAATCTGGCTTTTATAAAATTTAAAAAATGATTGGCCTGACCTTGAACTCCAGAGATCGTCTCTGCTGATCAGCATAAGATTTATGTCAAGACTATGCTATAGCCATCCTCTTCTGAATCAACTCTATCTGCTCTAAGGTCTCCTGAACAAGACGAGGTCCCAGAAAAGTTGTCTCTCATACCTCCAGCCAGCACAAAGGTGATTGGCATGGCCTACCATACAAAGCCTCATAAGGTTCCATCTGAATAGTCACCTGAAAATTGTTATTATAGGAAAACTCCACAAGAGGAATATGCTTTCCCCAAGAACTGCCAAAGTCTATAATGAAAGCTCGGAGCATATCCTAAAGAACCTGGATCGTACGCTCAGACTGGTCATCGGTCTGGGGATGGTATGTTGTACTCAAAAGTACCTGTATACCCAAAGCCTTCTAATTCTCTTGCCAGAACCGAGAAGTAAAATGTGCATCCATGTCTAAAACAATGGATTGTGGAACTCCATGCAGACGTACAATCTCTCAGATGTACAACTGCCCCACTCATCAACACTGAAGGTCTCCTTGATCGGCAAGAAGTGGGAAACCTTCGTAAGCCTGTATACGACAACCCACACAGCATCACTCCCTCGAGGTGACCTCGGTAACCCAGTCGCAAAGTCCATCGCAACATCGTTCCACTTCCACTCAAGAATGGGTAACTGCTGTAAAAGCCCTATTGGTCACTGATGCTCCACTTTCACCTGCTGAAAAGTGGAACATCTCATGACAAACCCAGCAACATCTCTCTTCATACCTGGCCACCAGTATTGGCGGTGTAGATCATGATACATCTTGGTGATGCCAGGATGAACTGCCCAAATTGAGGAATGGAAATCTTGTATCACCTCCTCGCGTATGTCTACTGGCACCCATACGCGTCCCTGGAAACGCAAGATCTCATCCTCGCCCATTGTCCATCCAGGAAGAGGGTCCTCTCCTGACACACTCTCCCACAGGACTAGACCTTCTGAGTCTGATAGCTGCCTCATCCGTACCCAATCAAGAAGGGTAGAGGTAAAAGCAACAGAAGATAGAAAAGTCTTCCCATGTTTTTCGTGCACTTCCAAATGCATCTCAGAGAACATAGCCATAACCTTCCACTCACTGCTGGCCTCCTGAACTGCCTGAATCTGAGTTCTCCTGCTTAGTGCATCTGCAACTGCATTTCCCTTCCTAGGCGTATAGGCAAGCTCAAAGTCGAAGGACTGAAGATACTCGACCCACCTGCACTGTCTCATATTTAGGTCCCGCTGAGTGAAGATGTATTTGAGACTCTTTTGGTTGGTGAAAACCACAAAGTGATCTCCCAGAAGATAGTGTCTCCAATAGTGTAAGGTATGAACAATAGCTGCTAACTCCCGATCAAGTGTCGGGTAATTCCTCTCATGCGATCTCAACTACCGAGACCTGTAAGAAATGACCCCATCTCCCTACATAAACACAACTCACATCCTGATACCTGAATCATTGTAGTAAACAGTATAGATCTTGCCTGGCTCTGTCAAGACTAGTATTGGTGCTGACGTCAACCTCCCTTTCATCTCTTCAAAGGATATTTCACAATAATCTGACCATAAGAACTTCACCCATTCCTTGGTCAAACCTGTCAGCGGTGCTGCAAGGCCTGAAAAGTCTTGTACGAAATGCCTGTTGTATCCAACCATCCCTAGAAAACTCCGCACCTCAAAGACGTTCTTTGGATACTCCCAAGAAACTACAGATCTCACTTTCTCTGGGTCTACTGATACTCCTGTCTTTGAGATAACGTGACCCAAGAATTGAATCTGATCAATCCAAAAGTGTCATTTCAAGAGCTTAGCATATAACAGATGTTCTCTCAGTGTAATCAAAACAATCTCAATATGGGTAGTATGGTCGTGTCGAGTGTGAGAGTACACCAAGATGTCGTCCTCAAAAACCACCAAGAAAGAGTCCAAGTACGGATGGAATACTTGGTTCATCAGTGCCATAAAAGCTACTGGTGCATTTGTGAGACCGAACGACATAACTATATACTCATATAGACCATACCTGCTCCTAAAGGCTATAAGAGGTATATCTGATGTTCTAACGCACAACTGATGATAGTAGTACCTAAAATCGATCTTCGAGAACACCCAGGATCCTCGAAGCTGATCAAAGAGGTCATAGATCCTTGGCAAGGGATTTCAGTTCTTGAACATCAACTGGTTTAGTTTATGATAATCCACGCAATGCCTAAGGGTGTCGTCTACCTTTTTCACAAAAAGGAAAGGTGAACCCCAAGGAGAAGTACTAGGTCAGATGAAATCATTTGCCTGCAACTCCTCTAACTGCTTCTTGAGCTCATGCAACTCAGGTGTAGCCATTATATAAGGAGGAATGGACACCGGTGCCACTCCTGGCACAAGATCAATAGAAAAGTCTACCTCACGCTCCAGAGGAAAACCTAAAAATTCCTCTAGAAATACATCCCTGAAACGATCCACCACTGGAGGATAGTCTAACTGTGAAGTCCCCTGGTCATCCAGATAAAGACTAGCAATCTGGTCTATAACTCCTCCTATCCCATGATGCTCTGGTCCAGCTCTACCTGCCTGGACATCCCACTCACCTCTATAGAGAAAATATCTGCCCTCTGGTGATACGAAACTCACCCTACGGCGATAGAAATCGACGACTTCCTAGAAGGGAACTAACCAGTCCATACCGAGAATGACATCATAGCCTGTCATCACTAGGACTTAGAGGTCCCATAAGAAGTGACACCATTCAACCTCAAGAGGGCACTCTCTACATTGACGTACGCTAGACATCCTCATTCCCAATGGTGTATCAAGAGTTAACATGTCTACAGACGAAAAGATACAGATCCCAAGGCTCTCCACAACAGAAACAGAGATAAAACTATGCGAAGCACCAATATCGAAAAGGGATGAAGATAAAATTGAGGCTACTAAGATCGTACCTTGAACTGTAGAAGGGTCAGTATCCTTCTCCTGATGGGTCTGCTACATAGCGAAAGTCTAGCTTGTACTATGGCCTTGCGCCCCTGGCTGACCACTCTGAGCTGATCCACTCTGCTGTCGCTGGTAACCTGGTGACTTACCACCATGGACGAGACCTCCACCTCAGCCCGAACGGCCAGAAGAACTCCAATTCCCAGACTGGTGAGACACTGGTGATACATCTCTTGTACGCAGGGTCATATAAGAACCCCTACCACCAGCTGTAGGCGAGAAGATCTGACAAAAACGCTGAAGATGACCCATCTTGCCACAAGATCGGAACTCCATCGGGTCTCTTTGGAACTGAGGCCTAGTATTCCCACTCCTACCACACTGTTAGCATACAACCTAGATGCCCAAAGATACATTCCACCTACTATGATCTCCTTGAGCAGACTCCCTATGGCGCTTCCTACTATCAGTAGGGGGAACATTGACTCTGGATGTCGAACCGCCCTGGCTCACTACTCCAGAATCTCTTAGATTGCACTCAGTGATCAGTGCCTGGTTGATGATAGATGATATTGAATCCAACCTGAAGATATTCATCTGGGAACGGATCTCCTACCTGAGACCATCCTCAAACTTCCTAGCAAGGAATAACTCATCACCTTCTGGAATCAGCATGAAACGCTGCAGCTCGGAAAAGTGAGATGAGTACTCCATAACAAAAAGAGTACCCTGCTCGAGACTCATAAACTCCCGGGCTCAGTCGGCCCTCAAGGTCTCGGGATAAAATTAATCATAGAAGATGCACCGAAACTCATCCCAAGTCATACTCTGTTGGCTCCCTGACTGTGATATCACCTCCCACCACCTCTTTGCGGTGTCTCAGAGCATATAAGTAGAAAGCTTTACCCTTTTCTCTGGAGGTATCTCTAGATGATCGAATATCGTCAGTGTGGCCTCTAGCCACGACTCTGTAGCATGGGGTCCTCCATCCCCTGATAAAGTAGGAGGATGCTACTACTGGAAAACCCATGTCAACTTAGCCATCGACGGGGCAGGAGGCGACGCTCCCTGAAAGGTCTGCATCATCCTCAGGAAGTCCTCCCTGAACTGCGCATCGGCGCCTGCAACAGGTATAACTGCTGCTGCCAAGGCTTCTATAGTAGGAGGATCTGTAGGAGGTCCCTGATCGGCTATATCTGGTGTCTGATCATCGTCTGTCAGTTGACGTAAAACTGGAGGACGTCTCAGTGGCATAGCTCTGAAAGAACAAAATCACACCTTAGATCAGGAATATCAAGGATAGAGAACCCAAGAGTACAAGACGGGAACATAAAAGAACAACAATTTCTACAAAACATGACTACATAGTGTGTATAAAACTACACAGTGTGTCATCTTAAGCCAGACACATGGGCGTGTACTTCTGCCACGGCTGGTCGTGTAACACCCCAGACTACACGGTGTGTTGTCACCACACACGGCGTGTACTTGAACTCCATTCCCCTGCCCAAGTCTCCTTACACGGCTAACTCACACGGTCCTCTTAACCCTAGACTACACAACGTATTCACTAAAGACACGGCATGTACTAGACAATGTTTTGGTGGCCCGTGTTGTTAGTTACACGGTCGGCTACATGGCTGCCCCTTACATGGCGTGTTCCTAACAAACACAGCATATATATGAGAGATAACACCATACCGTGTTGTTCGTGACACGGTCGGGTACCCAGAACAAGACTACATGGTGTGTTCGTTCCAAACACGGTGTGTACTACACGATCTTCCCCGACCCGTGTTGTTAGTGACACGGCCGGGTACACAGATCACTACTACACGAAGTGTAATGACTGTACACGGCATGTTTCTACAAACTTTTTCACCACCCCATGTTTCTGATCACACATTCAATGAAACGGTTTAAAACTACATAGAATGTATTCAAGTACACATTGTGTATTCTGGGTTTTTTTGAGTAGTAGCTCAGAAACTACACCGAAGCCCAGAAAACACTGGAAAAAAACATGAAGGTGCCAAATTCTGGTCCGTGAGGGCCCATACTCCCCACGAACAAAAGCTTGCCATCTCCTACATATCATATACGAGGTAAACAATTCAATGATCCATTAAGTTCTGATTCATGAGGGCCCATAACACCTCAAGAACCAAAATTTGGTGTTCATTTATGTAAGGCACAATACAAACAATTTCTCTATCAAACTGCAGGGATTCTATCAAAGCATCTATCACAATAGCATGCATAATCTACACAACGTCTATCACAACAAAATGAAATAACTAATGCACCCTATATGGCATGGAAAGAATGCATGGCATGTGATTTTTAACAAGTGCTTATATGATGCATGATATGGCATACCCTCATCTCATCGGGTTGTGACAAAAATAGAACCACACTCACACAACAATAACAACACAAGTCATGTTAATCACTCTAGGTGAAATCATATCAACCATAAAATCTCAAAACCAGAAAACTGCAATAAATGAGGTATATTGGCTTTTCCCTATACATGGGTTAGCTACTTCTGGGCACAGCTTATTACCAAGTACGGAATTCGTCTTATCCCTGGATAAAGGCTCCAAACAGTAAATCAAGAGAAAATAATTCCTCTGATACCACTTTGTAACGTCCTGGTTCCGAAATCCACCCAAAGGCGCCCCGTACCCAGTTGATCACATGGCCTCAAGAAAATTTCCCCAAATGCCAGAGGCTGCCGACTATCAGCGAGGGCCTTGGGTGTGATAGTGGGGAAATTATGCCCTCATTGGCAGAGTACACAGTGAAAGTAAACAAAACATGCAATAGCGGAAGCAGTAAATATCCAACAACAATGCACAAGTAAACAACGGAAGACTAAAACAATAAACCACTGTGTATATATGAAATAATTCATGATACATATCTAGGAAAATAGCCAAACAGTTCAAAATGTTGGAAATACAAATAGTACCAAAACAAGTACAAAATAAAAGATAAATTGCACCTCAGCATCGCAAGCCTAAGCTTGGTCCCATGCTCTCCTTCTCCAAATCAATCAAGTATCAGAAGTCGAAGGGTGCTTGACATTGTCTATACCTGCAACAATATAGTCTGTTTGGGCCCAAAAGCATGGCCCAAATAGGGTGTGAGACTAAATCCCAGTAGGAAACCACCCGAAGATCTATGCCTAACCGTCAGTGAATATATGGCAGGTAATAGTACAGTAAGCAGTAAACAGTAACAGTAAACAAAAGGCAGTAATCAGTATGCAGTAACAGGATGATATACAACAGTAATCAATCCACAGAACAACAAGCAGCAGTGAAGCAAATAGATAACCACAATAGAAACCCCTCTGGGAAGTACTCGCATCCAACCCCTCTAATTTTATCTAAGAATTACCCACAACCCTCTGGGCAGTTCACTCATCCTAACCCCTCTAGTTTGGTCATATGAAATTATAAGACTCTCTGGGGAAGCTCGCTCGGTCAATTCCCATTATATTCTAGGGTAGTCAAGGACTCTCTGAGGAAGATCACGTGGTCTAACCCTCTTATATCCCCAAGGTCTAGAAACTCTCTGAGGATTCTCACTCGGTCAATTCCTCCTATAGTCTCAGGTCTATCAAAGACTCTCTGAGGAAGCTCGCTTGGTCAATTCCTCCTCTAGCCTGGAATGGTTTAAGGAAATTCAAACAAGTAAAGACTCTCTGAGGAATCTCACTCAGTCTACCCTCCTGTAGTCTATAATATCCAAGATTATCTGGGAATCTCACTCGGTCTATCCCTTGTAGTCTATAATAACCAAGACTCTCTGAGGAATCTCACTCGGTCTACCCTCTTGTATTCTATAATATCCAAGACTCTCTAGGAAGCTCACTCGGTCTATCCCTTATATTCTATAGCACCAGGTTCTCACAATCTCGTGCCAATCAATGCATAATAACGCTATAAGGACAAAGTAAACCTATAGAGCTACTTGGATAACCATTCTACAGAACAACAAGCGTGTCAAGAATATCATTCCATCCTACGGTCACAAGGCATGAAAAACAGGTATAACGACCAAAGGCTAACAAAACCCAAAGGTCATAACAAGAGCAAGGCATGAGAAACATTCAAGAATAGAAATTATCCTCAAACATGATCAAATTACCTATACACAAGAATATAATCAAGGTAGGAAAACAACAAGGGAAAGTAGTAAACACGCAATACCCCGTTCACGAGTATTGGTGGAATTTACATATAAAACTCAAAGACATCGAAAGGTAAGGCAAAAACCACCTACCTTGGTGCTAGGAGATCAATATACTTGAACCACGAGGATTGATTCTCCTTAGAATGGCGTAGATATATGAAAAATCACAAAATGTTCAACCCATGATATCTCGAGAAAGAGGGAAAATCAAGGAATGAAACTCAAGAAAAAGGAAGAGCTCACCGCTGCGGTTCCAACACAATCGACGGTGGTCAATTCGGAAAACAGATGGAGGCTCGGAAGCTCGGAGGATGTTCGTGGCCATACAGACACTCCCGGTCAAAGAACCTTGAGAAGAAGACAATTCTGTCGATTAGGCATGACCCCGGTCCGTTTAATGAAAAAAAAAAGAAACTACATGGCGTGTACTTGTGGGGTACACGGCATGTACTTGGCCTTTCTGTACTCCACTTTAAGCGGCCTCCACATCACCCCTACACACCATGTGTGTGGCCCATACACGGCCAGCACACGGTCTTACGCAGAATCAAAGTACATGGCGTGTACTTATAAAGTACACAACGTTTATTTTGAAAAATTCCAGATTTTTCTCTTTTTCTCAAAAATGACCAGAAAAGGAAAAACATACCTGAAACAAATATTCGGGTTCTTACAACCTGGTTGATCAAGTGCTTATCCATGAAGGACTTAGGTGATGAAGCCTACATTCTAGGTATAATGATCATGTGTGATAGATCCAAGAGGATGTTTGGGCAAAGTCAAGGTACATATCTTGACTAGATACTAAAGTGGTTCAGTTTGGAAAAATTCAAGAGGTTATTGGTTCCAATGTCACATGGTATACATATTTCCAAGAAAATGTGTCCTTAAACATAGGAGGAAATCGAGATAATGACTAATATATCATACTCTTTTGTGATAGGATCTATCATGTATGTTATGTTGTGTACAAGGAATAATATTGTCTATTCTTTGATCATGGTAGGAATATATCAAGCAGATCTAGTTGAACAGTATTGGAATGTTGTTAAGACTATCCTTAAGTATCTGAGATGAACCAAGGATATGTTTCTAGTTTATAGAGGAGATAAAGAACTAATCATCAATAGTTATACAGATGCTAGTTTTCAGGTAGATTATAATTATCTAAAGTCATAGTATGGACATATTTTTTATCTCAATAAATGATTTGTGGGTTAAACGAGTTCAAAGAAGCTAGTTTTCATCGATTCTACAGTGAATTCTAAGTATATTGCGGCTTTAGATACAGCTACGTAAGTAGTATGGGTCTGTAACTTTTTCCAATATCTTAATGTGGTTCCTAACAGTAAATACCCTATCACAATTTACCGTGATAATATTGTAGTGGTGGATCTCTCTAAAGAGAAAAGTCCACACCAAAGGACAGAACACATACTTTGGGATTTTCATATCTTGAGGTATTTTTCTCAATGAGGTGAAGTTGCTGTGAGAAGAGTATCCATGGAGGAAAACTTGTAAGACCCCTTAACTAAGGCTTTATCTTAGAAAAATCATGAGTATCATGTGAGAGATAGTGGATTGAAAGTTATTTTCAATTGAATCTAGTTAAAGTGGGAGTCTGTTGGAGTTGGTTCCCTAGAACCAACTTGTTTAGTACTTGATTACATGTTTTTCTTAATTAAAGAAGTGTATTTATCACATATTGATTATTCTTCTACATGATATTTGTATGTGATAATGTCTCTAGAATATATGTTGTGCTGAAGGGTCATAGTAGTTCTCTGTTATGATGAAAACCTAGAGGTTCCATGACACTATTCTTGAATCTTGTTCTATGGCTAGATGATATTTTCCAACAAGACACAAACAATACATACAATTAGGGGTAGGAGGATCATTATACATTGAGACTCCTTCTCATGGTGTTTTTCCTTAGTAATATACAAGATAGAAGGTTATGAGAATATACCTGTCAATAATAAATCTATATTTTCATGTATCATTGGATGTTCCTATCTTCAGACGTATGTATTGGTCCTTAAACTTTAATATTGTCATTAATTGATATCACGAATCATGTACTTTGATGTATTAATGAAAACCATGATGGTATATGTTTGTGGAGAATTAGGATACATTGAGTGTGACATGAATTATATAGAATTAATGGATAATCTGAGAAAGGATTTATCCCTTTTGGTCTATTTACAAAAGTTATTATCTCAGGGCCTTTTATGGGAATGGAACCACTTGAATAAATCCATGTTCATGGTGTTTGATGGGCGTGTTCATTTCCAGAAATTAAAAGAAATAAATATCGAGTGTATAGGTTGATGGCACTGGCATAAAACCTGCTTGACTTGAGATATTGTGATAAAGAGATTGTATTGAACAATAAACATCCATAGGAGGTTATACATTATGGAAATGTTAACTTCTTTCTATATGGAAGATTTAGCATGTTGCTAGATGTTAACATTGGACTTTAGGTAGTTATTTCTAATTCCACTGATAAAGAGGCCTAGAGGGTCACACGCTAAGTATATCTACAATCTTAGTTAAATTCTAATATTGAATTTAACAAGTTGGAATAAATAATATTTATTCAAGTTTGGTTTATATTTATAATTTAATCACAATTCATTCAAAAGAAAAAGTGAGTTAAATAATAATAAATATTAGTTTTCAAGTTTAGAAAATATAATATTTATTATATTTATCGTATAATAATGAAGTAATGAAAGAAAAAATGTGGGATATGTGGGAGATTCTTGCTCCTCTTTATGATGGAGATTAGGTATTCTCACTTATGACGACCTTGAATGGGACATTATTTGGCTGAAAATTTTATATATCAATGAAATTTTGAATTTCATAATAATGTTGGATTTATATTGGATGTTAATCATGTTACTTAGGGAGAGATTAAATCGATGGCTTCATCTTCTCTCAGCATGGGTTGAAGTTTCTATCTCTGTAAAGACTTCATCGCTGCTGGGATCGATCGAAAGGGTAGCATAGCACATGTCAAATCCAACTCTAATGCAATATCAAAGTGCCTGAAAATGGGTTAGCATTTAATTATTTCTTAAATAGTCTTTCCTAGGGGGTCTAAGGCATGGAAAATGGAAGATTTGGTCACACGGATTTCAGCTGTGTGGGGATTTAAAAATTAGTAATGTGTTTCAATAGGTCAGGGATTATTTCATATTATATTCCCTATATAGGGCCTGAAGATGTGAGCATGGGGTCTCAGATCGATATCCCTCAATCCTGGTGTCATGTACATCCGTGATTGGGATAAGAAATTCAATTCAATAGAGGTTTGTTCTTCCTCTGTTCAATTGTGGGTGAAATTTTATAGTCTAAACTGGTTATTGTGGCATCCTAAAATACCTTATGACATTGTAATTTCAATTGGAATTTCTGTTAAGCTAGACAAGGAGACTGAGCTAGACCTCTTTGGTAACAATGCCCGTTTTATAGTCGAGGTTGACCTAATATATAATTTAGTTGATAAAATATTTCTATTCACTGACCTGGATGAGCTCGAGTTGAAGTTTGAATATGAGAAGGTGCCTCGGTACTGTATGAGTTTCAAAGTAATTATCCATGAATTTATGAATTGAAAAAGTGATGTAACTTGTTGCATTTTCTCATCTCATGGGCATGATGAAAGTTCATGTAATAAGAAAGATCGACAAATGAGGTCTATTGGACCAATTATAACTTCTTGGTAGGAGCAGAAGGAATTCTTGCGAAGGACTATGGAGGGTAGTGAACCGTAATTGGCTTTGCAATCCAATGCTTGTGAATAGAAGTTTATTTCAATTCTTGATAAACCCTTAGGTATAGATAGGGGGAATGATGTTGTGGATAAGGAAGAAAGGCCTCTACTTTGACTCCTTTTTCACCTTCTAAATTTTTTTTGAAAGTTGTGCAAGAAAAAATCTAGAATGGCACACCAACTCTGGATACAAGTTCATGGGATGAAATTATTGTGGAGGTGCAAGTAACTATATCACTACAGGTAGAATGTCATGAACTATAAGATAAAAAAGGAAGGGAACCTTGGGTCCAGTCTGAAGATGTAGGACTTAGATATTTTGAATAGGTACCCACGGGACTGATGAATTTGATTGGATTCATGGTGATGAATCTTATTATGAGATTTACATGAAAGATAAAATTGATTCTCAACTTATGAAGGAAAGGATATTTCTTGAAGTAGGGGATGGTAAAGGAAAAAAGAAAGTGATTGGTACTATTTCAGTTTTGAAGCCTGTAAAAGATAGAAGCATAGAGGCAGTCCATGCTTCTCAGATGGTCAGATTAGTAAAATGTTTAGTTGTTACTGAATCACCAATATCTCTATCATAGGGTGCATGGTGTTTTGATGTTGGGCCTATAGCCTATGTCAAGGAAATTTCCATCAATGCTTAGACATCACAGGAAAATAATTCAGAGAAAGTATCTACACTTAAAGGTAAGAAAGTATTTGTGGGTGAAGAGGGATTCCAATTAGTTCCCCCTTAGAAAGCTAAGGCATATGTGTCTACACCTGTGCTGGTAAAGAAATCTCCTATTAAGGATCCTCCCCTGTAGGTGGAACTTCCAGCTATTGGTATCTTAGTGGGCAATGAGAATGTGGATTGTTTTTATCCATCCATTTTTTCTAACCTTATGAAAAAATATTATAAATTATTTGGAAAGGCTTCAAATAAGGAACATGTCACTACATAGGATAAAAATTCTTGTATTATTTCTCCTGATGATGTTGGGGGTGAAAGGCCTATTGAAGTCTCCAGTAAGGAGGTGGTTGATTGGTTTTTCTTGCAACTTGAGGCCCTTTACTCCATTATGGAACCAGATATTTATGATTTCAATGAATACATAGTTGTGAAAAAGTTTTTGACAATTAGTTTTGAATATTTATTTCATGTTGATCATGTGATGGAATTTCGGGATCTCTCTTGGAAGTTCAAGATCCATTCTATCACAGAAGAATCATATTAATCAGAATAGGATCATCCAATACAACAGGTCAAGACATGGCAGAGAGGACATCACCAAAATGGTAGAGGAAGACATTCTAAAAATCTAGGCGCTAGAGGGAAATTTAGGAAATGAATTCTTGTTTTGATATGGGAATCATGTTCCTTTTTTGAAATTCCCTCCTCTTTGTATGTTTGTTTTCTTTATTAATAAATTTGGAGTCATGGATTTGGTCTCCAAATCCATGACTGAGTTGTTTCAAGTAATGTAGTGATGTTTATTTAATTAAATAATCATTATTCAAATATTGGTAAATGTTGATAAACGAAAGCAGACTGAGTTTAATGGTCTAAATAGTATAAATTATATTTATTTATATTCTTAATGTGTCGTACATGTCGAGAAATTATTATTATTATTATTATTATTATTATTATTATTATTATTATTATTATTATTATTATTATTATTATTATTGGACATGGGGCCATCTAAGAATATTAAAGATGGTTGGGGATCGTGTGAAATTTTTCAACCCTAGATAAAATATAATAAATATCTAATTATATCACTTTTCTAATTCACTTTTGGTGTACACAATGGATAGGGAGAGACTTCCTCAATCCTAGAGTGAATTCTCTCATCCTTATCTCTCAAACTTTTAAGAGAACACCAAGAGTTCTTCCTCCTTTGAGGAGAGAACTGCTACAATCAACCATGAACAACATAAGCAATCAAGATCAACTATGCTAGCACCCAACGTTTCTACAACAATGATTAGAGATTGTGGTGCACATTTGGATCACCACTAGAGGGATTATGCACTTAAATCCTATAGCACAATGATGTTGTGATGAATTATATTCCATCATATCATTGATGAAATCAGAATTACAACTTGTAGTAATTATATATCAACTCATAAATTAATTATAATTTACATATGATGATCATATCTCTACGATTATAGAGTATTAATGTGGTCTATTAATCAATTATTTCACTACTAGATATTGTGGTATTTATAATGACTCATTTGTGACAGACTTTCATCACGAAAGGTCATTTGTGATGGGAGTCCATCGCAAATGCTTCGTTGCAATAAACGACGTCGCAAATGAAGGTATTTATGATGGATCATCACAAATAAAAATTAATTACGATGGGCTAGGAACCTATCGCAAATGGTATGCATATATGTTTTAGAAAAGGCAATTGTGATGGACTGTCGCAATTAATTCTATTTGCGATGGACTGTTGTAATTAATTCTATTTGCGATGGATAATCAATATGTCCTAAATACTATTATTTTTCAAAAAAAATACAGAGAATTAAAATAATTAAATATAATTAAAAAATATATAATTATAAAAAAACTATAATTAAAATATTTAAATATAATTTAAAAATAATAATAATAAAATTTTAAAATAAAAATAAAAATGTTAAAAAAATACAAATAGTTAAAAAAATAAAAAAATTACAAACTTTAAAAAAATTACAAAATTAAAATATTACAAATAATTACAAATAATTAAAAAATAAAAAAATACAAATAATTAAAAACAATTAAAAAATTAAAACAAACATAAAATTATTACATCATTTCAAACATAATATGTTTTTATCCCACAAAATAGCTATAAAACTTCACATATAATCAACTGGTGCTCTGCTCCTCCTCCCTCTCTTTCTACATCTATTGTATCATCTCATCCTGAGCACTCAACCTCACTTCATATTGTGTAGTAGATGATGACATCGATGATGACTCTCCACAAGCTCCCTTTGACCACATTGATGACATCATAGAAGTAACATAATAACTCATAGGTGTTAGTCGGGAACCAATACCAATCACTCAGCTTTTCTCAACACCATGAAAAGCCACCTGTATCTAAACCCCCTCATCGAAACCTGAATCACCAATTGCATCATGTTCACTCTCAACACTCCCGTGAATAAGAATTCATAACATCATACATTTCCTTCAAATATAATTATAAATTAGAATAATAATAAAATTAAAATTTGTGAAATTTTTAAATAAATTACTACCCACAATATGGCATTGTCAGTCACCTACAACTTATCTTATATGGGAATCAGTATAAATCTTCTTATAAACTTTAAAATCCGTAATAGATGGGTCAGTAGCGACCTGTATAATATAACAAATGTGTTACAGCTAAAATATATATACATTAATAAATAATATCACTTACCATATTTTGTCAATGTATGTCAAATGTACGACTTATGACCCTATATGTGACCTCTTTCCTCCCTCATCTCTGACATCCAGATGATGACCTCCTTTTAAAAGTAACTCCTAGATAGTAAGATCACAATCAATCTCATACCTGAGTTGATATATAGTTAGGTTTATGGGATACTTAAGACTGGTTGAAAATAGTATCCAAAGCTTTCTCCATATCTCACTTTTTGAGTTTGTGTAGAAACTAATGAAAGCGATCGTGTATACAAATCTCTCATGCCTCTCGGATAGGATCTGTCAGGTTATTAGGAATCGGAGAAAATAAATTATTCAAGAAAATTAAAAACAATATGTTAGTAATTAAATAAATTTTAAAAAATATATATTATTTTATAATAGACAATTTAGTGTTCAAACATCTTGTGATGCACAGCAATGGGAACCAAGTCTCATGACACACATGACTCGGAAAAATATTTCTTAGAATCACACCAGTCTACCCAGCAGCTAAATGTGAAAAACTGTGCAAATAAAAAACAACTAATCAAAAAATTATTACCAAAAATAATACACAAAGTTAATATAAAATAAATATTTTAAACAATTAAACATACCTCCGTAAATAAGGATCGAAATCATCGCATGGTCATCTCTCTAGAATAGGATCAAAAATCATCAATTGAGAAAAATTATTCCCCCTCCTAATAGGCGCAAAATCCTGGGGGTTAGATGAATCCGGCTCATCATTAGGTAGTCTGGCATTAGCGAGGGAACAAAATATATTGTCAGGTTTATCTACATCCATCTAAAACAAATATTCTTACCTGTAATAAATTTTTAATATAAATATAAAATATAAAAAACTAATAAATATCATAATATAATAATGTTACTTATAAAAAATTGTTAATACAAATATAAAATATGAAAAACTAATAAATATCATAATATAATAATTTCCTATAAATAAATACCTAGATATAATACATCAATCGTCATATTCTTATTCGTTTTCATTGAGAGAAATGTCATCATTCTCATCTTCAGCATCATCAACTTCTATATAAATTTCAGTTTCATCATCCATCACTACTTCATCAACATTATCTATATCATATGTCCTTAACTGAGGGGTTTTATCATCGATATTTATATCTCATCGGGTAAAATATGTATTTCGAGATGTTTCTTGAAAAATTTCAATATCTTTCACTTCCACAAAACCATTTTAATTTTCAATAAATTGATTGCCATGTGATTTCATTTTTATCACACTCCACCAGTCATTCAAATCTCTCGAAACGTCACAGTAATTTTCATAATAAACTTGATGTGTTTAATGTTCCAACATAAATGGTTTATTTGATGTAAGAATATTGTTATATTTAATTTCAACAACTCCATGTCATGGATGAACTCGCAACCCTCAATCAACATCAAACCATTGACATTTAAACATTGTTACATAATTTGGTCTCAAGTAACATAACTCAATTATTTCATCCAGTATACCATAAAATTCATCTTCACTTTCTTTATGATGATATCCTTTCAAACAAACACCACTATTCATTGATTTCTTTGAGTCGTCATATATGCGTGTATGGAATCAAAATCTATTAATGACATAACCATTATAATATTTACCAATTTCGATAGAGGTATTTTGAGAAAACATAATCGAATATCAATTTTATTTTCATATTGTGTTTCCTGTAAATAATAAAAATTGTTAATAATCGATATCATTGAAAAATTGATTTATTGTTCCATAAAAAGCAACTTAACTTACCAGTCTTTGAAACAAAATATAAAAAAATTTGTTGATTACATTCTTCAAGAGCAGCATACGTAATTTGAATATATTGTTTTTTGATATGGTTATCATATAGTCTATAAAAAATTAATGTAAATAAAGGTATATTTTATAAATATTTAACAAAATAATAAAAAAAGTAGTGCTTACTACACAAATCATGTCATTTCTTCACAATTTAGAAGACATATGTATGAGCTCTGTTGATTTCTTCATTTAAAAGTCATTGTTCACGATAATCACCAATACTAAGATCCAACTGATTAAAAACTGACAATTGATGGTATGTGACATCATCAACATTTGTCTCATTATGACCCATTCGGTTATATGTTGAAGGATATTCCGATTGAAAATAATAAGATCATAAATTTGAAATTTACTCTTGTAAATAAACTTCTGCAATTGAGCCTTCAACAGATGTTTTGTTACGTACTTTCTTCTTTAACTTTTGCATACATCTCTCAAATGGGTACATCCATTGAAATTGTACCAGCCCTCTTCATTTAGCTTCATATGAAAAATGCAATATTAATTTTTTCCACTGAGTCAAATAATCCTGGTGGGAATATTTTCTCAATATACATAAAATTAAAACAACATCTTTTTATAGCATACTCAATGCATCATAATTTGATGTTTCCACACAAATATCTCGGAGTAAATATGATATTTCATTCAACGCATCCCATATTGAATAATTCAGCATCCCTCTAAGACCAATAGATTATAATCTTTCTATTAGGACATGGTAGACATTACTTTTTAAACCGATAATATGTCCATTTATGACGCAGTGAGAAAAATTAGAAGCATAATCATTTGGTAGCCTCAAATATCGAATCCATTCACAAAATAATAAATGAATTTTTTTAGAAAGTGCATAAGCTACTTTTGACTTCATTAAATTCTGTGATCTTTCATCTTAAAATAATTCAAGTTCATAACATCTGTAAATCTAGATAAGATCTAAATGTGTATTTACATTATCTTTGGTCTTACCTGGTGTGTCCAACGTGGTATAAAATATGTTATCAAAAAAAAATTCTCAATGTGCATTACATCTAACATTTACAAACCAACAAATTAGACCAATATAGAAGGTCTCAAAAAATACTCTACTTTATCCAATTATGATCTTTCCCAAAACCATTTATTTTTTGTTCAATTATGGTTTGTCCAAAAATAACAAGAGGTAATGCAGAGAGGATAGATTTTACTTGAATACCTGATAGCACTTTTGGAGGTTCATCTCTTTCAATTCGACCTTTTGTAAAATTATTTATGTTCCTTCAAAAAAGGGTGATCTGTATGAATAAATCTCTGATGGCAGTCAAAATAACTATTCTTTCTTCTAATATCAAGCATAAATGATTTGTTCTCAGTCATGTAGTACGGACATAATTTTAGACAATGTTTTCTCCATCCAGATAACATACCAAATGATGGAAAGTTACTGATTGTCCATATTAATGCAACCTTCAGTGTAAAATTTTGATCTGCAACTATATCAAATGTAGTCACACCATTGTTCCATAATAAAATTAACTCATCAATTATTGGATTCAAATAAACATCAATATTCTTCTTTGGATGTCTTATAATTAAGATCTCTAAATATATATGTGGTTATTTCATCATCATCTAAGGAGGTAAGTTTTATGGAGTAATGAAAATAGGTCAACAAGAATATTGACTTTCATAAGTGCTAAATGGACAAAAATCATCAGTAGAAAGACCCAAACATATGTTATGAAGTTCTGAAGCAAAAGAAGATTGTATCTGATCAAAGTGTTTACATGAATAACCATTACATGAATGATTTAAGCTATTACTAACAAAAATATTTGATTTATATCATGTCATCAATGCAGTTGTATTGCGATACATAAATAAACATTGTAAAAAATATGTAATTGGAAAATATCTCAATTATTTCACAGGAAATCTAGAATTTCCTTATTATGTCTATTTATACCTTTATTCTCTATATATTGGACAATTAACCAAGGATTCATAATCACCATAATATAATATGAAATCATTTGAACAATCATGAATCTCCTAATAACTAAAACCCAAATTATGGATCAACCACTTATTTTCATAGAAACTTACAGGTAATTTATTTCCATCAGGAAACAACAATTTTACCGATAATAATATCTAATTGAAATAATTATTTGAAATTTCAAAATATGATTTAATAGCCATAAATTCTTGTAACAGCTTCAAGTTTGCTCATCTAGCATCCCGGATATAAGTTCTTCTCAGTAGATTTCAAAAAATTGTAAAAATGAGAAGGTTCTGATTCAGGATTTGGAATATCATTCTAAGTTGTTGTTTCCTAAATAGATAGACCAGCATCCTCATGTACTAAATTATGAAATGATAGATCCAAAACCAAAAAAAATTGTTTTTTATACTAAATTTTGTTCACCATGTTGATAGAAAAAAATATAATCTTTTCGAAAACCAAAATGCAATAGATGAAGTCCAACATTTTCAAACGTTTCTAATCTCCTAAAATCACATTTTTGGCATAGACATTTAATTGTTCCTTTAGAAACAAAAATCCAAATTTGACGATGCAAATGATATGAATGTTTTAACGCCTTCAATGTAGACAAAATTTATACCAGATTTGTTGGGATTTTTGCGATGATTTATCAAATCACGATCACGTAATAGAAATTGGTGTCTACTTCTTGAGTCTATAATTATCTAAAAAACAATAGAAATAAGAATAATTATTATTGATCATTTTGACTAATTGCAAATTATTATTGTATTTTAAAACCTTGAAATATTCTCTGGAGTATGATCATTGTGAGCTGTTGGGTTAGCACTGTATTATGGGACTCGTAGAGGATAGGTGCAGATAGAATAAAAATATTAAACATATTATATCATACGCATGCTGTTTTTTGAAAATAAAAGAATATATCCTGAATGGTATCTTATATGAGAAATTGGATACCACCATTAGGTCTGGGATGTGGGGTTTACCCTATGTACGACATAAAATCTGTGCGCGTTGAGAGCTTAGTAACATCATGCACGATGGTAGTTCCATTTAATATTTTTATTATAATTTTTTACAAAAAAAATTGAGTATCTTCGTAACGGTGTATCGTATTAGAAATCTAAGACCACCGTTAGATCGAGGATGTTGGTTTTACCCTAGATGTGACATAACATTTATGTGCGTTAGGTGTTTGGTTACATGGCACGTAAGGGTATTTCGTTTAATATTTTTATTATCATTTTTCATAAATGTATCTCCCAAACTATGTATCGTATGAAAAAACAAAGACCGCCATTAGGTATGGGATGTGTTGTTTACCCTAGACACGATATTACATTTTTGTGCAATGGGTGTTTGGTTACATTGCACGCGAGGGTAATTTATTTAATATTTTTATTATAATTTTTTACCAAAAAGTGTATTTTTTTGTAATTGTGTATCGTATCAGAAATCTGAGACCACTGTTAGATCAGGGATGTTGGGTTTATCCTATATGCAACATAACATTTGTGAGTATTGGGTATTTGGTAACATCGCATGTGAGGGTATCATTTTTAATCTTTTATTAATATTATATATATATATATATATATTACAACATTTATACAAATTATTATTATGAATATGAATTATTTTGAATTTCAAATAGTTATGATTTTTTGTATTTTTGTGCAAAATTTTGATAAAAAATTAGTATTTATTATAAATATTTTTTAAAATTTTAGTTGTTGATGAAATTATTTTTTAAGTAATACTAATTATTTATTATTTATATCTAAATTTATTATAAATATTACTAATATTTAACAATTACTAGTATTTCATATATTTTTTTACAAATTTTCATAATTTCCACGAATTTTAAATTATTAATAATATTTTGTAACTAACACTAATATTTACTATTTATTAATAAAATTGAATAATTAATTATTAAATATTATAAATTATATAATGATTAATATTAGTTATTTAAATTATTATTTCATGTTTAATAATTACTATAGATATATCATAAGTTCTTAATTAATATAAATACATCAATTATATTCTAATTATTTTTTAAACAAATATATACATATATCAAATCTATATAAACACACACATATATCTATAATAAACCTTGTAAGTTTTTTTGAAACATTTATATATACATATTCAAGTTTATATATATATATATAATTTATAAATAATTTTGAGTTAATATTTTTGAATTGGTATATATTTTGAATTGATATTTATCTTGAATTAATAGTTATTTTGAATTAATAATTTAGAATTAATAATTATTTTGAATTAATAATGTTTACCTAATTTAGATGACATGAAAGATAAGAATTAATTAAAATCAAAATTATTGTTTATATAATTGACATGATATAAAAATAAAAAAAATGTCATTGCTAATATATTTTTCAAAATAAAATCTCTATATAATTAATATGATATAAAAATAAAAAAAAATCATTGCTAATATATTTTTCAAAATTAAATGTCCATATAATTGACATGATATAAAAATCAAAGATACAATTTAAATTTATAATAATTTTTTATTTGGAAAAATTGAATATTGGAAAGCTATATTTTTTAAAAATATTACTCGAACCTGCCCGGATTAATAATCAGGTAATAATTTCAAATTTAATTTTTATATATATATAATTATAAATGTATTTATATATATAATTATATAAAAATATTTATAAATATACATTTTTAATGATATAAAAAATGAAAATATATATATATATATATGTGTATTTATAATTAAATATCTATATATAAATATATTTTTACATATATATTTCTATAACTATAAATTTATTTTATAAATATATATATTTATGAACGCGTATTTATATAATTATATATAAATAAATATATTTATAAATATGTATGTATATATATATATATATATAATTATATAAAGATATTTATATATGTGTGAAAACAGGATACACACATACATATATCCAAATCAATTGAAATAATTTGTGAGGACCCAATTAATATGTAAATAGGGAATAATAAATTTATAGCAATCTTAAATACCAAATACAACATCAAAATCGGATACACATACATATATTCAAATGAAACAATGGGAAAAATATCTAATAATTAATTGAAATAACTCGTGCGGACCCGATTAATATGCAAATAGGGATGAATAAATTTATAACAATATTAAATATTAAATACAACATCAAAATTGGATAAATTTTTAAACCTAAGGTTTTGGAAAAACTAAATCATGTAATAAAATGAAAAAAATGCAAAAAAATGAAAAGAAATTTAAAAGGAATCTATACCAAGACGATTCAGAGGTGGATCTGTCAAAAATCAGCTACATCATAGTAGATTTGAGTAGGGTTGAATCTGGTGGTGCACGCGGCTGTTCGGAAGGAGAGGAAGAAGAATAGGGTGTCGTGCTGTTAAAACCTAATATTTATTGTGACGAATTATTTGTAATAGAATTAAATTTGTCACAAATACTTCGAATCCGAGAACTATTTGCGACGGAAATATCATTTCGTTGTAAATGTTCATCGCTATAGCTTTTCGCGTTAAGCGGCAGAAAGTCCCACCAAAAGTATTTGCGACAAATGGTTTATTTCGTCGTAAATGCAGAATATTTACAACGGGATCACTTCTACAAAAACAGGCTTTATCAGCACTCAAAACAAGCTTTAACAGTGCTACAAAAGCACTATAAAGCTCAACGCCGATAAAGGGATTCTTTATCAGCGCTAAAAAAAGCACTGATAAAGGGATTGTTTATCAGTGCTTCTTTAGCACTGATAAATTCCCTGCCTGCTATAACATAAAATTTTGCAGCATCACACCCAAACAAAACCTACAAAAAAATCAGCATATCAACAAGTATACCCATACAAAATTAACACATAATTCATAAGGTAATTACAACAAGAATACACATACAACAAGTATACCCATACAACAAGTATACCCATACACCATTAACACATAATTCGTAAGTTAATTAAATACATAAAGAATTCAATTCAGAATTCAGGGGTTTGGGGGTTGTTCAGGGGTTTGGGGTGGCTGTCCAGGGGGGTAGGGGGTGTCCAGGGGGTGGGGGTGTTCGGGGAGATGGGGGTGTCCAGGGGGTGGGGGGTTGTCCAGGGTGGTGGGGGTTGTCCATGGTGGTGTCCAAGGGGGGTGGTGTGATGTTCAGGGGGTTGGGGGGATTTTCCAGGGGTGGGGGTGTCCAGGGGGTGGGGGTGGTATCCGGGGGGTGGGGGTGGTCCAAGAGGTCGGGGGCTGTCCAAGGGGGGTGGGGTGGTGTCCAGGGGGTGGGGTGGCTGTCCATGGGGGTGGGGGTGTCCAGGTGGTGGGGTGGTGTCTAGGAGGGGTGGGGGTCGTCCAAGGGTTGGGGGTGTCCAGGGGGTTGGGTGTCTTGGGGGTTGGGGGCTTTCCAGAGGGTGGGGGTTTCCAGGGGTGGGGTGGTGTCCAGGGCGTGGGGTGGTGTCCAAGGGGGTGGGGGCAATTCAAGAGGTTGGGGGTTGTCCAAGGGGGGTGGGGTGGTTGTCCATAGGGGTGGGGGTGTCTAGGGGGTTGGGGGCTTTCTAGGGGTGGGGGTTTCCAAGGGTGTGGGGGGTGTCCAGGGGGTGGGTGGTGTCCAAGGGGGTAGGGGCGGTCTAGGGGGTTGGGTGTCTAAGGGGGGTGTGGTGGGTTCAAGGGTGGGGGTGGTTGTCCATGGGGGTGGGGTGTCTAGGGGGTGGGGGTGTCTAGGTGGTGGGGTGGTGTCTATGAGGGGTGGGGGTTGTCCAGGGGGTGGGGGTGGGTGTCCAGGGGGTTGGGGGGCTTTCTATTGGGTGGGGGTGTCCAGGGGGTGGGGGTGTCCCAGGGGTGGGGTGGTGTCCAGGGGGTTGGGGCAGTGTCTAGGGGGTGGTTGTCCATGGGGGTGGGGGTGTCCAGGGGGTGGGGTGTCCAGGTGGTGGGGTGGTGTCTAGGAGGGGTGGGGGCATCTAGGGGTGGGGGCGTCTAGGGGTTGGGGGTGTCCAGGGTGGTGGGGGTTGTCCATGGGGGTGTCCATGGGGGTGTCCATGGGGGGTGGGGGTGTCCAGGGGGTGGGGGTGTCCGGGGGGTGGGGGGTGGGGGGTCCAGGGGGTGGGGTGGTGTCCAGGGGGTGGGGGCAGTCTAGGGGGTTGAGGGTTGTCCAAGGTGGGTGGGGTGGTGTCCAAGGGGTGGGGGTGGCTGTCCATGGGGGTGGGGGTGTCCAGGGGTGGTGTGTCCAGGTGGTGGGGTGGTGTCTAGGAGGGGTGGGGGTCGTCTAGGGGGTGGGGGCCATCCAGGGGGTTGGGGGTGTCTAGGGGAGTGGGGGTCTATCCAGGGGGTTTTTCCATGGGGGTTTCCAGGGGGCGGGTGGTGTCTATTGGGGTGGGGTGGTGTTCATGGGGGTGGGTGGTGTCCAGGGGTGGGGGCTTTAATGGTTTTAATGGAATAAATTTCATGGATTTTAAGATCATTGGTATTTTTGAAATGGTTTTGGAATAGTGTTTATTTCAATATAATGTGTTTCTTTAGGAAAAAATGAATGCTTTTGTGTGTATGGTAGGAAGGGAAATTTTCGTACGTCAGTTGTTGTTTTCACTTAAAATTCTGTCCATTTTAAACAAAAGAGAGACACTTTGAGTGATACCAGCCACACCGTGCCTCAGATTGAGTTGGGGTTTACTCATACATGTCACCAATGACCCATGTATCATTCTCCTAAAGTATCAACACAATCATAATGCGTTTGGTCGGTAATCTATACGTCAGTTGTTGTTTTCACTTAAAATTCTGTCCATTTTAAATAAAAGAGAGACACTTTTGGTGATATCGGCCACACTGTGTTTCGGATTATGGAGAGGTTGACTCTTACACATCAAACATGACCCATGGATCGTTCTCCTAAAGTATAATCACAATACTAATGCGTTTGTTCAGTTTTCCATATGTCAGTTTTTGTTTTCACTTAAAATTTTGTCCATTTTAAACAAAAGCAAGACACTTTGAGTGATAATGGTCATACCGTGCCTCTAATTGAGGTGGGGTTGACTCTTACACATCACACATGACCCATGGATTGTTCTCCTAAAGTATCGACATAATCCGAATGCTTTTGGCCGGTTTTTCATATGTTAGTTGCTGTTTTCACTTAAAATTCTGTCCATTTTAAACAAAAGAGAGACATTTTGAGTGATACTGGACACACCGTGCCTCGGATTGAGGGGGGGCTGACTCGTACACATCACAAATGACCTATGTATCATTATCCTAAAGTATCAACACAATATGAATGCGTTTAGATGGTTTTCCGTACGTCAGTTGTTGTTTTCACTTAAGATTTTATCCATTTTAAACAAAAGAGAGACACTTTGAGTGATACCGGCCACACCGTTCCTCAGATTAAGGTAGGGTTGAATTATACACATCAAAAATGACTCATGTATCATTATCCTAAATTATAAACACAATCCAAATGTGTTTGTGTTAGGGCCAATAGGGGCCTATATACCCTGAGAGGGGGGATGAATCAGGGTATGGATATTCTTTTTCGAAATACTTCCTGCCCTACTGGATCTTGACCACTTTATTACAAGGGTCACTTTGTTTGCTCTTGTTCAATTGTTATGATCAGTTCTACTCTAGTTTTCCTGATGATGATGCTTTAAATGAAACTCAGGGAAGTAAGTAGGCAGACACAAAGATTTTTACTTGGTTCACCCGCACTGGGCTACGTCCAAGGAGCATACGCCGACAAGTTTCTGGTCATACCAAATTCCAATATTCCTCACTAGATGTGGATACAAAGTTTGGGCTAGATCACTTCTATGCCCAGGCTCACTGCCTATACAAGTTTAGGGTCAGCTCACTACTTTCCCAAGGGTCACTCCCTGTCTCTCTCTCTCTGGCTCACTGCCGGTGGAGAGGATCACCTTCTTCCTCTTCCTAAGCTCACTGCTCTGTGAAGGGATTCACTCACAGTTTATAGACCTGTAGGTCTCTTCATTTCCATTAAGGAATGCATCTTTCTCTGTATGTAGATGCTCTGTTGAAGTTCAACTTTCACCCGTAGATGAATACCTCTTTGCCACTATCCACTGGGCAAACTTACTTTGGAAAGACCTTCACAAAGCACCCTACTTCGCTAGGCTCCCAATTTCGCGAAGCTCAACAAGCCTTCGTGAAGCTCCTGCCTTTTCGTGAAGCTCTCTCTCGAAGCTCTCTCGCGAAGCTCTCTCGCGAAGCTCAACTCGTTGTAAAGCAACTTCTCTCGCAAAGCTCACTGAGCCAGCGCGGAGCACACAACTTTCGCGGAGCTACAATAGCCGCCGCGAAGCTCCCCTTTTGCGAAGCACACTGCCTTCGTGAACCACCTCTGCGAACTGAGAGCAATGGATTTTCTCTGAAAATTATCTCTACTTCGCTCGAAGGGGTCGGCCTCTATTTATAGGCGATTCCACTGACCCTCTAACTTTCTGCGCGAAGTCAACGCCACGTCATCTCAAATCGCGAAGCTCCAAAGTTTCTGCCGGAATTATGTTCAAATCGCGAAGCTCCACGGCAATTTTCTATTCGCGGAGCTTGACGTAGTCGCGAAGAATCACCGTCAACATACCTTCGCGACTTCTCCGCGAAGCTCCCTCGTGAAGCCCAACATTTCTTCGCGCCTTCGCCGCGAAGCTCACTCGCAAATCCCTTCACCGCCGCGATCCGCTTCAGCCTCTGCCGTTCGCGAAGCTTGACGTAATCGCAAAGCATCACCACCTCCATTCTTCTGGTCTTCGAGATTTCCAAACCAAGCATTCTATCTTCGCGAAATTCATGCCTTTGCCATATGAAATTAAGATCTTCATGGAAATCCTATTTTCGCGATGCTCACCAAACTCCAAATTTTGGACCCCAAAAATTTGGCAAACACTGGGAAACGGCGCCACCTTGTACTGCTCTTTTGTACCGCCTCCAGATCGTCCTTTCCTTTGTCATCATTCTTTGTCAACATGGAATGTCAACAACTTCTCGAGAACTTGACAATTATCCATGGAAACCTGCTTTGTCAACAAACACAATCAACCTAAAAATGATGCAATGTTACCTTAAGGGATTTTTCCCAACAATCTCCCCCTTTGGGTTTGTTGACAACTCTTCACAACTCTGCTCAGAATGATTTTCTGCACTTTTATACCTCACTGAGTCTTCTTCCAGTCGCTACCACCATTCGCCTCTTGCGATTCTGATAGCATTCAAGGATTCACTTAACATGTACTCTAAGCCCACATGAGCAATGCTCGGCGTGAGAAACAAGAGTAGTATGAAAAGTTCATCAATGAATCACTTCATGTCAAGACCCCAATTGTTGATTCCACCCTGATACCAATTCTTAAATTGATACCAATTGTTTAACTACACTGATACCAATTGGTGAATTCTTAAGTTGATACCAATTGTTGATAACTGGACACCTTCGCTTTCCATTCCAACACTAGTGTTCTGCTTTTATCACGACCCTCAGATATCGTGATATCTCTGCTTTGATCAATCACTTCTAGCATCGTCAGATTTCATACTCTCCCCCTTTCTCATTTCTCCCCCTATCTGGCTGCTCCACTGGTCAGCTTTTCCCCGTATCATTCATGATTTGTCAAATCTCCACATTGTCTCCCCCTTTAACAATCACTATTTTCTCCCCCTTTGTCAACGAACCCAAAGGACACTTCTTTGGAGTTTGGAACATAGTAGAGAACACATATCAGCACATTAGGGAAAAACACATCATACCTCGGGGAGAGGGGGGGCCACATCCACACTATTTCAAGTGCGGGGAATCGACTGAACTCCCAGAGCCAGTCGATGCCTCTCAAAAGCTTCCTTGGGTAAGGCCTTTGTCATAATGTCTACAACATGTAGCTCTGTAGGCACATACTCCAACTTCACGATGCCCTGCTCAACCTTCTCCTTGATGAAATGATATTTAATCTTAATGTTCTTTGTCCTTGAGTGATGGATGGGATTTTTTCTGAGATTTATAGCACTTGAGTTATCACACTGGATTCCGATCGGAGACTTCACTTCAACTCCCATATCTTCAAGTTGCTGCTTCATCCACAATAACTGGGTGCATGCTTGAGTTGCCGCAATATACTCAGCCTATACGGCGCTTAATGAAATACAATCTTGTTTCTTTTGTAACCAAGCAATGCATAGTTTTCCAAGATAAAATGCACCTCCAGATGTTGATTTCCTGTTATCCACTGAACTGGCCCAGTCTACATCAGTATATCCCAATAACTCTGTCTGAGATTTTTCATTGTATATCAAGCTGAAGTCCACCGTGCCCTTGATATACCGAAGTATTCTTTTCACTGCGAGCATGTGACTTTCCTAGGGATTACTTTGATATCTCGCTGCTTGGCATGTGGCGAAGACAATATCAGGCCTTGTCGCAGTCAAGTACAACAAACTTCCAATAATTTGCCTGTATTCTGTGATATTAACTGTCTTACCATCCTCATCTTTTGATAAATTCATCCGGGTTGCAACCGGAGTCTTCATATCCTTGGAATTATCCATTCCAAACCTTCTTAGAAACTTATTTTCATATTTTTGAAAGAAACCTTCACTATGCTTCATTTGAATCACCGATTCTGCAAATATTGATTCTGCATTAAATTCCATTCTCTCAGTGCTTGTTTCAACCCACATAATTCCTTCATCATCCAGAAAACCTTTTTCTCATCCTCATGAATAAGAGAACCATATGGTTGATCGATGTACACCTCTTCTTCCAGAAACCGATTCCGAAATGCAGAATTGACATCCATCTGGAACACTTTGAAATTTCTTTGCACTACAATGGCTAGGAATAATCTGATTGTCTCCAACCTTGAAACTGGTGCAAATGTCTTATCAACATCAGTACCCTCTCTTTGGGAGTATTCTTTTCACACTAGTCGTGTTTTTTTTTGAATCACAGTTCCATCTTCATTCGTCTTGTTGCAATAGACCCATTTAGTCCCGATGACGTCCTTATCAGCTAGCCTCGAAACAATCTCCCACATCTGATTCTTCTCAATCTGATTTAGCTCTTCATTCATTATTCTTGTCTGAACTGGAGCTCACTGATCACTGATGATATTATGCCTGTCAATTTCAGCTCGACTCTTTGTCTTTTGTGCAGATAAGAATTTTACTTCCTCATACTCATCATCAGTATCCTATTCTGAATCATCTTCAGCCACTTCTTCTCTCCCTGAGTCTCTTACCACTTCTTCACTTTTGACAGAAAACTTTTCACTGTGTCATTGTTCAATGATGTCATTTCTTTGAACATCTTCTCTCAAATTTTTGTTGACACACTTTTGATTTTTCTCTTGCAACTTCTTGGTATCCTGAAAGCATTCAGCTGATACCACATTGTTGGAACAAAATAGATAATCATGAAATCCTGTGTGTTGCTGCTTGGCCCCCAATCATTCTTCATGAAAATAAACATCCATCCTTCATATCACATTGTAATCTTTCATCTAATTAGGATATAGAATGCTCCCCCTGTGTTATGAAACTCTTCCATCTGTTAGGCCCACAACCATTCTTTTCCTCATGCATCATTTATTATCATGTTCCAATCAGAATTGAGCCATCAACAAAATCTCTAAGCCTACTGAGTTGGCACTCGGTGTAGGAAACAAGAGACAATGTCAATAACACAATCACTTCCTGTTGTGCTATGTTTCTCCCTTTCATCATCAACTTTGATACCTGATTTGAGTCAATCAAAACACTGAAGCATATCACATCTCCACTTTGCATCTTTAGATGCCACTTCCCCATGGATCGTATCTCCCTAAAACCTGAAACACATGAATCATCAGTTAATAGCATTTATATACATAGGGAGAGGGGATGGTTCCAAACTCCTCAAGATGAGGATTGTGGTTGATCCGGATGGGTCAACCCATTGATTCTTTCTTGCAGAGCATCACACTCCTTCTTTGCTTCTTCTAGTTTCCTAGCCAACCTCAACTGTTCTGGCCATATGACTAGGAATTCTTTTCCCACATTTGGAGCCTTTCTCTGATATGTAGATTCGGTAGACTTAGCCTTTCTCACCATTTGGGGTTTAAACCCACTAGTACACATTTCTGTCTTTGACGTTCTACCAAAATTCCATTTTCCATGATTATTTCTATGAGAAGGAATCTCTTTTCTTTCGATCTTCCCTTGCTTCTTCCACCATTGCAAGGGTCTTCCTCTTTTCTCCACTGCTTGTTGTGTCACATGACTTGCAATTTTTTTAATGCATTCTTTGTTTATCTGACTTTTATCAGATTTATGAGTCGCCACCCTATTCTTCATTAGCGGTGGGTCCTCCACTGAATGTACTTTCTCCTTACTCACAGTTGTAGTGTTTCCTCTCTTTTTCTTCCAGATATGGTCATGTTCTTTCTTAGAGAGCGGTTGTGAGTGTGACAGAGATGGTGACTGATACACCTTTCGTTCAGCTCCATGTGATTCCCCTGAGGCTTTAAACTTGTTCTCCAACTTTCCACTTTGTCTCCCAGTGTACGATTTCTCATTATACACCACTGGTGTCGGGAATCTCCTTTCATGTTCCTTTCCCTTTCCTGCTTTCTTCTTGTAGCAATGTCTTTCCAAATGCCCATAATCAGAACATTTAAAACATTTCCCATTAAAGTCATACCTCATTTCATCACTTCTCTGTCGAGATGTTGATGCACCTTGAGATCCTCTTCTGATATTGGGCTCTTGTGCTTCCTGACACATACTCATTGTGTGTCCCTTTCTTCCACAGAAATAGAATCTGATGAATGTTTTCCTCAGAGAGACTCTCTTCTCTAATTTCTCATGACGCTTCTTCTTCTCAAATCTAGTAATGTTTCTATTTTCACAGCCTGAGATGTATTCTTGTGCCTCTAGACAGAAGCTTGACGTGTGGCCCTGAATCCCGCAGAAATAGCACATGTCATCACTTCTTCTTGTAGCTATCCTCTTAGGCCTATCTCCCGCACCAACATGATTTTCTCCATTTCTGGAGTTGTTCACGGCTCTCTTCTTATCATGCATGGGAGGTGATTCATCAAATCCAATACCATCTTTTCCAAAACTTGCTGGTCTTTGAGCTGAGAAAATATTATGTTGTTTCTCTTTCGAAACAGCATATCTAATCTTCATTTTATCATCACTTGTCGAAGGATGATCAAATAGTAAATGCAATGCATCCTTCATTTTAGGCTTTCCTCTATCATTGGAACTCTCTAATTCCTTCTTAACCGATTCTAGCTCTTCTTCCAACTTTTGAATCTCTGTCTCCCTTGATTCAAGTTGGACATCAAGTTCTCTCTTGAGAAGCTTCCCTCTTCTCATCTCATCTTCCAATTCACGTGTCATCTTTTCCACCATTGCACTTTGTTTCACTACTTTCAATTTTTCCTCAGAAACAGATTTAGATACAGATTCATTCTCTTGTTGTAGGCTTCGATTCTTCTGAACTTCTTCAGAAAATTGTGCTACTATATCATCATTTCTAGCTTTCAGATTCTGAACATTATCTGACTTTTGATTCTCTTCATAATCATCAGCCTTTTGTTTTCCATTCATTTTATCCATCTTTTTTAGTTCTTCGACATGAGAGTCATTCTTATCTGTTAGGTCAGTAACTATATCAATAAGCCTTTGATTTAATCCTTTTATCTTGTTGACCTCAATCTCTAATGCCTTGATCTGGATATCTTTAGATTTGGCTTCTTCAGTGTTTCCAACATCACTTGGAATATTAGGTTCTTCGATGCTCTTGAATTGATCTTTCACTTTTCTATTCAATCCATCGATCTCCCTTTTCTGTTCTTCAATCTTAAGCTTATACTCACTAACTGATTTTGAGTTCTCTGGTGCTGATAACTTGAGTTTCTCAATTTTATTTATCAACTCAGACTTCTCTTCTTCCTGCTGCTGCATATAGAGTTTGGCATCGCGAACAACTTTGTTAGAATTCTTGGTTTTGGCTCTCCAAACATCTATCTCTTCAAGAGCAGCCTCTAACTCAGCTCACATATCTATTATTCCTTCAATTTATTCTTCTATTTCAGTATCACTCTGATGCTCATGTACTTTACTCATTCCAACATCATTATTGAGTGAATCAATATTTTCCCTTTCTGATTCATCTAAGCCTTCCTTCAGCAAGCTGTTTGATTCCTTTAGTTGAATCACACATTTTCCATATACACTTCCACACTGAGGAGTACCACCTGACTTCTGCTTATTCTTGGATGTTTTTCCCTTTGCCATGGCAGATTGAGATAAGAGCAGACTGATTCTTTATCCACACAGATCGACTACACCAAGTTGGAGCAAACAAATCTGATAACAGCAACCTTACCTCTGATACCAATTGTTAGGGCCAATAGGGGCCTATATACCTTGAGAGGGGGGGTGAATCAGGGTATGGATATTATTTTTCGAAATACTTCCTGCCCTACTGGATCTTGACCACTTTATTACAAGGGTCACTTTGTTTGCTCTTGTTCAATTGTTATGATCAGTTCTACTCTAGTTTGCCTGATGATGATGCTTTAAATGCAACTCAGGGAAGTAAGTAGGCAGACACAAAGATTTTTACTTGGTTCACCCGCACTGGGCTACGTCCAAGGAGCATACGCCGACAAGTTTCCGGTCATACCAAATTCTACTATTCCTCACTAGATGTGGATATAAAGTTCAGGCTAGATCACTTCTATGCCCAGGCTCACTGCCTATACAAGTTTAGGGTCAGCTCACTGCTTTCCCAAGGGTCACTCCCTGTCTCTCTCTCTCTGGCTCACTGCCGGTGGAGAGGATCACCTTCTTCCTCTTCCTAAGCTCACTGCTCTGTAAAGGGATTCACTCACAGTTTATAGACCTGTAGGTCTCTTCATTTCCATTAAGGAATGCATCTTTCACTGTATGTAGATGCTCTGTTGAAGTTCAACTTTCACCCGTAGATGAATACCCCTTTGCCACTATCCACTGGGCAAACTTCCTTTGGAAAGACCTTCGCAAAGAACCCTACTTCGCTAGGCTCCCAATTTCGCGAAGCTCAACAAGCCTTCGCGAAGCTCCTGCCTTTTCGCGAAGCTCTCTCGCGAAGCTATCTCGTGAAGCTATCTCGCGAAGCTCTCTCGCGAAGCTCAAATCGTTGCAAAGCAACTTATCTCGCAAAGCTCACTGAGCCAGTGCAGAGCACACAACTTTCGCGGAGCTACAATAGCCTCCGCGAAGCTCCCCTTTCACGAAGCACACTGCCTTCACGAACCACCTCTGCGAACTGAGAGCAATGGATTTTCTCTGAAAATTCTCTCTAATTCGCTCGAAGGGGTCGGCCTCTATTTATAGGCGATTCCACTGACCCTCAAACTTTCCGCGCGAAGTCAACGCCACGTCATCTCAAATCGCGAAGCTCCAAAGTTTCTTCCGGAATTCTGTCCAAATCGCGAAGCTCCACGGTAATTTTCCATTCGCGGAGCTTGACGTAGTCACGAAGAATCACCATCAACATACCTTAGCAACTTCGCCGCGAAGCTCCCTCGCGAAGCCCAACATTCCTTCGTGCCTTCGCCGCGAAGCTCACTCGCAAATCCCTTCACCACCGCGATGCGCTTCAGCCTCTGCCGTTCGCGAATCTTGACGTAATCACAAAGCATCACCGCCTCCATTCTTCTGGTCTTCACGATTTCCAAACCAAGCATCCTATCTTTGTGAAATTCATGCATTTGCCATATGAAATTAAGATCTTCATGGAAATCCTATTTTCGCGATGCTCACCAAACTCCAAATTTTGGACCCCAAAAATTTGGCAAACACTGGGAAACGGCGCCACCTTGTACTGCTCTTTTGTACCACATCCAGATCGTCCTTTCCTTTGTCATCATTCTTTGTCAACATGGAATGTCAACAACTTCTCGAGAACTTGACAATTATCCATGGAAACCTGCTTTGTCAACAAACACAGTCAACCTAAAAATGCTGCAATGTTACCTTGAGGGATTTTTGCCCAACAGTTTGGTCGGATATGAAGGTATTTTGGAGATTTTATTGTTTTTTCTTATCCAAAGCCCAAATAAAAGTGTTTCATCATTATTGCATGTTGCTGGTGCATTTCATCTGTTAAAATAGAAAAATGAATCATTATATAAAGTATTTTGTAATTAATAACAATTACAATTTTCCTATGAACATTTACATACAACTGCCTAAGAATTTCTTTGTGAGTTTCAATATATGGAGCAACCTCCCAACTGTTATGAAAAACATAAAGGTGGGTCTAATCTCGATCTGTATTATTGATTGTCACAACATCTCTTCCAGAAATTTCTTCACCTTCAATGCATCTAGTGTGACGAGATTTCAGGAGACCAATGCTTTCCACATCAGAAAAGTATTCGGTGTAGAATTCAATGGCTTCCTCAAAAATATATCACTCCACAATAAAACCCTCTGGATGACTTCGATTTTTGACATACCCTTTCAATATCTTCATATATCGTTTAATGGGGTACATCTATATATAGTGCACAAGACCACAAAAGTCTAATCTCTCTCACCAAGTGAACCATCAAATGAATCATCATATCAAAGAATGGTGGCAGGAAAAACATTTCTAATTCACATAATATGATGACAATTTCTCTTTTTATAGCTGGAAATTTCATCAGGTCTAAAAATTTACTGAATATAGATTTGAAAAAGAAAAAATTTTTGGTTAACGTATGATGAACATTCTTGGTCAAAATGCAACATAAAGCTATAGGAATTAAATCTTGCATCAAAACATGACAGTCATGTGATTTCAAACCTTTTAACTTCAAATCATTCATTGACACAATGTTCTTGATATTTGATGAATACACCTCTAGAACCTTTACATCATTGAAGAAGTTTCAAAACTGATATCTCTTCTCCCTGAAAAGAGTGTAAGCAGCTGGAGGAATAAACATATGATTTTCACCCTTCACGGTAGCCAACTCTTCTCGTATTCCCATGTCAACTATGTCCAACATTGCCTTAATTCCATCCTTTGTTTTTTCAGGGGCCTTTAGCAATGTTCCGATAACACTGTCACATACATTTTTTTCTACATGCATCACATCAATAAAATGTCTGACGTACAGACAATTCCAGTATGGTAATTCAAAAAAACTCATCTCTTTTTCCAACCAATTTTCATAAGGTTTTTCGAAAATGGTTTACCAAAAACATTGTTCACATATTTTAATTTCTCAAACAGCTGATCACCTGTTAGTGGAGACGGTGTTGTACATTATTCTGAACTTCCATTGAATGATGTCATCCAAGATCGGTACTTATGCCGACAATGTAGAAATCTACGATGTCCTAGAAACATAGATTTTGATGAATGTTTCAACCTAATTGATTATGTATCTTCTTCAAAAACAGGACACCCTTGAGTTCCTTTAATGCTATAGCTTGAAAATTTTCCATAAGTAGGGAAATCATTTATCATCCCATACAACATCGCTCTCAATGTGAATTATTCACTTTTATAAGAATCATACAACATAACACCATAATTCCACAATAACTTCAAATCCTCGATCAAAGGATCCAAATAAACATCAATATCGTTACCTAGTTGTTTTGGTCCTGATATAATCATATATAACATGATGAATTTTCATTTCATGCATAACTAGGGCGGAAAGTTATAATTTACCAACACAACAGGTCATATACTATGAGTGATGGTTTGAAAACCAAAAGGATTCACTTCATCTGTAGATAATGCAAGATGAAGGTTTCTCGGCTCATTTCCATATTCTGCATACTCATGATCAATTCTTTTCCATTGAGGAGAGTCAGTCGGGTGACGTAATTTTCCATCTTTATTTCTTTTCTCTGTATGCCATGAAAATTGTCTTGTTGTTTCTTTACTTCCATATAGACACCTAAACCTTGGAATGATTGGAAAGTACCATAAAAATTTTGTAGGACTGGATTCATCTTTCTTGTATCGGGAAGCACCACACTTTGGGAATTCTGTAAGTGATTTTTTCTCCTTGCAAAATAATATACAATATTTCGGGCAGGCATGTATTCTTTCAGAAATCATACCCATTGATCGTAGCATTCGTTTAGATTCATATGTCCGGCTTGGAAGCTCATTATCTTCCGAGAGCATGTCATTTAAGAGAGAAAGTAGTTCTGTAAAACTGACATCACTCTATCCATTGTCTGCTTTCAATTTATACAACTTCAGTACAGCTGATAATGTTGTATATTTAGTGCAACTAGCATACAATGGCATCTTTGCACAACTCTTTAACTTCTCAAACAATTTTGGGCAATCATGGAGTTCATCTTCAACTATCCTTGTCATTTCTTCAATACGATCTTCATCAACATTGACATTTGTAATCACATCCTCCATACGGTCTTCTTCATTATCCATATTTGTAATCATTGATGATCCATAAAACGCAGTTTTATCCCAACTAGTAGCTACATTCGCTTTTTCTCCGTGTTTATTCCAACATTTATAACTCCGATCTATTCTGTGACATATCAAATGTTCTTCCAACTCCTCTGGAGTAATTAGTCTAGAATAACAAAAATGTAAACACAAACAAAGGATTTGAGAAGGATCCTTTGTGTGATCTTTTTCAAACTTGATGAACTCTTTCACTCTGTTCTCATACTCTATTGTCAAACGATTAGCATCCATTCGATCATTATTCATATCCATCCTATTTTAATCTTAAATATTAGTATTTATGATTCAAATACACAAAACAAGACTTGAAAATATAGTAAAAGAGAACCACTTCCTTATAAAAATAGATATTAATAGAGCCTAACCATTTTTAATAAAGATTTGGAAATCAACAGAACCAGGATAGACCCCCCATCAAAATCAACACACTTTCCAGCCCCCTTACCAATAGTTCTAGAACCCACCACCCTTGTAGTAAAACATTAAACATCCTTTTAACCACCCCTACCAGCCACCTCATTCATAATAAAATAATCACATTAAACAGCCCAAAACTAGTGACCAGACTCAAATAAAATGAAAACAAGGATACAATTTTGATGAGAAAACTAATATAGTAGATAGATTTCCAAACACAAAGGGGTTCTCATGGGAGACAAATAATCTAGGTTTATCCAAAATTACTATGGAATATCATAGGTTTTGATACCCAAATTAACATAAGAAATGGAAAATTAAGGTAAGTGGACATAAATTCTATCATGAACATATAAAGGATATACAATAACTCTCCCGCACCTTCCCCAAACTCGTACCTAGAACCTCACTTGAAGCCTCTATGAGATCATATTGCTTGGAATACACCCTTTTCATTCCACACTAGTTCACTAAAAATAGGGATTTCTATGACACCTTAGCACATAAAAGGGGCCTCAAACACACAATTAAAATGACCCCATCTACAAAACCTATATAGTAACCACTTTAGGAGTCATTTACTTGCCCACATGTTTTTGGATCGCCTCTCAAGAACACATCTCGATGGGAGAATTGTTCATCTTCCTTGTAAGTCCAAATTCATACCAAACATCACTAACATGGGGTTCTGCCAACACCTACCATATACCTAGAAAATAATTGAAAAAATTAGAAAAAAAGTTTCTTGTACCTATTTATAATAGTATTACAAGAAAAGTTTAACAAACATAGATCGTACCTCCAAACACTCCTGGAGCCTCCTAGTAAAAAGACTCTAGTGACTACAACTATCCAAGATTCTAACCACTAACTTCTCAATATAGGAGTGGTCTACTTAGGGGTAGTATTAGTAGAATCAAACCAAAGTTCCATCCACCTAATGTTGCTCCCTGATCTCCTCCATCACTTTAGTGTTGTACAAACCTCCTTTCTCCAGTTCCTTCCTCTGCCTAGGTTATTCGTCGACTGCCTCTCTGACTATAGCATGAATGTTAAGAAAATGCAATGTGATATGTCTATACCCATCACAATCATATTAAATTCCTTAGATTAATGGGATATCCTTTAGGTACCTATGAATGATAGTGCCTCCTGAGATGATACTTGCATCACACACCTGCTGTGGGTTGGTGTTGCTAACCCTACATCCTAAAATATCACTACCTTAAAAGATTATGATATGAACTCAAACCATAGTCATAATCATATAACACTAATATAGCCATCAAAAGCATAGTATTACATGTTGAATTCCCACAAACCACTATAGGTCGGTCTATGAATTGAACAACATAAATTAATGTATTTAATAAAAAGAGATGAAATACAATCCAACCAAAAAATGGAAAATAATGTATGACCTACATAGAAGGAGGGGACAGATGTTAATTCACCATTCGTATACACCTCAGTCTGTGTATCCCAAACTAATCTCTACCTTATCTTAGTCCACCAAGGACTCTGTGAAATTTTCCATCATCTGTATAAGACATGACATGTATAGAAAGATCCCTTGTAGGGATGAGTATTACAATACCCAATAGGACACCCCAAAAACACCATACATAAAGCATCGAGAGTATTCATGTCACTAAACACAGGTATTACAAACAAGATATGAGACATAATGATAACCAAGGATATCCCAAATATACTCATAAAAGACTCTGAGTCAAAAAAATGTCTCAACCACTTCTAGTTAAAGATCCACTCAGGGTTTCAAGGTAACACTCCTCCGAGAGGAAATGCTACCCAATCTATAATTCCAATGACGACACTCATCCTAGAGGCCACACTCATCCAATCTAGCCAAGAAGAATCACATAGGAAATTGAGAGTGTTCACTTGAGATATACACTCCATCAGAATAATACCCCATCAGAAATATCATCTCATGATATAAATATAGGGGTTCAATGCCCAAGGCTTTATGTAAGGATACTAGAGTCTACTACAATAATCCTCAAAGATAGGGGATAGACACTTGTGTAAGTGTTGTTCATTCCAATTCAACAAACCCAACATAGGTAAAACACATTGGAAATAAGGTTTGATTCAGGCCTCTCGGAGGGATACAAGCTCCAGGTCACTAAGTGACCTGTGGTCCATTGCTCAAGATCATATTCCATACTAACCCCCATAAAAGTGAACTGAGACCACTCACTATAGAATAAGTATATTGAAAACTGAGAGGGTTCATCTGAGATACACGCTTCATCAAACTAATACACCATCTAAAAGATTAGATCTCTATATAAAGAGAGGGGGTTAATTCCTAAGTTTGTGGGGGGCAATAGACCCTACTTGAAACATCCTCCAATATAGGGGATCAATTCCCATGTAAGTGTTGGTGATTCCAATTCTACAAACCCAATATAGGGACAACATGAATGAAATGAGGATCGCTCTAAGTCCCTTGAATTAATACATGTTTCAAGTCGCTGAGGGGTATGAGTTCCAATGAACGGGACATAATTCCATAATAACCCTCATATAAGTGGACAAAGACAACTCAATCAAGAATAATGGAACTCACCAACACTACCCTGATCATTAAGAAGATATAGAGGGGCCAACATATTTGGAAGAGGTCATGAATCTGCATCAATCCCTCATAGGAATGAACCAAGGGAACACAATCCACCAATACTAGTCCATGGAAGCTCAAAAATCTCACAACAAAACTGAAATAAAAGGAAATGGAGCTCAAAACTATCCTCAAAGGAGGACATGATGTGTCCCTAGGGGTATACGGTGTGTCTAAAAAAGACTAGCACTAGCCGTGTCTCATTTTCACATGGAGTGATCCGTGATTCCAACTATGGAATGTGCAATGATCATTCACCAATTATTCATTGAATCATTGGCCAAATGAGAATTAAAATGATGAACACATGTAGAGTAGGGAGAGAAATTACCAAAAATAAACCTAAAAGGAGAAGTGGGAGACTTACCTAGAGTAGATCGCACCCACGATGGAGGGAGAGAAGAAGCGTCGAGCGGTCAAGGATCCTTTTACGCTATGTCGGGAGGGGAAGGCACGACCACCGGAGGGGGAGGTGCATGGGAGGAGCCGCCAGCCGTTGAGAAATAGAGGAGTAGGGTTCGCAGGGAGTAGGGTCCAGCAGGGAGGAGGAGAAGTAGGGTTTGCGGGGAGGAGGATCTATAGAAGGGGTTTGAGGGGGAGGATAAGGAGTAGGGCTAACGGCGGAGTAGGGCTAGCGACGGAGGTCCGACAAAGAGAAGATCAGGGGGGAGTTGTCGCAAGGGTACAGTACCGCGAGAGCTTGAGGGCGCGATAAACAGAGGATATTGCGCACCCAATTTTATAAAATGGGACTATAGTTTTATCAGTGCTTTTTGCTTAGCGCTGATAAAAGGTGGCGTTTCTCTTGCCCTTTTTTGTAGTAGTGGATAATTGTCTACTGCAATTAGTCTTTATTCTAGTAGTGTTTTTGTTAGACATGATATAATGATCATGTAAAGTAGAGATTACTCGTGATTTGAGACTAAAATTAGAGTTTTCATACCTTCAAATGTCGCTTTTGCTGCGTCTGGAATCTAGAAATAAGTCCTTAGTCAATCTTTTATTCCTTAGAGAACCTCATTTCTAATAATAATATAGATGTTATTATTATTTTCTTGACATGTGCAACAATTGAGGATAAATAAATATCATTTGTTAAATAAATATATTATTATTTATTTAAATGATATTAAATATATCACTTCCATTCAGACCATTAAACTCAATCTGCAACCCTTCTCAATATTTATCATGCCTTAAATAATGATTGGTTATTTAATAAATAAATATCACTGCATTATTTACCGATAAATATAATAAATATTTTATTCATTAAATCTTATAAATATATATTTATTTTTATTCAATTCACATATTTAATCTTCTGGATATCTCGTGATTAAATATTGGCAATCAACTAATCCTGAATAATTGTTAAACCTCATAATAGAAATAATATTTATTCTAACTTGTTAAATTCAAATATAATTTAATTGAGATTCTGGATACACATAGTGTGTGGCCCTCAAGATCTCTTTCTCAGTGGCATTAGGCGGAATGTTAGTGCCTAACAACATGTCACAACTTCCATAAAGAAAAAAAAAAGTTAACATCACAATGACATACAACCTCATACGAATTCTCACTGTGTAATATAATCCATTTATTGTGATATCTCTAATTATACAGATTACATGATGGTGTCATCAACCTATATATTCGATGACTTTTTCTTTGACTTTACATAAATGAACATATCCACAGAACATCATGGTTATGAATTTATTTAAACTACTTCATTCTCATTAAAGATCCTAATATATCAACTTATGTTAAAGAATGGAATGAACAAATCTTTTCTCACATTATTCATTAATGTAATATCATCCTTGAGGCCCTTAACATATCATATTTTGTTGTGGACATATGTCATCATGGTTTTCATCAATACAACAAAGTATACAACTAATGATATTCATTAATAATAATCTTAATGTCTAAGGATCGATGCACAAGTCCACAGATATGAACATTCAATGATACATATAAATGTGGCTTTCTAACAGGCGACTCGTGTTCTCATAATCTCCTGCATTGGAGATTACCAAGGGTGTATATCCTGAGAAAGTGTCTCAAAGTTATGTGAGTCTCCACCCCTGATAGTATGTATCATTTGCATCTCATCAAATGATATCATTTGGATATAGAACATTTATTTAAGAATACAGTTGTGACACTTCTAGATTCTCATCATAGCAGAGAACTGATATAACTTGTTAGCGCGACAACCACTCTTAGGACATTGTCGCATACAATGTCACACAATAATAATCATAATATGATAAGAAGTTTATTAATATCACAACTGGAAAAAGGGGCTATTGCCACAGTTCAAAATTGTGGCAATAGGCCCCAAAACCGTGGTCATAGGCTACGACCACGGTTTTGGCCAACCGTGGCTGCTATCGCTATGGCAATAGGTCCCGGTCTATTGGCACGGTTTTAACTGTGGAAATAGGCCTCCAAATTTGACATCGTGGTTTCCACGGTTTAAATCAAGTCTATAGGTGGTTAGTGCCACGGTTTTAATCGTGGCAATAGCCTTGGAAAACCGTGGCAATAGCTTAAATAAAAAATGTCCCTAGCGGGTTTCGATCTCTGCACCTCCACATTGCAATCCAGCGCACTTACCACTACACCACACAACACTTCGGATATATATATATTAATATAAACCATGGGAATAGCCTCAAAACCGTGGCGGTAGGTCTTTCCGCCAAATTTTTGGCGGGAAATTTTTTCCCTGCAGAAGCGCGGGAACCCTATTACCACGGTTTTGGAAAACCATGGCTACAGGCCATCGAAAAATTTGGCCTATAGCCACGGTTTTAAAACCGTGGCTATAGGTCCGTGGCAGTAGCCTCATTTTCAAGTAGTGTATTCAAAACAAAGAATACAGGTAATCATAATGTACATAGAAGTCGGTTCTATGGCACCAACTCCCACATGGGGGTCATTACAAGATACAAACATTACACCGTAATGATACCTGTTGAACCGTGATTTATAGTAAACCAAATTTGTCTATAAAATGAGGAGGCACCTACATGAAAGTGACACACATCGATTGAAGGGGACTTTGCCTAGATGTCTTGGAAGGAAAAAGTTCTTTGGTTTGCTATAAATAGGGTTAGAGTGTGGGCTTTTTAGTATCTAACATTAATCTACTTTGGATTTGTTTGAAAGCATGGAAGGGTAAATACTTTTGTATTGAGATTTATGATGAAGGGTGATTGAATGGTTGAGTTTTTTTTATTTTTAATGGTGATTTTTTTTTTGATTTTTGCATTTAATTATTCTTTTAATTAAAATGATCGATGTTTATTTGTTAAGGACATGAACTAATGGTTTGAATTTCTTTGTCATGAACTAATGGTTTAATAAATCGAAGTGCTTGTTCATGTGAAAAAGAGTAATAATTAGTGAATAAACACTATGACCAATGCAAAATAGCATCAACCCAGTTGTTGAGGACTCGACAAGTGCATCCAAGAGACCCAAGATCAAATTCGGATGGAAAATATTTTGGGGGGTACTGTAGCATGTACTGTTCGGTCCTGTAGCAACCAGAACTATTCATCTGTTTGGGTTTTTGGGTTACTAGTTTGGTCATCAGGCCCTTCAAGGCCTTCGGGCCAGTAATGCTTCTGAGCCACCTCAAGGCCTTCGGGTCACCTCAAGGCCTTCGGGCCACATAAAATTATGCTTAAATAGATCAGACGGACTCTACAAGTAGCAGGTTCTAAATGAGGATTCAGAGCAAGACGTATTCACCAGAGCAGAGGTAACAGATTTGGAAGAATGAGATGGTGTGACAATTGTCATTGGGACCAACCTGTGCATGCACGGAAAGCTTAGCCAAACAGTCACGCGAAAGTGGAGAGCTAACATCATGATGTAGACGTTGGGGAGGAGCAGTTCCAAGTAGTTTGGATGATTTCCTCAAGACTTTCGGATCATGTAGTGTCCCGAAGCCTACATGTCATGTAAGGGTTCCCCTTCAACCCTTAAAAGGAGAATTATCAAAAATGAATAAAAATAGAAGGGTTTCGGGCCATTCGGGGTAACTCTATGACCAATAATTTGTTTATATTCAATTCTGATAATGGAAAGATTATTCATTAAAAAAATTGAATCTTTGTTATATTATGACCATGAATTCATAAAACCATAGTGCTCTTTCTATTTTGCATGTCAATTAGTTTTCAATCAATCACATCGTGAGTCAATCACATCGTGAGTCTTAACTTTTGAATGTGGGTTCAATGAGTGAGGAAAAAATGTAACATTTTTCACACCTATATACAAAATCAAAATCACATCACCACTTATTTTCGATACTATCATTTTCATCCAAAACATGATACTAAGTCTAATCAAACATCCATGCGAAGGTGGGGAAGTGACATTATGATGTAGACGTTGAGGAGGAGCAGTTTCAAGTAGTTATAGTCTGGATGATTTCTTCAAGACTTTCGAGTCATGTAATGTCACGAAGCCTACGGACCATGTAAGGATTATATTTCAACCTTTAAAAATAATTATCAAAAATAAATAAAAATAGAAAGTCTTCAAACCATTCCGAGTAACTCTATGACCAATAATTTGTTTATATTCAATTCCGATAATGGCTAGATTACTTATTAAAATATTTGAATCTTTGCTATATTATGACCCTGGATTTATAAAATCACAGTGCTCTTTCTATTTTGCATGTCAAGTAGTTTTCAATCAATCATATCATGAGTCTTAACTTTCAAATGTGGGTTCTACAAGTGAGGAAAAAATGTAACATTTTTCACACCTATATATAAAATCAAAATCACAGCACCTCTTATTTTTCGATTCTATCATTTTCATCCAAAACATGTTACTAAGTCTCAATTAATGATACTGCTAAATATCAATTTTATCATCCTTGACTTTCTACACATACTTTAATTTTTTACACTTATAATAAAATTAAGAAAAAAGTACCAATTTTATCTTCATTCCAATTAAACTAATAATTATTACGAATAACCCACCGAGCACCATTCCCCCCACATCGATATAAATAGTTTATAATTTAAACGTTTTTGTTTAAAGAAAAGGTCTAACCATATTTATTAAATTTAAATTTCTCAACAACTGCAACAATTTGAAAAAATAAAATGATTCTGCAGCCCCAAACCCGGTACCCGAGGCAGAATTTCATGACGCCATGCAAAATTTACGCAACGTAATAGCATACGACAACAGAACAAAACCCACAAAGTATCTCGCAGTGTTCTAATCTTCACATTCTCCCAACTTATCCCACCATTTTTAAAAGACAAAAAAAGAGACCAAAAACACATGAAAAAGGAGAGGCAGACCACATCATTTGAGATACGCTCTGCACCATTCCCTCTGCATCTTCACCACCTTCCTGTCTAGGGCTTCCCAGGGCAACAGTGGGCTCCCCCTTTACCGATTCTTTCACAAATCCATTGGAGAGACTTTAGGGTTTTCCATTCCCCTCTTCCTTTATTGGGCAACCCGCCCAGACCAGAGTAAAGCTGGAAAAAAGATCCTCACGAAGCCTTCCAAACAATGAGATGGGAAAGGGGCTCTCTTTGCAAGTACCCTCAAAAATAATTCAGTAGGAAGATAATTTTGAGCCATATTAAGCTACTTTACACCTCCACTGATATATATATATATACACACACATTCAAGATGGAATGTACCTTTCTTCCATGTTCATGTGCTCCGCCTGATCCGGACCAACCATAATCTAACCCGGGCTCGATCCGTCACCCTTCACCCAACAAAATCATGCATCAGCTGCCCACCAAAATGCCGAGTCTGCCCCTCAAAACCGTCCCCTATCACATAACCACCCCCATTGGGATCAAGCCCCAGCCCAAACCGCTGGGCCACATTGATGGGGAACGGCTCCGACAGCCCAATCCCGTTGTGGAGGCCCAGCGTGAGAGAGACACCCCCGCCCCCACCTCCACCACCACATGCCATGCCCATGCCTCCCCCGAGGTGGTGGGCCTCATCCGGCAACCCATTGTAGGAGAAACTCACAGGCTCTACCGGCATCACCTCAGGGAGATCGTTCCGGGCCACATTGTAATGGGCATCCATGATTCTATGGGAAGAGGTGGCGGGCCGGGTTTCAAGTGCATGTGGGCTTGGGGGAGGCAGGGACTGGTCATTCGAGGCATCACCATGTGGCGGATGAGGCTGCGGCTGCTGCTCTTCCCTTTGTGGGGCGGGTTTCGCCTGCCGGGTCTCCAGCATGTGAATCTCTTCCACCATGGGCTTCCAAAGCCGAACCCTGGCATTGATGAACCAGTTGGAAACCTGGTAATGGAAATTTGTAGCTTTCAAACCAATCGGAAACCTAGTTATCGAAACTTGTACAACAAAATCAACAAGACCCATGTCTCAGGTTAATGAACAGACACAAATATGTTCAGCTCAAGTTGTTCCTAATAAAGCATGAAGGATGTTTTTCTGACAATATATGCAGTCCAGATAAAAGGTGTGCGCACCTGACTCCTTGTGAGACCAGTCTGCTTGGCCAGCATCAGTTTGTCACTGTCACTGGGGTAACTGCAATAATCAACAGCAAGTAGATCACAAATTTGATGGAGACCAACATTTCCATTGGCAGGAATAAAATGAAATCACATCAGTTCACCATCCAAAAAAAACAAAAAAACAAAAAAAAAAAACCTAACCACTTTTTATCCATTAAGAACATCAACGCATGAATGAACCCTCCCATAGTTCAACCCAGAAAAGAATGATGATGCAATGAAACAATCCATCACTAAAAACTACTTATCATTTATAACAAGCGATGCGTAAAAAAAAATTAAATGCTTTTGTACAAGTGTGCCTGGATTGCAGATAAAAAACTACTTAGCAAACTGTTTATCACTAGGGATGACAACGGGTTGAATTTCTGTGAAATTTGGGATACATGCCAAACCCAATTAATTTTACAAAACCCAGACCTTTATGAGCCATTTGTTTTTAAATTACATTACCCTAACCCTATTTGAAATACTCATTTATCAACCAAACACATTTAAATATCTGTTTACAAATTCTAAAATTTAAAATTCATTTATAAATCTAAAATAAACAAATCTCGAACTAATTAAATATATTTTATAAATTTATTATCATTTAAAAAAATATAGTTAATGAGTTGATAATAATAAATCTGCTCATATTCGGGATTATGATACCCTAAAAGTACTACACAAACCCGACCTGAATGTTGAGCAGATTTTAAATTGACTTCTCTAACCCCCCTACAAAAATTCAATTAACCACGGCTCTAACCCTACTCAATTGGATCCGGTAGTACCTGGTACTTGGTTAATAAGGACCCATTGCCATCCCTATTTATCACATGTGCTATAATGGGTCTTCAATAAGTGCAGTTGAACAAAACCTTGCTGAAAATTGTTTAAGCACTCATCACTTGCAATAAGCAACTTGAAAAAATAAGTGGAAATCAGAAAAAAAGCACTGGCATTAATTTCCAGAAAAATAAAACCCAATTAAACAAGTAACATAAAATCACTTTTACAATAAACAATCTGGAGACATTTAATTTGCAAGTGCAATGAGTGCAATAAGTGCGATTAGTAGTTTTCAATAAATGATGTCAAATGGAGCCTAAAATAAATTTCATTTCAACATTTTAATCTATTCTTCATTAATTTTAAGCAAAAATAACTGAAAACAAGAACAATCTGTCGCATCCATCATGTGCATACAAAAAAGTTGACAAAGGCTGATCTACTTACGGGTGAAGGAAGTGTTCAAACAGCCATCCCCGAAGCACAGTTACGGCACGCTCAGGAAGGCCCCTCTGGGTGCGCCAAACAGGCTGGTGCTCAAAGAAACCCAAGTTCTGGACAGATCTCTGGCCATAAAGCCCTCCATCAGGGTTGCCAAACCCTGGACCATCAGCCTTCCCATGGCTGTTCATATGACCAAGGGGTTTCTTTGGGAACTGAAGCTGGCTGGTGATGGCATTCTTCAGGCACCTGAAGTGTCTAGACATGGCTTTCAAAGCGAGGTTCGCGTAGGGAGCCGCATTGCCAAGGCCAGCAACTGACTCGAATGATGCCACGACTAACTGCAACTGCTGGTGGTACTGCTTGTATTTCTTGTAAACCTGGTAAAGAAAAAAACACGCTCCACCGTTATATGAAGGAACCAGAATATTTATTCACTGTGGAAATATAAACCGTATATTAACAAAGCTTTACTGATACTGACAAATGCAACCCAAATGTCATCAACCCAGAGGTTTCAACTCTATGTTCAAGTTGGGGCTAATGTGTCTCATGGGTGTAAATGAGACACCAACAACAAGCCAATCTTAAACACAATTAAATGGGCCGCCAATTAGCCTTGAGAAATGAGAATGAAAACGGAAAACCTTACCATGCCCTTAGGCTACCTTTGTTCTGAGGAAAACCTTTCTGATGAAAATGGAAATGGTGTAGGAGAGGAAATGGTAATATGGAAAAGCGTTGGAGATGAAACGGTAAACCAATAATTTGTTTGGTATAAATGAACAAGGTTTGATAAAATATGTTAAATAGTGTGTGTGTGTACAATAATAATAATTTTCCCCGCTATTTGAGGAATATTTTTATCAATAATACTTGAAAACAAGGATAAATATGTTTATAAAATTTATTTTCCAAAAATTGCAACACGGTGCACAATTGGTTGTTAGTGTGAACCACAACACGGTGCACAAGAGAGAATTTCTACCACTTTGAAATCACTTTCTTTCATGGCCATTTTCATGTCATTTATTTCTCTTTCTACTCACAGTAACAAAAATTTAGAAGGAACTAAATCATGCATTTCTCTCCTCTTCACAATCAATAATGAAAAGGAAACAGTTTCAATGTCGTTTTAAAAAATAGGTACCAAATGGTTAAGGTTATGGTTGACAACACGTACTCAACACTTGCTGAAAACTGTTAATAACACATGTTATATATAATAATCAGTTTGAAACACTTTGATTTCAGATGAAAACCACTTAAATAAGTAGCATAAGATCACTTTTTCTATAAGCAATCTTTGAAACGCTTGTACACAAGCCTTAATCACAAATGATCAATGTTATAAGCAGCTTTTATCAGTCAAACGGAGACTAATTGAAATTTGTTAATCGCAATCATCATTGATGATAAGCAGTTTGAAAAAAATAAGTGATGTCTATTTTTGAGAAAACATTTTTAATTAAATTGATAAAAAAATTACTAAAATATGCAATTTTTCAATAATCTAAGAACAACATTATTGAAGCAATAATCATAAGTGATACGTGTTACAAGGAATTCTCAAAACACAACTTAAGAAAATTTGACATTACAGATGTGAAACATACACACTCGTGCTAAAGTGATGGCCTACCATGGAATTTGAAATACTATATTGATGAAAATTCATTTTTAGTGTGATAATTAAATTATTGTTATCATTTTTTTCTTGGTAGCACACATTAAAATTCTTATTGAAAACCCTAATTACTGATTAATAAATCATTTTCTAGCAATAATTATGACAAAAAAATCGATACTCCTAAAACAAGCTAGAATAGAAATGAACAAAAATCATGAATTGAGCTTCCAAATCTCAAAACAGTCTGTCATTGATTTAAAAAAAACAACAAAGGCATATTGATCAACGGGAAACTGTTGCATAGTCAATACCAAGGCTCAAAAAAATAGACATGACCATAGCAGATACCAATGTTGGTGAAGGCGCATGCCTTAAGCACCACCGGCCTCCATGCCACCCTCCATGCCACTCTGGTGAAGAAAAGGTGTTGGGTTCACTAAGGCAGGTGCCTTTCAATTTTTATGCTTTTTTTGGAAACCAAAAGTGGTGCCTTAGGGCATTTGGATTCTAAACCTAAAAAAAGAAAAACTCCAATGCAAATAGTTACTATCTTATGACTTGCTTTAGTTTAGAAAAGTCACAAAGCCCATTCCAATTAGTTAAAACCTTATTACTCTTCTTAGTTTAGAAAAATCATAAAGACCAATCCATTTAGTTAAAATTATAATATCTTCTTTCAGCCCAATAAAACTATAAAGGGGTTTTTAGCATTAGGTTGCAAGTACATTTGGAACTAAATTTGAGAGTTACAAACCAAACATAAAAACCAACTCATCAAAATCAAGAGTCAAGATAAAAAAGGAAAGAGTATAAGTTTATTTGATATGAGGATGTAGAGGTTCATTCAGATGAAATGGAAGTTGTAGAAGAATATGGGTACCACAAAAAAAAATAGAAATGATGAAAATTATAAATATGTAGTCCCGAATCAAATAACTAAAATGATAGGCATATGGGTCTTTTTTTTATTTTGTGAATTTTTGGAACATGTGTTCATCTTCTTTCAATAATTTTTCAATGATTTCATTATCATACATCTATCTTTTAACTAGAATCCTTATAAATTTTAAAAAACCCATTTTTTATTTTCTCATATATTTTAACCTATTGTGACGACAAGCACTTTTGTGATGTCTTTGAACTAAGGCATTCTTGGGACTTGGCACCTTATGGGCACCTTTCGCCTAAGACTACCTTGGAAGATAGCAAAAATAAAAATAAAAAGTTCAAATTAAAAAATGCTTCATTTGTTTTCCCCTACCATTTTTTAATAGATTATCAACTTGAGTTCCTTTTAAATTTAACTTTATCACAATTTATAAACACCTAATCCAAGTATAATGGCAAACGTGTATTTATGTTACACTTGACAACAACAACAACCAACTCTTAAACTCAATTAAATAGGGTCGGCTACATGGATCAAACTTTACCAATTAACTCTATTGAAGACCATACTAAGATGGATAAGATTAAAAATTAATGTTTTCTAGAGAAAATTGGAATGGATCTGATTGACGAGAAGATTATCGAGACCAGACTAAGATGGGTTGGACATGTTAGAAGAAGAACCAGGGATGCACCTGTTAATAAGAGGAGCTTAATGACAAATTCACTTATTTAAAAAAGTAGAGGTAACCTAAACGGACCCTTACACTCCAATTTACACTGGTCAACACTTGTAAACAAAAATATTTCTTTATCACTTCTAAAATGCTCTCTTCTAAGTTTTTTTCAGATTAATTATTAAAAAAATGCTTGTGTTATTTATTTAAGTGACCGCTCAAGAATTTATGTACAAGTACTTTTTCAAAAACAAAACAAATACCACTATTTTTTTCCAAAGTACTCTCATATGTAATAACTAACAAATACCCTCATCCATAATTTGAAATATGAAGGCATATCATGTAAGCAAGGCCAATGAAATAAATGAGACCAGAGAATCAAAGCCTTAACTCCTAATATTAAGATTAACACAAACTAGCATATTAGTTTCATTGTGTCTCAATACCCTGAGGGATTTCTCCAACTTCTAGAGGGGGCATCTTCCTAACCAACATGCAACTCTTTCCATGATTGACACACATCATTACTTTACTAAAGGAATAGTCAAGTTTCTACACAATAAAAAAATATTCCTAAAGTAATGATCACCACAAAAGGGCGTAGTCAAAGAAGAAAAAATACCAACATGATGATGATGACGCTTTGTTAAAGAAAAAACAGCATTGTGGACGACCCATCAATCCAAAACATCAATCACTGATCAAAACAGTCACAAAGAAACCTATCTCATATGCTCCATCCAGTCCTGAAGTCCTTTCTTGCACGCAAAAAATCATTTATAAAGGATTCTTTCACACAACTTTACGCACATTCAGCTCCAAACCGATCATTAACCATTTCTGTGCTTCCCATCGAGTGTTTGTCAGACACTTTATGGAACCGATCTCGGTGCATATATTCCACCCTTCCATTATTTCCCCATAAAGACTATTTTTAGGTTATGTGTTGAGACCACCCACCAAACGTATGCAAGAATCCAATCATGGAATAATATAAAAATCCCAAGTCTCGATACCAGTAAACCCATCAAGTCTCGATACATGGTGGAGGGGAGAATAATCGCACGTTGTCTCAGAAGATTATTTTAAAACAAGGCCAAAGGACGAGGGAGAATGGATTTTCATGTATAACTCTATTTTATTGGGATTGGCGAGGCAACGACCCGGAGAGAATTGGATGAATCCAGCAAAAGAGGCAGAGATGGCTATAAACCCATTAATATATGTACCTCTTCAAGCATCGAGACCAGCCTCGGCTTCTTCCGCTCGAGCTCGCCGCCGCAGCCAAGCCCATCATCGCCGTCAATTCCAGACATATCCCCCAAGCTCTCCGCCGGAGAATCCGGCGCCGCCGCCGACCTCTGGGCGTCCAGCCCTTCCCGACCCACATCGCAAAACTCCTCCAGGAGCTGCCGCGCGGGTCTCAAGAATCTGGACCCGTTGAGAATTGATGCGTAGCCCGTGAAGGGCCCCAGAGGGACGACCGAGACCGAGACCGACCCCCGCGCCGTCATGCCGTTGGAGGCTGCGCCGTTGAAAATCTCCGGCGGGAGGTTCGGGTGGGTGGCATTATGGGAAGAAGAAGAAGAGAGAGAGAGCGAGAGACCCTGCCCGGTGCTCGCGATATTGGCGTCGTGGGGGGTGAGGGATAACAAGGATCCGGACCCATTAAAGGACTGATGATCGTAATCCCTGAGGCTATGGGGGACGTAAAGGAAGGGGTTGGCGGCCATGTCCTGGATCGGCAAAGGATTCGCGGGGATCGACGAGAGCAAATCCGAGTAATTAGGATGGTGGGACGAGGCGGGGGGCGGGATGTTTGGGGCATTGACACCCGCCATCTGGTTCGGGCCTTCCTCCTTAACCGCGCTTCCCTTACACGCGCCGCCGAGCGGGAGCTCTTGCTGCTGGTGCTGCTGGTGCTGCTGGTGATGGTGGTGGTGGTTGTAGAGGAGTGAGTCGTGACCGCCGCCGCCGTAAGCCGGGAAATCTGGGTTGCCGAGGAGGGAAGGGTCGTAGATAGGGAAAAACCCGGCGCAGCCGCCGTGGAAGGCGACGGCGTCCTGAGCCAGCACCCGGAGCTTGTCCCTCCTGCTCTGCTGCGGCACGTGGTAGGGCTCGAAACCCTCCGCCATAGCCCGAACTCCTGAACCAGACGAGGAAGAGGGATGGGAAACTCGAAAGTGAAACTGCGGAAAAGAAAAATAAAAAAGAAGGATATTTTTAAGTTGAACCCAGGAGAGTGGACGATGAAAAGAGACAGCCAAAAGAGCAGGGAAAGATACAGAAGGCGATTTTTTGGGTATTAATTAGAGAGAGCGGGGGGTTGAAGGAAAGGTGAAATGAAAGATGATGATGATGATGAACTGTAAGTAGAGTTGTAGCAGACGCAGAGAGAGAGGACGAGTAATCCACTTAGCAGTCACAGTCTGAGGGACAACGTGAAGGAAAAAGTGAAGAATTTGGGAGTATTGAACTGGGTATTGAATACACTCACTCTCACACGCACACCTCCATTGGCGACCGGCTACCGGCTACTTCCGGTACTGCCACCCACCAACTGTTGTGTCTGTGATTACTGGGTGTTCTCTGTCCCTCCTCCCTCGGCTCCTTTATTCATGGCTCTTTTTCTGTATTTTAATCAAATTTATTCTCACGTTTTAAAAATATAAATATATACAGTGATAAATGACGCAGGTGAAGACGGGAGAACAGATTGACGAAACGTAAATAAGGCTGAGTTTGTCCACCGCAGCACTCCTACGCCCTGGCGCAGGCTCTGTTTTTATTTTTTTATTTTTTTTATTTTTTGAACTAGCTCTGCAACCCTAATTTGAAATTATACTCTGTCGCCCCTCTCTCGGCTTAGACTCACGTAATCTACTTTCAGGCCTACGCTATATTATTAATAATGCCCCCCGAACCCCTTTTTTTATTTTTATTAAATTAAACCTTCTGTATTTTACGAATATACGTACACGGAAACTCGTCATCTTCATGAGTACCGTCCCTGTTTTCTGGATCTGACACGTGCGGCTTGAGTTTGATGGCGATGATGCTATGTGTGCCGTTGGATATAATCGACGATGGAGAGGGATGGAGCACCTAAATTATTGACTCATCATTAATTATTAGACGGGGTTTAATTTGTAATACGAGACATTCATTGAACCGGGCCTGGGGCGGGTTGGATCCGCTGCGAATCGGGCAAGACCCGTGATGGAAGTTGACGTTGCTGAAAGAGAGAGGCGAGATGTGATGGCGGGCTATATATGGGGAGACAATTTATGGGACAATGGCAACTATATGGATGAGCCTTCCTTATACTTTTACTCCTCTTTTTCTATAATTTTAATTATATGACAAAATTTATGCAAATAAATATATATCCGTTTGTGTTTGTTATCTTTAATTTTAATAATGTTTTTTAGGGTAAAACATCAACTCAAACATTAATATAACTTCTTTATAATATTATTTAAAAATAATTATTATTTATATATATTCTGGTTTCTAACTCAGCTCAATTAATAGTTTGGAATTGGTTTTAAAACTCCTAATCTGTTCAAATCTAATTTTATCGGAACGTGTAAGGTTGGGTACCGAGTCATTGAGCACCGAATCTTCTGCTGCAATTCACTATTGCGAATAAAAGATTTACCAGCATGCAAAATTGTTTTTATGATCACTTTAAAAGCGAGGATGATAAAAACTGATTTTAATGCCTGTAAATATGACTTTTATCGATGTTAAAATTGATACCGATAAAATCTATTAACATTAAAACATTACAATTACATTTGATATGAGTTAGAATTTCCAACTCAAAAAGAAACCAACTTGTAGGAGACTATGTCAATCCTTTAAAGAATAAGAGGGACCTGTGATAAAAAAACAACATTTATTCTAATAATATTAAATAAAAAATACATAAAAACTAAATATTATTCAATAATGCATAAATAAAACATAAATAAAATGGATAACATAAATGATAAAAACATAATACATAAATGAACGGTTGATCTTTGTCCTAACCTATCATGGCAACAAAGCACATTTGTTTGATTTTGAGTATGTCGTGCAGATTTTGTATTAAAATGACAGTTTTAAATGAAAACATGTATTTTCAATCATACCAGTCACATTGTGTGTTGGATTGATATGAGGTTAAAGTGTAACAACAATCTGAACATGTTTGCTCGATTTTGTGTATGTGATGCGTGTTTCGAACTGAAATGTCGCTTTTAAATTGAAAACATGCAATTTTAGTCATATCAATCACATCTTGTGTTAAATTGGCATGTGGTTAATTCATATAGATTAAAAATGAACTGAATATCAATTTCTTAAAGTATTATGACAATCTGAGTGTGTTTGATCAATTTTGAGTATGTGACACATGTTTTGAACTAAAATATAACGTTTTAACAAAAAACACACACTTTCAGTCATACTTGTCACAACATGTGTTAGATTAATATAGGGTTAATTTATATAAGTCTCAAATGAATCATGAATCATTGTCTTAAAGTATTATGACAATTCGAGTGTGTTTGCTCAATTTTGAGTATACGACACTTGTTTTGATCTAAAATGTCACTTTTTAACTGAAAACACGCACTACTTATCATATTGATTACAACGTGCGGTGAATTCTTATATGTCACAAATGAATGATCAATCATTATCCTAAAGTATCACGTCAATTCAAGCATGTGTGCCTAGTTCTGAGTTCGTGACACACGCGTTTTAAACTAAAATGTCATTTTTAATTGAAAACATTTCATTTCAATCATATCGACCACACCACGTGTTAGATTGATTTATGGTTACTTCATGTTTGTCACAAATGAATAACCGATAATTCGCTTAAAGCATCACAATAACCCAAACGTGTTTGCTTGGTTTCAAATGTTCGGTTTTATGAAGACTCTTCAGTTTTCTAGAATAATCGTTTTCAAGATGAAGTTTATGTCACCAGCTAGAGTTTGACTAACGCATGTTGTTCCAATGTTCCGTTGGAAGCATCGAAAGAATAGTTCAAATATTCAAGCACCACTCAAATCACTACCATAGTTCGGCCCTTTAATAGCGCACAAAAAGGTCTTTAACGTCATTAAAAAGCACTATTGTCCTCAGCGTCGTTAAAGGGGGACCCCTTTGCCAGTGCTCGAAACAATGGTGATAAGGGCCCTACTGCTACAACGTGTTGTTTGAATAGCAGCACACTACACCAAATACACATGTATGCAAATACATAATTTAATTGAAATAAATTTTGCATCACAAATACAAAAAAACACTATTATAAACATTTCAAATAATGTTTTGTATAATTACATTCGCAATTACTATCCACAAACATTAAAAAACATCAATGTTTCATCGTCTTTAGCACCCGTGATCCCCTCTCAAAAAAACCCGACCATGGTATCAGTTGCCGAACAAACCACCTCAACCCGAGCAAACAAATCCACCTATATAAGAAAGAAAATCTTATGTTAGTGATATTGTAAAAAAATAAATTAAACATAAATATGAAATAATACATTAATAAAATGTCAATTTTAAATAAAAGGATACACTTTGAGTCATATCAGTCACACCGTGCATCAGATTGAAGTGAGACTGATTCACACACATCAAAAATAACTTATGGATCGTTGCTTTAAAGCATCGAAACAATTTGAATACGTTTGATCGAATTTGAGTATGTCACGTGTCTTTTTTACTAAAATGTTATTTTAAACCATAAACATGCACTTTGAGTCATATCAGTCACATTGTATATCGGTTTGATATGAGACTGATTTATACACATCACAAATGACTTATGAATTATTGTTCTAAAGTATCAAGACAATCTGAGAGCATTTGCTCAGTTTTTAGTGAGTGACACACGTTTTAAACTAAAATGTCAATTTTAGACTGATAAAGGACACTTTGACTCACACCGAACACATCGTGTATCAAATTGAGGTGCGACTGATTGCTACACATCACAAATGACGTCTGGATCATTATCTTAAAATACCAAAATAATCTAAATATGTTTTCTTGGTTTTGAGTACATCACTTGTGTTTTTTACAAAAATGTCAATTTTTAATAAAAAGATACACTTTGAGTCATACCGGTCACACCGTGCGCCGGATTGATGTGTGGTTGATTCCTACACATCACAAATAACTTATGGATCGTTGTCCTAATGTTTCAAAACAATCCAAATGTGTTTGTTCGGTTTTGAGTATGTCACTTGTGTTCTTTACTAAAATGTCATTTTAAACTGAAAACACACACTTTGGGTTAACCGATCACATCGTGTGTCGGTTTGATATGAGACTGAATCTTACACATTACAAATGACTTATAAATCATTTTCATAAATTATCAATATAATCAGAATGTGTTTTCTTTGTTTTCAGTGAGCGACACACGTTTTGAACTAAAATGTCAATTTTAAACTCATAACAAACACTTTGAGTCATACCGAGAACACGATGTATCGGATTGAAGTGCGGTTGATTCCTACACATCTCAAATGACTTATAGATCATTTTCTTAAAGTATCAAAATGACCTGAATTCATTTGCTCGATCTTGAGTACGTCATTTGTCATTTTCATTAAAATTAATGCCAATTTTAAATAAAAAGACACGCTTGGAGTCATACCGGTCACACCGTGTGTTAGATTGCGGTGCAGTTGATTCCTGCACATCACAAATGACTTATGGATCATTTTTTTAAAGTATCAAAACAATACGAAAATGTTTGATTGATTTTGAGTATGTCAGTTGTTCTTTTTACTAAAATGAATGTCAATTTTTAATAAAAAGACACACTTTGAGTCATACTGGTCACATAATGTGTTGGATTGTGGTGCGACTGATTTCTACATGTCAAAAATGACTTACGAAACATTTTCCTAAAGTATCAAAATAATCTGAATGCATTTGCTCGATTTTCAGTATGTCACTTGTGTTTGTGACTAAAATGTCATTTCAAACTGGAAACACGCACTTTGAGTTATACCGGTCACATCATGTAAGAACCCATGTTTTTATAGACTGTAATTTTGAGTAGAAATTTGAATTTTTATTTTCAGATGCCTATAAGGGGTAACATGGTAATTCCCCCCTAGCATATGACTTCAGATAATTTTTCTGACTACTCTGTTGGTCCTAAAATTGTGTATTTACCCTAGGATGAGAGTTTGGTAGAATTATGACTTGTTTGAATTCTAACAAAATAATTAATAATTAATATTTAATTAATTAAATATTAATTTATTCATGCAGGTTCGTTCAACCACATCTTTTGAACGGAGCGTCAGATTGATATTCTTTCTCCGTCGTTGAGTCTGAAGTGGGTAGTTTTGTCTCAGTATGACATAAACCTAGTTTGAATGTTGGGGCTGGGTTGAGCCCCCTTTTCTTTTTTATTTTCCTTTTCCTTTTCATTTTCTTCTTTTATTTTATTTTATTTTCTTTCTCCCCTCTAGCTTCCCGTGCACGCCCTTATGGGCTTCCACCTTCGCGCGATTGAGAGAGAAAACGTGAGAGGGAGAGGGGGGGGGGATAAGGAGCCACTGCATATCTTGGGACACACCAGATCGTCGTACGGTAGCCGTGGAGCATGAAAATAGACGAAGCCTCGGTGGATTCTTCCTAAAGGTAATCCATTTTTAAGTTTTTGTTGTAGATCCCTGTAGATTTTCCATTTTCAAGTTTTAATCCCCTATTATGCTTGTTTAGGACCTATTGTGGGCCGATCTATTGTTTTTGGGAAAAAACGGGGGTTTCGGGCAATTTAAGGGGTTTCCCATTTAGAAATCCTGATCACACGGTGTGTAGTTCAGGAGCATACGTCGTGTGTTCTTCCTATTTGGGGAAGATTACCTTTTATAAGTACACGCTGTGTATGGGTTGTACATGCCGTATACTGGGATTCGTCCGTGTAGCCGAGTACCCAACCAAATAGCCTGTGTAGGGGCACATGGCCATGTGGAGTACACGACCAGACCCCGCATGGGTCGCACTCTGTGCAGAGTTACACAACCATGCCAAGTACATGGCTAGACCATGTGAGGTAAATGGGTTGGTACCCCGTGTATGGTACACATTGTGCACATGGGATTACACGCTATGTTTGACTGAAGTGCATGCCTAGGTGGGGTCATGATGGTACACGCTGTGTGTTAGGGCTGACATGTCGTGTACTCCTCTTTTGCTACCCTTTTAGGGGTTTTCTTGTTTTCAATATCTTAACGCCCAGGTGTTGGAATTGGACCCATGAGTGGTCATTCTGAGTATCTTTTTCACATAGATTGTGATGGTGATACCCTTGTGGTGACTTGAGGGCTCCTATAGGGCGTTTTGGGGTTTTCTTGAATGGAGGGGTTCTTCCTCCAATAACTGAATCTAGTTGTCTCCTGAGAGTGAGACTTTGAGCTGAGATGGGCCATGAGCCATCTCATATGAAAAATTCTTGTGTAGATTTTCCATTGAGTATGTCTCTATTGCGAGATGTGCCCTTATCACCCAAGAGACCATGAGGTTAGTTGCTTCTGAGGATCCCCTGTAGGATTCCTCAACTTATGTTTTGACTTAAAGGATCCCGTGTAGGATGTCTCTATCTTCTTCCTATTACCAAGGGTCCCCTGAGGGATGCCTTCATTTACACGCCTACCTAGGGAATCCCTTATAGGATCCCTTTACTTGTAAACTGCTTAGAGGATCCCATGTAGGATGCCTCTACCTTCTTACACCGCTTTGAGGGTCCCATGTAGGACGCCTCTGTCTATGTACCATTTCAAGGATCCCATATAGGATTCCTCCCATTTTCTTTCACAGCTAAGGATCCCAAGTAGGATGTCTTCACATATGTGTATACCTCGAGGATCCCAAGTAGGATGCATCTCTGATGTTTTGACTTGAGGGACCCAGTGGGTGCCCTGATGTTGACCGACCCTGAGTTAGTACATCGGGTTTGGGTAGAGATGGTAACAAGTGTAACCTTAGAACCCATGCTGAATGTGTAAGCCTATGAGGTTGTGGAAATAGTGGTGGGTTAGGCATTCGACCACCCTCACTTTTTTATTTATTTAAGCATTCACCTGTTTACTACTTATGTAGCGATGATTACTAGAAGTGCTTCTTGGTTAGTGGCTGAAAAGCCTGACGCGGTGTGTATTTCTTTCTCTTTGGTATGCCCAAACATTCTTCCTAGGATCCGTCTTATTCATTATTGGGATCCCCAGATTTATTTCATAGGATCCAGCTTCTAAGCCATGTTATCTCTTATATTTACCGGCATACCCAGAGGTACTACTTGGGACTTGGCTGTTGAGCCTGTATGTTTGATTATTATATTATTGGGATTTACAGAGGTGATTCCTAGGATCCGGACTTTGGGCCTATGATTATGATATACCAGAATAAAATCCCTATTAATGATACTCATGGATGATTATGCTCTCTCGAGTGGCGAGGATCATCCTGCTCTCCTCTGTTTGACATGTGATGAGGATGATTACGCTCTCCTCGATTTGATTATACTTGTGAATGATTACACTCTCCCGAGTGATAGGGATGACTACACTCTCTCTGATCGATTACTAGACCTTGGTGTCGGGCATGGCGTTCTACATCATTGGATACTCATGGATAATTACGCTCTCTCGAGTGATAGGGATGATTCCACTCTCTCTGATTAGAGACCTAGAGGGGTGGGCATTGTAACATCCTAGATAATTATAGAATAATACATTTTTATATTTATTCATATTTATGAATTAAATATTAATTTTAAATTAAAAGGGATTCTATGTTTGATAGCATACTTGACACACAATAATGATTTTCTCTGAAATCATGCGTTTCATGCAAGACTAAGTTATACTGAAAAATAATATATTGTCAACATTATTATTTTAAGTGGTAGTTATCGCCTAGCCGTTGTGTTAGCAATAATAAATAGGAAAAACTATATTATGTTTACACATTCTTATTAAATGTTTTTACATTCATCCAATAAGTTTTATAGGCTTAATATAATAATAAATCAAATTTTAAGCATAAAAGGCCTATATTTTTAAAAAGTAGTTTTACCGCCTTTTAATGGTGAACCCATTTTAAATCCAATTTTTGGAACTTTTATTGATTTTATATGTCAAAATAAACTTTATTTTTGAAAGAAAAACATAAAAATTAGGTTAGTGTGAAAGTTTTGTATTTTTATGTGAAGTTTCATTTTTAATGAATATTGAAACCATAATGAATTTTAATTCAAAACTGCTTTTCTTCGAATTTATTTATAGGGATAAATTATATTTTTAAATGGTTTTAAATTTTAATTGGTTTATTTTATAAATCAACCCAATGTAGGTCATTGTAATCAATTTCACTTTGAATTTGAATATAAAAACTTAGTAAAATTTTGAATGTTTTACATTAAAAACCCATTGTCACATCCCGTTTGTGGGATTAAATTTAAATCAATTTATACCACTTATATGATTTAAATTTGTAAAAATGGATTTAATATTTGGAATCAACATAATTTATTATAACGCCCCGACCCCAGCTACCCAGAGTCGGTGCATTACTTCGTAACATTGGCATGATCACAAAAGATCAAGTCTCGAAAGACCGATTAGTTTAGTAGCCTTGGAAACACTAGATACATTCATAAATGTTACATTACATCATAAATTGAAAATCTAAAATAACAAAGTCTACATAGTCCACACTCATATCCTCTTCTGACTATCCCTGCAGGTCATTCATAAAATACTTCTTCACATCCTGGAAAATATTAAAACATTGAAAGGGGTGAGCTCAGATGCTCAATAAGGATAACAATATTGCGGAAGCTTTCATAAATAAACATAAACATTTAAGGCAATGTATAACTAAACAAAAGCCTTATTAAACTTGAACTTCAGCATAATATGGAAAAAGTAAAATCAAATAATGCCACTTACTTACTCACATGGATATTCTACTAGACGAATAATCACATGAAAGATCAATAACCACTTTCATAATGAGGGAATGTATAATGCCGGACATTCTGAAACATTTTTTCAAGGCCTCGGCCAAGACGTCTAAAATGATTAAGGCCTCGGCCAAAACCATAAATCAAATTGGGAAAGGGCCTCGGCCAATTCCACGTCTAGTTGTCTCATGAGACCTACCGATGCATCGAGGAGCTATAGCGGGCTCCACCCGTCACTTATTAAGTCCAATACATTCCTCATATGAATATGTTTAAACATATCATAAACCATAACATAATCGTATCACATAAAACATGCATAAAGGAAACATAACATTTCCACATTTCAATCACAAGATATCAATACAACACATTGATATAATAAAAACGCTTTCAAAACCATTTTCAATACCAAAATAAAAGAAAGTTAAAACTTTGTATTTATTTTTCATTAAAAAAATGATGGCTTGTAGAGGAAGCCGAAACTCAAATAACGGTCATGGCGGCGGAGAAGTCGTTGTCGCCGCATAAGTACGGAAAGAAAAACATTCCCTTTTGTCATTTAGCAAAACGCTTCGTGTAAAAAATATTCCTTTTGAATAAACGTAAAAGTCAAAGGGGTTTATACACCGTTTAAAAGAGAGTTGTGTATAAAACCAAATATGCCTCAATGAAAGGGGATTGAGACGAAGTCCTTAAAAAGATCATTTTTTTAAATAAAGTACATCTATAATGTGTATTCACTATAAGTACACATAAATAATGTAAAAATACAAGATAGGACATAATAATATCATGACATAATTTGAAAGTAGGAGATTAACCCAAAGAATGGAAATTGGGTTAAGAAGTTCCCTTACCTTGCATCTTGTCCTGACTCGACCGTTCTTTAACCTCCTGAATAATAAACTAGAGTTAATTTATATTTACTTAAGAACATTTTTCATGTTAATTATTCCTTTTATATCACTTATTACCATGTTATGAACATTATGTAATTATTTAAGTTAATAACGGTCGTTTTGTCGATCTTTGGTACTTGAGTCAACAATAAACTTCTTATAATTACAAGTTGTTTATGTAGTAGAATATCCATTATCTCCAGAATTATATTCATGATTTAGATGTCATATATATCATATATATCCATTATATACATTCATTCATAATATTACGTAACATTTAGAGGTAAGAAATGAAATGCACCGTTCATGGAGACGGTAAGCCGTACGTACGCATGAACGCTACTTTCATTTCTATTTCATATTTAATGGAATGAAATCATAATTATATAAAGGTATAATATAGTTCCAGTATAATATAGTGTATAATACCATTTACTCCATCCTTTATACATCCCACATATGGCATTAACGATTCAAATCACTTTGAGGGGGCGGTAGTCCGCACTTCCTAAAATGAAATTATCGCGTTTTACCCATAATGGAAATCATAAAGTATGCCATAAATGAGAAATACAGAAGAATAAGTAAAACATAAACATATTATATATCATATATAAAAATAGTGACATCTTAATGGCCACCTTTGAAGGTGTTATATGAGTGTTGAACAATCATCGTTTCGTGAGATAGAAATTCGCCATCCACAGAAACCATATGTTCTTTAACCATTAGACGAAGGTGTGTGTAAGTGTAAACCAAATCCTTATCATAACAACATCCTAGTATATTGTAGATACTGGTGTTGTTACAAAAGAAAGGAATGAAAATAGTTTAGGGGGTTGGAGAAGAAAAATAAAACAAAACAACATTAGAGAAGACATTACCTCAAAATCGGGTAACTCTTTTTGATTTGAGCTAAAGGCTTCCTTGGGAAGAGTTCTGCCCAAAGTGAGGCTTCTAGGAGTAAGAGGGGGAAGTTGGGAGAGTATTTGGGCAGAGGTTGGCCGAGCCAAATGGCTTGAAAGTGTGAATGAGGTGGGAGAGGTGGGGGCCTTTTATAAGTGGGGAGGAGGGGCACTCTTGGAAAGTAAAGAAAAGTCACTTTATTATAAAATGAGTTTCGGATTTTAGAGGTCCCACACTTATATAATTCGAGTATAAGATGATAAGGGTTCGAAATCTACTCATCCAATAGGTTTTTGACAAGTGTACGCTTTGGATTTTACATTATCTTTCCATTTTATTTAAATCGTTAAATAATGAAGTCATCGCTGCATCATCATGATGTCATAATTAATTTAATTTATTTAATGTCTAAAAATTATAAAAAAATACTATGATGTAGGAAATCTTTTTATCTTTCTAATGAATATTTATAATCAAAATTTGGACTTGTCTAACCCCACTTAAAAACTGTTTTAGTAAAACAAATCATGTTTGTGTCAATTTAATTTTAACATTAAATATATATATATTAATGTCATTTTCCAACCAAAGTGGCTCCATGGGGTCCCCAAGTTGACCCATGAGTTTTCTTGGTTGGCCATGTCTCATCCAATAGGAGTAGGACAAGTGTCAAGCTCATCTCATATTATTAAAACATTATTTTTACCTTAAACTACACTAATTACCTCTAACCGCGATTAAGAACTTAAAAGTTACTATTCACCAAAAAATTATTTTGATCTCATTGAACCACATTTTACTTATTAATGAAAACCATGTATGTCGGATTTTTGAAAATCAAATCACAGAAGTGGTAATATTTCATTTAAACGAAAAAATCAGTTATTTAACTACCACTTAGTGGTTTCACTATTCATCAAAAATTGAAGTTTTTCAGAACAATGCCAAAATTTCAACCTAAGACATAATTGATATTCTGAATTCAAAAATGATGTCTATTTTACAAAATTCCAAACATATAAGTTGCATTAATTAATTTTATAATTAATTCCCGCTGTCACAACAAATAGCGTGTTTTAAGAAACAATTTATATCAAAAGATTGACAATTGTTTATGTCAAATTTCAATGTTAAATTAATTCTAATGACCACCATTGGATAAAATGGTAAAAATATATTCTAATTATACTTTAAAACCACTAAATAGTATAATTTATCACTATAAATTATTTTGATTAAAAAAGTTGTTTTTAAGTATTTTTCACTATTCATAAAAAATTAGAAGTTCTCAGAAAAATACCAAAAATTCAACATAGGCTAATTTCGATATTCCGAATCCAAAAATGAAGTCCATTTTGAAATATAAAATTTCTATAATTTTAAAAAGTGGTTATTACTATTCATAACGGCTACTTTGATTAGTCGCGGTGTTTTAGAACTCGAAGTTGCGTACAATGCAAGCTATTGCATTATTGAATGAGAAGCGTATCATGGAAGCTCGGGGTGTTACATTCTCCCCTCCTTCAATAAATTGCGTCCTCGCAATTTGAAAATTTTCTTTGAAAATAAAAGGTTGAAAATAGAAAATACCTTTTTGGAAAACCCACATCGGAAATAAGGTTAATAAATATATAACATTAAAAGAAAGAAAAATAAGTACAAAGGTCACCTGATATAGCCCATTCTAGGATTCTATGAAAATATGGATATGGAGGAGAAACAAACCACCAAGGTCTGATGGAGAGTTATAGAAAACAGGATTAGGAGAAAGTTTAACTACAAGAAAATCACAAACTTGTGATTGGTTAAACGGTCATTGAATCCCCAGTTGGAAAAGTTAACCGACAACATTTTTGTTTTAAGTTACCTTTTATAATGTTGAGGAATTTATTTAGGAGATTTACTAAGAACTTAAGGGAATATACATACTTGTTATGTATACTTTCATTCGTTAATAAATTTTTACCACAAACCCAACTTTTACTTCAAATGGTAACGGAACTCAAAAATATTCTATTTATCCTAATTGTATAAGGTTCCAAATATTAACACATACCATTTAGATTAATAAAACTATTTTGTAATAACCAGGGACTTCCTGTAGGCTAGTGGTAGAAAATAAAGGCTTGCCGCACTATGGTTGTGGGTTCGATTCCTGCAGCTTTGTCCGACGCGACGGGTTATTCCCCACCCTGCAGGTTGTCCTTTTCCTAAAACTATAGTATTATAATATTCCAAAAATAATCTTCAGAAATGCTTTAACCTTAAACAATACTATCCATGGTTCAACTTAATCCATTCCAACCTTAATAGTTATCCAAAATACCTCCGTCCAGACTTTCTCTAAAAGGTCTCTAAATTCCAAAATCAATTGTAACATCAGATTCCCCAAACAAAGAAAAGTTTCTCTTATTGTCACATACTAAAAATATGATTACCTTAATCATATTAAAACCTTACTGAAATCAAAAAGTACTGCAGTACAATCTTTATATATATCACATTATTCTTATAACGAGAATATAATCCTTGAGTCCAAAAGCACCAATACATTAATTATTCCGCTTCAACTGTAGTCACAACATAAGATTGGCCTTGATCCCTTGTCCTTTTCTGAGGTAAGATTCCTTGACGCTTAGGACATTCATTTGCATAATGCCCCATTTCCCTACAATTGTAGCATTCAACTTTGACAGCCTCTTTCTTTCCCTTGCAATCACGAGCCTGGTGACCCTTTTCTCCACATTTATAACAAACTCCCATTCCTTTTAGGCAAGTACCAGGGTGATTCTTCCCACAATTATCACATAATGGAAAATACTTCTTTCCCTTTTCCCCTTTATCTGTCTCTTGTTCCCCCCGTTCTCTTCTTCTCTTGCTTTACTTTGTTGTCATAAGACTTAGAGAATTCCTTTTCTGTCTTGATAGCACATGAGACAATATCTTCATATGATGAGAAGGATTGTGATACTAAAGCTCGAAGGAGAAATGGTTTTAACCCATCAAAGAAACGATCAATCTTACTCCTTGGGTTACGTATATAATCGGCAGCATGCCTCGCTAACCTTGTAAAGTTAGCCTCATACTTTGCGACATTCTCATCCTCCTTCTGCCTCAGACTCAGAAATTGCCTTTCCATATCTGCTCGATGGTCACGAAGAAATTATTTTTCTAAGAAAAGCTCTTTGAACTCCCTCCATTCCATATTCGATACGTCATCATCTTCCTTTGTGTTTTGAATCAGCGACCACCACTGATCGGCATCTCCAGTGAGGCGGTAAACTGCCATGACAACCTTCTCCCTTTCACTACTCCCCAAGGCATGGAATATTTTCTCTAAGGAATTTATCCATTGCTCAGCTACTATAGGATTTGTACTCCCATTGAAGGTTGGTGGTTGTTGCCTCATGAAACGGTCTAGCATTGATCCTCCACATTGCGAGTTAGGGTGCTCCATACGAGTAAGGTTATTATTCATAACCTGAGTGAGTTGTCCCAGTATGGTAATAAGTTGATCATCACCAGTTGTATCTCCAGATCCACAATAATTATCTTGAGCAGGAGGGCAATCCCTACACGGAGTGCGTGCATTGATACGGTTTCCATTCCTTCCACTAGGCGCCATTTCTAAACAATGGCATAAACTATATTATTTTATAAATCAAAATACATAATTCCATACTTGTAAGATACTTAACATAAATTGAACTATTTATGGATATAATCCATAAAAATGTTTTCTTTGAGGAAGTATATACTCATAACCCTTCATAGTGGTTTATAAAGAAAATGAGAATTATCCAAATCATATCCCCCGGGAGTGTCGTAACCAAGAGTGCATCAAGGCCCGTTGTTGTGCACCAGTTCCCGTTCGAGTCTAGATCAAAGCGGTGTTTTCGGGTTTTACCCCTAGGTACATCTGTGCCAGAGCCGCCTCTACCTGCTCGTATCCAGACAGGGATGTATTTCTCAGAAAACTCACAACATCTCTATAATACCAAAATTCTAGGAAGTTCTTCTATACTAATCCTCAAAGTCTATCTTCGGGCTATGTGCTCTAATCAGAGTTTATCTAAATCTAGCTTTCAAGGTTAGTACTAAACTGCCTCTGATACCAACTGTAACGCCCCGACCCCAGCTACCCAGAGTCGGTGCATTACTTCGTAACATTGGCATGATCACAAAAGATCAAGTCTCGAAAGACCGACTAGTTTAGTAGCCTTGGAAACACTAGATACATTCATAAATGTTACATTACATCATAAATTGAAAATCTAAAATAACAAAGTCTCCATAGTCCACACTCATATCCTCTTCTGACTATCCCTGTAGGTCATTCATAAAATACTTCTTCACATCCTAGAAAATATTAAAACATTGAAAGGGGTGAGCTCAGATGCTCAGTAAGGATAACAATATTGTGGAAGCTTTCATAAATAAACATAAACATTTAAGGCAATGTATAACTAAACAAAAGCCTTATTAAACTTGAACTTCAGCATAATATGGAAAAAGTAAAATAAAATAATGCCACTTACTTACTCACATGGATATTCTACTAGACGAATAATCACATGAAAGATCAATAACCACTTTCATAATGAGGGAATGTATAATGCCGGACATTCTGAAACATTTTGTCAAGGCCTCGGCCAAGACGTCTAAAATGATTAAGGCCTCGGCCAAAACCATAAATCAAATTGGGAAAGGGCCTCGGCCAATTCCACGTCTAGTTGTCTCATGAGACCTACCGATGCATCGAGGAGCTATAGCGGGCTCCACCCGTCACTTATTAAGTCCAATACATTCCTCATATGAATATGTTTAAACATATCATAAACCATAACATAATCGTATCACATAAAACATGCATAAAGGAAACATAACATTTCCACATTTCAATCACAAGATATCAATACAACACATTGATATAATAAAAACGCTTTTAAAACCATTTTCAATACCAAAATAAAAGAAAGTTAAAACTTTGTATTTATTTTTCATTAAAAAAATGATGGCTTGTAGAGGAAGCCGAAACTCAAATAACGGTCACGGCGGCGGAGAAGTCGTTGTCGCCGCATAAGTACGGAAAGAAAAACATTCCCTTTTGTCGTTTAGCAAAACGCTTCGTATAAAAAAGATTCCTTTTGAATAAACGTAAAAGTCAAAGGGGTTTATACACCGTTTAAAAGAGAGTTGTGTATAAAACCAAATATGCCTCAATGAAAGGGGATTGAGGCGAAGTCCTTAAAAAGATCATTTTTTTAAATAAAGTACATCTATAATGTGTATTCACTATAAGTACACATAAATAATGTAAAAATACAAGATATGACATAATAATATCATGACATAATTTGAAAGTAGGAGATTAACCCAAAGAATGGAAATTGGGTTAAGAAGTTCCCTTACCTTGCGTCTTGTCCTGACTCGACCGTTCTTTAACCTCATGAATAATAAACTAGAGTTAATTTATATTTACTTAAGAACCTTTTTCATGTTCATTATTCCTTTTATATCACTTATTACCATGTTATGAACATTATGTAATTATTTAAGTTAATAACGGTCGTTTTGTCGATCTTTGGTACTTGAGTCAACAATAAACTTCTTATAATTACAAGTTGTTTATGTGGTAGAATATCCATTATATCCAGAATTATATTCATGATTTAGATGTTATATATATCATATATATCCAGTATATACATTCATTCATAACATTACGTAACATTTATAGGTAAGAAATGAAATGCACCGTTCATGGAGACGGTAAGTCGTACGTACGCATGAACACTACTTTCATTTCTATTTCATATTTAATAGAATGAAATCATAATTATATAAAGGTATAATATAGTTCCAGTATAATATAGTGTATAATACCATTTACTCCATCCTTTATACATCCCACATATGGCATTAACGATTCAAATCACTTTGAGGGGGCGGTAGTCCGCACTTCCTAAAATGAAATTATCGCGTTTTACCCATAATGGAAATCATAAAGTATGCCATAAATGAGAAATACAGAAGTATAAGTAAAACATAAACATATTATATATCATATATAAAAATAGTGACATCTTAATGGCCACCTTTGAAGGTGTTATATGAGTGTTGAACAATCATCATTTCGTGAGGCAGAAATTCGCCATCCACAGAAACCGTATGTTCTTTAACCATTAGACGAAGGTGTGTGTAAGTGTAAACCAAATAATTATCATAACAACATCCTAGTATATTGTAGATACTGGTGTTGTTACAAAAGAAAGGAATGAAAAGAGTTTAGGGGGTTGGAGAAGAAAAATAAAACAAAACAACATTAGAGAAGACATTACCTCAAAATCGGGTAACTCTTTTTGATTTGAGACAAAGGCTTCCTTGGGAAGAGTTATGCCCAAAGTGAGGCTTCTAGGAGTAATAGGGGGAAGTTGGGAGAGTATTTGGGCAGAGGTTGGCCGAGCCAAATGGCTTGAAAGTGTGAATGAGGTGGGAGAGGTGGGGGCCTTTTATAAGTGGGGAGGAGGGGCACTCTTGGAAAGTAAAGAAAAGTCACTTTATTATAAAATGAGTTTCAGATTTTAGAGGTCCCACACTTATATAATTCGAGGATAAGATGACAAGGGTTCGAAATCTACTCATCCAATAGGTTCTTGACAAGTGTACGCTTTGGATTTTACATTATCTTTCCATTTTATTTAAATCGTTAAATAATGAGGTCATCGCTGCATCATCATGATGTCATAATTAATTTAATTTATTTAATGTCTAAAAATTATAAAAAAAATACTATGATGTAGGAAATCTTTTTAGATTTCTAATGAATATTTATAATCAAAATTTGGACATGTGTAACCCCACTTAAAAACTGTTTTAGTAAAACAACTCATGTTTGTGTCAATTTAATTTTAACCTTAAATATATATATATTAATGTCATTTTCCAACCAAAGTGGCTCCATGGGGTCCCCAAGTTGACCCATGGGTTGTCTTGGTCGGACATGTCTCATCAAATAGGAGTAGGACAAGTGTCAAGCTCATCTCATATTATTAAAACATTATTTTTACCTTAAACTACACTAATTACCTCTAATCGCGATTAAGAACTTAAAAGTTACTATTCACCAAAAAATTATTTTGATCTCTTTGAACTACATTTTACTTCTTAACGACAACCATGTATGTCGGATTTTTGAAAATCAAATCACAGAAGTGGTAATATTTCATTTAAACGAAAAAATCAGTTATTTAACTACCACTTAGTGGTTTCACTATTCATCAAAAATTGAAGTTTTTCAGAACAATGCCAAAATTTCACCCTAAGCTATAATTGATATTCTGAATTCAAAAATGATGTCTATTTTACAAAATTCCAAACATATAAGTTGCATTAATTAATTTTATAATTAATTCCCGCTGTCACAACAAATAACGTGTTTTAAGAAACAATTTATATCAAAAGATTGACAATTGTTTATGTCCAATTTCAATGTTAAATTAATTCTAATGACCACCATTGGATAAAATGGTAAAAATATATTCTAATTATACTTTAAAACCACTAAATAGTATAATTTATCACTATAAATTATTTTGATTAAAAAAGTTGTTTTTAAGTATTTTTCACTATTCATAAAAAATTAGAAGTTCTCAGAAAAATACCAAAAATTCAACATAGGCTAATTTCGATATTCCGAATCCAAAAATGAAGTCCATTTTGAAATATAAAATTTCTATAATTTTAAAAAGTGGTTATTACTATTCATAACGGCTACTTTGATTAGTCGCGGTGTTTTAGAACTCGAAGTTGCGTACAATGCAAGCTATTGCATTATTGAATGAGAAGCGTATCATGGAAGCTCGGGGTGTTACATTTATAATGTCTAATAAGTTCAACTTAGTTTTTGACCAAAAATATTAGGGAAAGTGATTAAAATTAATTACAACGATTAAGAGAATAATTAGCATAACAAGGGACTAAACCTTAAACTTAAGGGCACAAATAACCTAAAAACTTATCCAAGATCCATTTTGCAGACATATTTAGACCCTATATTCCCTTTTATCTAATTTTAACTATTATTATATCCTCTTGACATGGGAAAAATGTGGGTGGAATTCCCTTTTCAAAAATTTACAAGAGTGTCACTCCTCCTCCACTATAAAAAGGAACTCACCCCTCCCACATCCTCAAACCTCTCAAGACACTTTGGATTGAAAAATATCTTCCAAAATAGATCCTCAAAATCCATCCCCTCATCATATAATCCCCTCTTTGGTTATAAAGTCATTCAAGAATCACTTTAGTGAAAACCAAAAGGAGTTACCCCAAAGAAGAGGTAACATCTTTCTTAAAGCTCTTTAGTTTTATTTCCATTCTCCACCTCCTAAAATATCCTTATTCCATGATTATATAACAAAAAAATCATCCTTAATATACTAATATGTTGTTATGATAAGGGTTTTACCTACTCTTACACACAATTCCATCTAATGGGTAACGAACATGCTATTTATGTGCATGACGAACCACCGCCTCACAAAATGATGATTGTTCATTTTTCCTTTACCACATTTCATGGTTAGAAATTATTATAGAAACTCTATTTATATATTTTATATATGATATTTATTATGTCTTTATTCTTATGTAATTCTTTTATAACACATACCCTTATTCTTTCCATTTTATGTAAATACACTAACATCGTTTGTGGAAGTGTGAACTACCACCTTCTCAAAGCGATGTGATACATTCACACACTACATAGAACATATTAAAGATGAGTTTAATTAAATATATGTGAAAAAAATAAATTATATATGATATTTATGACATAATTACCTTTTTTTAATATAACACATCATTTTCTTTAACACTTTTCCACACACTAAAAAGTGATAACATCATCCATGGATGTGTGGACTACCACCTCCTCGAAGCGACGTGATTCTTTTTACATCACTATAATTCTATATATAAGTTTATTTTATTAAATAATATGATATATATGATATAATGATCATTCTGGAAAGATAAATTGTTACTTAATTTCTTTCCATAACGATCATTTAAATATGATAACATTACTCATGCGTACGTACAGTGTACCGTCTCCATGATTATAACGTTTGTTCACTTTTCATAACCATATTTCATCATTGGTTTTAAAATTATAATTTATGTATATATATGATAATTATTTCATGATAATTATTCTTTATATGTTTATATAATAACCCCTTTGACCATAGTTAACCTCCCAATGTCGTTTTTGATATATAAACTGAATATAGTCAAAACACCCGATGTAAACTTAATTGTTTAAGTAGTTGTATACAAAATTATAATAAGTGAAATAAAAGTAAAAATAAACTAAAAAAATTTTCTCAAGAAAGTAGATATTAATATAAGTTTATTATTCAGGAAGGTAAAAACACACAAGACAGGTCAGACCTAAGGTAAGAGATTTCGTCTCAATCTCCTTTCATTGAGACATTTCTTGATTATATGCATCTTTATTCTTTTATAAAAGTGTATATATAGCCCCTTTTACATTCCATATCCATATTTTAAATATTCTCACATTATTTAATTTCTTTTTAATTTTTATTATTTAATGGGGATTATGATTTAAATATTCAAAGTGGTATGTGACGCTTTGAATGTTTAAATATGCAATCCTTTCCTTATGTCAATATTCTTGATATTATTTTACATATTTATTTATATGAATATAAAAGGGTTATAAAGGGAATTTTATGTATATTTTTAATTTCATTCAAATATATTAGAAAAGGAATATTTTTATGTGCTTTATACGGAACATTTTGATAAACGACAAAAGGAATGTTCTATTCTTAACATACATGGTGACAATGATTTTTCCACCGACATGGGCATTATTTTTTTTTTGGATTCCATTGAAAGGTTTTGTGTTTTCTTAAATGAAAAGCATTCTTTTTCTTTTTTTGGTTCTTGTGATTGCAAATGAAATTTGATGAGTGAAGTGTTTAAAATTTTAATCTTTTATGTGTTATAATTATATAAATTATACTTGGACATTTGATGGGTTGTTCCGTAATAAACCAATGACAGGTGGTTCTGTGATAAACAAATGATGAGTGGGTCCGTGATATCCCTCTATTGCATTGGGTATGGAAGTCAGATGTATGACTATTCCATTTGTAAGAGTGACATGTATGGAAGTCGACTATATGGTTATTCCATTTATAAGAGTGACAAGTATAATAATTTTCCAAGTTACCTTTATGTATTTTCTATGCTTGTTATGGGTTTTATGGTAATCTTGTGATTATAAAAAAGGAATGAAATGATCTTATTATCAAAGGAAATTATTTACTACTTATTAGGGTAAAAAGTATTACATTATGTTAAAATTTTCACAAGTTTTTAATGCATATAAATGGACTAATGGTTTCCTTCTTTTTATATCCCTTACTATGCTTTTTATGCTCATCCCATGTTTTTAATGTTTTTCATAGGACTTAATTATGATTAAGGGATTAAAAGAATTCATGTTGATAGTCATGAATAGTTGTCATAGAATAAATCATGTTTTATTTTTTAAAAGTTTTATATGGTGGAAAAAATGGATACTAATCGGAAGTGTCCAGTTTTTATTTTATAGTTTTTTTATGTATGAGTTATGACATAATTCTCTAAAACTCTAAACCCAAAAGATCCTCAATGTGAGATAAAGTAAAATTCTTGACTTAAATCAATATTATGTAATGTTTTAAGGTCGGGTCCTTATATGCATGATGTCTCATCGATGATATCTCCTTAAATTTCGCCTAAGGGTCAGACCCTTAAGGTTTATCCAAGTCACAATGTCGTGAATACCTATAGACTGGGACCTAGGGCTCATATATTGGACTGGATTTTCATGACATGAGCAGTATGGCATCTAGCACTAGTCTATTTACAGGATTTCTAGATGTACTCCATGAAATCCTTTATTATAGTGATTAGAGGTGAGTACGGTTGAACCTAGGGCTAGGAAATATACCCCCTATGGAAACATAGCTTGCTTAGAGACATTTTTGGTGCTGGTTGAAGCAAGTATTTTCGATTAGGATTACGAACCCAAAGACCGACTCAGTTATACATGGCTTGAGTGGTACGATATCCAGCTCACTGCCCTTTGCATGGGATGTTAAGGTGATCAGGATTATGGACCCCATGATTGATTACGGTTGTTTTATGTTAATTCTTTCAGCTTACCCATGTATATTCATATTTATGTATATATGTATATGTATGAGAATATACATATATACACATATAAATATAAATATTCATGATGGCACGTCACCCAGTTGACCGAGATTACGGATCCAGAGATCGAATGTGGTTTCACGTTATTTGTTTTATTTATCTTTCTAGTTGTGTCTTATCTAGGCTGATCATATTGAATGAGTGTGCACTTATAGAAGCATTTTATAGGATCATCATTGGGGTGGACTATTGAGATTACTTCTCACACCTGCACTGTTGGAGTTGGTGGCCTATAACCAACCACTTTTTACTTTATTCATTAATAAATACCTTATCACATATTGCTTATTCTTCTACATGACAATGCATGTGACAATGTACCAAGGATATCCATTACATTAAAGGGTCATAAAGGATCCCTACTATGATGAGAACCTGGAAGTTCCATAACACTGTTCTTGAATATATGTTCTATGGCCGGATGATGTTATTTGAGGGACACAAACAATACAAGCCATTAGGGGTGAGTACTCATAAAACTTTGAGGCACCTTCTCATGGTGTGAGCCCTTGGTAATATCTAGGAGGATATTATGAGAATGAGACCCGCCGACAGAAAATACACATTTCATAGTGTCATTGGATGTTCCTATCCGTGGACGTGTGTATTGGTCCTTAGAATTTAAGATTATTATTAATGGGTATTACAACTCTCACACTTAGATTTATTGATGAAAATTGTGATGATGCACTATTCGCAGTGAGGTAGGATATATTGGGTGCATCATGAGTAATACTGCATTAATAGATAATGCGAGAAAGGATTTTTCCCTTATGTTCCATAACAAAAGTAGATATCTCAGGCCCTTTTATGGAATTGATATATCCTAAATAAATCCATAGCCATGGTAAGGAATGAGTGAGTTCAATTCCATAAAGTCAAAGAAAGAATAATCGAGCACATGGGTTGGTGACACTAACATGAAACCCACTTGATTTGAGATATCAAGACAAATGGATTACATTACACGGTAAGCGTTCGTAGGAGGTGACACATCATTGCGGCGTTAACTTCTTTCTTTATGGGTGCCTTAGCGTGTTGCTAGACATTAAACTTGGACTTTGGGCAGGCTTCGCCTAATGCCACCGAGAAAGAGGCCTAGAGGGTCACACACTAAGTGTGTCTGAGTATCTCAGTTAAATATTAATTTAACAAGTTGAATAAAGATTATTCCTGATTGTGGTTTAATAATTATTCAAGGATTCCTGATCACATTTATTTCGACACTAGTTATTTGATAGAATATATTGTGGGTGAAATAATATATTTATTAGCGAGTAATGCAGTGATATTTATTTGAGAAATAAATAGCCATTATTCAAGGTCTAATAAATATGGTGGAGGAAATAAAGAAAATGGAAAAACAAAAGTACACACCATATATATTAATATACACACCGTGTAATGTTTCTAGGGATTTGTGAGAAATAATATTATTTATTTAATTAAATAATATTAGGTGTAATTCACTGGGTACATGTTAAGTAATAATAATAGTCATTTGTTATTATTAGACATGGGGTCTTACTAAGAATTAAATGAAATGAATAAATGCTTTCAGGTAATTAATTCATTTTATTATTCTAAGTAATTAAAATCCCAATTATATAATTCTCATTAGCCTATCCATTTTTGGGGGTTGTGAACAATGGATCTAGAGAAAGATCTCAAGCTAAGAGAGAAATTATTTTCTTCCAAGAACACTCTCAAGCTATGAGAGAGATCCTCCTCCACCAGATCAAGCAGAGCGCTTTGCAAGTGGCTCTCAAGGCGATCGAAGGCGGATATCGCAAGTGAAGGATATTTCACACTAGCACCCGAAAATCCTTTATTTGACGTCTAAAGATATGTGGAGAATGTATGGATCACTACTAGAGGAATCCTAAACTTGGATTCTACAATGCAACGACGGATCACATCAGATCGTGACCGTAAACATCAACAGAGAGATAATTCTATCAAGGTAATTATTTTCTTTTAATTAAATTAATTATAACCAACATATGATGATCCTCTCTATAGTTTCGGGACTCGCTTCCTTTTCTTTCATTATTCATTCCATTCTGAAGATCCAATGTTTTATTATCATGACAGATCTCAGATTGATCATTGTTAACAGAAAAATTAAAGTTGGGTACACCCTACAACACACTTCCACTGCACCCAGAACCTGCAAGTGGTATTAGAGGGGTCATATCATTGATTATAATTATTTAGTTTTTCGTTGATGATTTATGTATTTAATTATTTAGTTGTTTCAATTAAATTTAATCATTTTGCAAATTTGAATCTCAAGATTTGTTCCTCCTCTCTCGTTTCTCGTTCACCTAACAGAAACAATTTTTTCTTTTGATTTTGATTAAAATAAAACAAAGGATCTCATCTGGAGGTGCCAAATGTTCCTGTCCATATAACACCAAAACACATGACGTGTATTCGGCAGTACACGTCGTGTAGTCAAGATTCAATTCATCGGACCGGCCCGCCAAATCAGGCTGTGTGTTGGAGTATTTCTAAGTCTTAAATGACTCCATGTGTTGACCAGAAATAGGTGGCACACAGTTTCTAGATTACACACCATGTGGTCCACTGGACACGACGTATAGTCCCTTCAGGTTAGGGTTGGACCGTGTACCCCATACACGGCTTGCCCGACTAGAAACCTTGTAACGCGGAAACTACACGGCATGTGTCCGAATAAACACACCGTGTACTCTGAAGATTTAAGAATTACATCTACATGACATGTCCCCAGGCGTGTACTTCGGATGGACGGTGAAAAAAAGTACACACTGTGTAGTCATAACTACATGTTGTGTACTCATCCAAATTATGCAGATTTATTAAAATTTATTATTATATTATACAAACCCTTGGGACATGTACCATAGTATGGGTGTAAAGTTAAGGCACAACACTTCATGGGTGTTATATATATATGTTTAATTTAACATCTGCGTAATGTTCGTTTCTACTCATTGGGTAGTTATGAACAGGAATTCACTGGGTTAACTCCAAGGTACAAGTTACGTACAAAGATAATTTTAAATGAATTTATTTGTTTAAAATTATGATGAATGAGAATCTCAAGGAAATTCATAAAAAGGGTTTAAGATAAAAGGATTGATTAATTAAAGATAATTAATTGATTCGAGCGTAATTTATCTTAAACAAGAATGATTAAAGAATTGAATGCTAGTTTTATTTATGCATAAATATCGTTGCATGTATGGATGATCATGATCTAGACCAATACCTTTGCATGTGAATGGTTTCTTTTAATTTATTTATTTAAATTAAATTTGTTGGCCTGCGAGGCTTCTCCTCATTAATATGCAGGGCCTGTGTGCCCAATGTTTCTTTTATTTAAAACACCATTTTGCCCCTCAACTTAGAGTGAGATAAAATCATATGTAATGGATGGAGCTCCCAAGCCTGTGGAGGCAGCTCACGTTAGGATATAAGGTGAAACCATTCCAAAGAGATACAAAGGTGGACATGTGGAAAGTTGTAAACACGAACCCAAAAGGTTCAAGGTGTTTCTCCCCTAGGTATTGGGTTAATTTATCAACCACTAGGTAAACTAACCAATAGAAAAAGATCATGATCATACCATTTATTTTATTTCTATCAGTTTTATGGTTTATTTATTGTGGGTGTGTTGTCACGATCACACAATTAATGAATTAAACAAGCATGCAAGATGGAACTAAAGTAAGACCGACTTATGCGTAAATATTATCTTAGACATGGTTAATCACTTAATTATACCCCACTTAATATTAACAGGCATGTAATCAAAGACAATAAAATGGAAATTTATGTATAAGGATAAAATCCCTCAAATAAATACTAAGTCGGTATAGCCTTCCATAATCTTGGTTAGAATCGAACCATAGTTCAAAGTGCTTGACCAACCCTAGTTGGGGTGCTTTCAATTATCAATGAATTCTAATTCATGGTTTTGGGTTGACTTGACTTGGTTCACATCAAGGGTTGACCACCACAACAGAACTTTATGTGACTAAGAGGCAAATGTTGAGGAAATCCAAAATAAAAGTTTTTCAGGATTGGGGAGTCTACTCAGCGGATCAAGGAACTGTGAGTTAATGCAGTTGGAATTTGGAATGCCTACCTAAAACCCTTAGAGTTGCTTGACCAACCCTAGTTGGGGTAATGCTAAGGGAAATATGGATCCTTTCCACTAGAATATTCATGCAACAGAATATTTCAAATTCAATGGTGAGGGCTATTGGATTTTGATAAAATAGTGGGAGACTAATAAGTATTAATTTATTTATTTGTATCAGTTTTATCATGATAAAGTAATAAACCTTTGATTATCTTAATTTGTAGAAATGGAAAGAAAAATAACTTCAAACATATCATTACGAACCATACTTGAGAAGGAAAACCTTATCACTGGCACCAATTTCTAGGAATGACAGAGGCGTTTACACATCATCCTTTTCCACGAGAGGAAATTGTATGTATTGGAGGAGCCTATTACAATTGCTCATGGAAAAGAGCCCAGTGATGAGGAACTATATCTCTATATGAAACATATGGATGATTCCACATATGTCCAACATTTCATACTATCGACCATGTATAATGAGCTCTTGAAGCAACATGAAAACATGGATGCGTATAACATGATGTCTCTCCTTAAGGATCTCTATCAAGAGAAGGTGAGATATGAGAGATATGAGATCTCCAATGATTTGTTTACAACTAAGCTTGGAGAATCTGTTCCAGCTGTTCCTCATGTAGTCAAGCTTATTGGCTGCATTGAATGCCTGAATATCTTAGAGATTAAGTTCCCGGATGAGTTTCATACAGATATCATCCTATCATCACTACCCAAAACCTTCTCTAGATTTATTGTCAACTAAAACATGAGAAAAAATGAGAAGAGTATATAGGAACTTATGAACTTAATTATCCAGGTAGATAAGGACATGGGGTGTGATAAACCCACAGTCCTTATGGTGAATAAGAAAAGGAAGGACAAGGCAAAGGGTCCAAGGATTCATAAATGGTCTGAAGCCCCTGAGCACCATCCATCCAAGAAGTGGAAGATCCAGAGGCAGGGTAAGGAATGAGAGGTGGTATGTTTTGAATGTGGCAAGCCAAGCCATTGGAAGAGGAACTTCACCCAGAATCATGGGGATGCTAAAGGTGTGTTTGTTATCAAGTGCAATCTTTCCATTTCTACACATTGGGTATTAGATACAGCTTATGGGGCTCACATATATATTCAAATGTAAGAAAAAAGTAGAATTAGAAATATTTCCAAAGGATAGGTGGATCTTCAAGCTTCTAATGGCACGAGTCTAGTTGCATAGGCCATTGGCGATTACCATCTCTTATTTCCAACTGGAATACTTTTGTTTTTTCATAACTGTTATTATGTTCCTAGTGTTACCAAGAACATAATTTATGTATCTTATTTGGATATGGATGGATTTATTTTTAAATTTGGAAATAAGGGTTGTTTCTTTTATAAAAACAACATATGCTATGGTATGACACATTTATATAACTATTTGTATGTATTAAATTACAAAAACCAAGTGTTGGAAATCGATAACAAAACAAATTCACATGACTCATACAACACCCAGTTATGGTATCACCATCTTGGTCATGTAAATGAGAAGCGCATGACAAATCTCTACCAGGATGGTTATTTAGACTTTACTGAGCTAAAACCACTTGATAGATGTCACTCTTGTTTACAAGGTAAAATGACCAAGCCGCCTTTTAGTGGACAGGGTGAAAGGGCCACAGAGCTTCTAGTATTAGTGCACACTGATGGGTGTGGACCATTTCTAGTAGAAGCTAGAGGTGGATATTCTTACTTCATTACTTTTACTGATGATTTGAGTAGATATGGATATATCTACTTAATTAGGTACAAGTCAGAAGCCTTAGATAAATTTAAGGAATTCAAGATTGAAGTAGATAATAAACTTGATAAGAAGATAAAGAAGCTTCGATCGGATCAAGGTGGAGAATATCTGAACCAAGAGTTCATCAATCTTCTACAGGAGTCTGGGATTCTATCTCAGCTCACTCCTCCTTATACACCACAGTAGAATGGTGTTAGTGAAAGGAGGAACCACACCTTGTTGGACATGGTGAGGTCGATGATGAGTCATGCAGATATTCCATTATCCTTTTGGGGATATGCATTACAAACTACAACATACACATTAAACCTAGTACTAATTAAGGTAGAAAATGGAATTCCCTCCGAGTTATGGAATGGAAAGAAACCTATTTTTTTTGCACACACATTTATGGGGATGCGAGGCATTTATTAAGGCCTTCTCAGGCAATAAACTAGCACCCCAAGGCACGAGGTGTATTTTTATAGGATATCCTAAGGAAATGAAAATATATTACCTATATAACTTTTCAGACAAGAAAGTGATTATTGTTAGACAAGCCATATTTCTTGAGAGGGATCATATCCTAAAAAAGTATAGTGGGAGAAATATTGACTTCAATTAAGTTGATGCTCAAGATATATAGAAGTTGGTACAGGAACAAGTTTCACAGGTCCCTATAGAAGAGGTTCTAGAAACACAAGTACTGTGTAGAAGCTCAAGAGAGGTAAGGGAACCAAAGAGATTTGGTTTCCTAGTCATTGAGGATGGTGAATCATTATTGTTGGACCATGATGAACCTATCTCCTACAAGGAAGTAGTAGAAATATCAGAAGCTACAAGATGGATATAAGCTATGAATTCTGAGATGGATTACATGTATTAGAACCATGTTTGGGTTCTGTTCGATGATCCAGTTGATGTAAATCCCGTTGGATGAAAATGGGTATTCAAGAGAAAAATGGACATGGAAGGTCAATTTAGTACCTATAAAGTAAGTCCAGTGGCTAAAGGATTCAGACAATGTCGGGGAATTGACTATGATGAAACCTTCTTGCCAGTTTCCATGTTTAAATACATAAGAATCATACTTTCCATATCGTCTTACCATGACTACGAGATTTGGAAAATGGATGTCAAAACAAAATTCCTTAATGGGAACTTTTAGGAAGATGTCTATATGACACAACCAGAAGGGTTTGTGACACCAGGTGAATCCAAACAGGTTTTCAAGTTACAGAAATCCATTTATGGATTAAAGAAAGAATCCAAGTCATGGAACATTCAATTTGATTAAGCCATAAAAGAATTTAGTTTCATTAAGAATGAATGTGATCCATGTGCTTATAAGTGGTTTAATGGGAATGCGGTCGTTATCCTAATAGTATATGTTGACGACATATTGCTTATTGAAAACGATGTACCGGTATTATAGTTAGTTAAGGACTATTTGAACAAGTGTTTCTCCATGAAGAACTTGGGTGAAGCAACCTACATTCTAGGGATCAAGATAATTCATGATCTAAGAGGCTGCTTGGAATAAGTTAAGGTACATACATTGACCAGATACTAAAGAGATTTATTATGAAACAATCCAAGAGGGGACTGGTTCCAGTGTCACATGGACTACATATTTCTAAGAAAATGTGTCCTTATACACAACAAGAGAAAGATATAATGAGTAAGATTCCATACTCTTTGGCTATAATATCCATCATGTATTCCATGCTATGTACCAGGCTTGATGTTGCCTATGCACTGAGCATAGTAGGCAGATATCAAGAAGATCCAGGAGAATAGAATTGGACTACTGTTAAGACTATTCTTAAGTATTTGAGAAGAACTAAGATATGTTCCTGGTGTATGGAGGAGACAAAGAGATTATCATCAGAGGGTATGATGATGCTGGTTTTCAGACAGATCAGAATGATCTGAAGTCACAATCTGGATATGTTTTCTATCTCAATGGAGGAGCTGTGAGCTGGAAGAGTTCAAAGAAACTAGTTGTTGCCGATTCTATAGCAGAGTCTGAATATACAATGTCTTCTGATGCATCTAAGAAAGTTGTCTGGATTCATAACTTTGTCCAGGATCTTTATGTGGTGCCTGGTAGTAAAGATCCCATCACATTGTATTATGATAATACTATAGTGGTGGCTCTTACAAAAGAACCAAGGTCACATCAATAGATAAAGAAAATTATCCAAAAGTATCACCTCTTGAGGGATTTCTATCAAAGGGGTGAAGTTGCAGTGATCAGAGTGTCCATGTAAGAGAACGTGGTAGACCCCATGACTAAAGTCCCATCTCAGCAGAAGTATGAATATCATGTGAGGGCTAGTAGGTTAAAGTTTGTTTGCAGTTGGCTCTAGTACAAGTGGGAGTCTGTTGGAGTTGGTGGCCTAGAACCAACTACTTTGTACTTTATTCATTAATAAATAACTTATCACATCTTGATTGTTATTCTGCGTGAAAATGCATGTGATAATGTCCTATGTATAGCTATTTCATTAAAGGGTCATAGTGGATATCTGCTATGATGAGAACCCAGAAGTTTCATAACACTGTTCTTGAAAATATGTTCTATGGACGGATGATGTTATTTTAGGGACACAAATAATACATGCCATTAGGGGTTAGGACTCATAAAACTTTTAGGCACCTTCTCATGGTATGCGCCCTTGGTAATATCCAGGAGGATATTATGAGAACGAGACCCACCAGCAGAAAATCCACATTTCATAGTGTCATTAGATGTTCTTATCTACGGACATGTGTATTGGTCCTTAGACTTTAAGATTATTATTAATGAGTATTACAACTCGCACACTTAGATGTATTGATGAAAACTATGATGACACACTATTTGCAGTGAGGTAAGATATATTGGGTGCATCATGAGTAATACAACATTAATAGATAATGCAAGAAAGGATTTGTATCTTCCGTTATATAATGGAAGTAGATACCTTAGGCCCTTTTATAGAATTGATATAGCCTAAATAAATCCATGGCCATGGTAAGGAATGAGCGAGTTCAATTCCAGAAAGTCAAAGAAAGAATAATTGAGCACATGGGTTGATGGTACTAGCATGTAACCCACTTGATTCGAGATATCGAGACAAAGAGATTACATTACATGGTAAGCATTCGTAGGAGGTGAAACATCATTATGGCGTTAAATTCTTTCTCTATGGGTGCATTGTCGTGTTTCTAGACCCTAACCTTGGACTTTGGGAAGGCTTCACATAATGCCACTGAGAAATATACCTACAGGGTCACACACTAAGTGTGTTTGAGTATCTCAGTTAAATATTAATTTAACAAGTTGAATAAATACTATTCCTGATTGTGGTTTAATAATTATTTAAGGATTCCTGATCGCATTTATTTCAACACTAGTTATTCAAGAGAATATATTGTGGGTGAAATAGTATATTTATTAGTGGGTAATGTAGTGATATTTATTTGAGAAATAAATATCCATTATTCAAGGTCTAATAAATGTGGTGGAGGAAATAAAGAAAATAGAAAAACAAAAGTACACGATATGTATATTAATATACACGCCATGTAATTTTTCTAGGGATTTGCGAGAAATAATATTATTTATTTAATTAAATAATATTAGGTGTAATTTACTGGGCACATGTCAAGTAATAATAATAGTCAACTGTTATTATTAGACATGAGATCTTACTAAGAATTAAATCAAATGAATAAATGCTTTCAGGTAATTAATTTATTTTATTATTCTAATTAATTAAAATCCCAATTATATAATTCTCATTAGCCTATCCATTTTTGGGGGTTGTTCACAACGAATCTAGAGAAAGATCTCAAGCCAAGAGAAAAATTCTTTTCTTCCAAGAACGCTCTCAAGCTACGAGAGAGATCCTCCTCCACCGGATCAAGGAGAACGTTTTTCAAGTGGCTCTCAAGGCGATTGAAGGCATGCATTGAAAGTGAAGGCTCTTCCATGATAGCACCCAGAAATCCCTTTGGCGACATCTAGAGATATGTGGAGCATGTATGGATCACCGCTAGAGGAATCCTACACTTGGATTCTATGACGCAATGACGGATCACATCAGATCATGATCAGAAACATCAACAGAGAGAGAATTCCATCAAGGTAATTCTTGTCTTTTAATTAAATTAATTATAACCAACATATGATGATCCCCTATATGGTTTCGGGACTCTATTACTTTTCTTTCATTCTTCGTTCTATTATAAAGATTTTTCATTTTATTATCGTGATGGATCTCAGATTGATCATTTTTAACGGAAAAATTAAAGTTGGGTACACCCTCCAATGCGCTTCCATTGCACCTGGAACCTACATGCACATTCTCTTTGGTGTGCATGCAGACCTTATATTTTCTTTTCAGATTGAGCACAAATGTATGATAGATAGGGCTGAGGCCCAGGGTTGCATGATCAAGTTGAGCCACTTGTGTGGATTCTTATGATCGAGATGATGCAGTTCGATAGTGTCTGGAGACCGGGTATGTGGTCTTTCTCAGAGTTAGTAGTCGAGACTTACACTTTTATTTAAGTTTCTTTTATGTACTCTTGTATGTATAGTTGTCCCAGTGGGAGAGAAATGTTGTATGTATGGTATAACTATTCAGGATTTTATGGGATTTCATTTATTACTAAAACATGATCTATTTTATTTTATTTATTACTTTCACACTTTTCTAATTTACTGCTTTGGATGTTATATAGTTATTTTCATTGTTGTTTACTCTGATATGAGGTCATAGTCTCTCCACGGATACACCCTAGTCCCTCGCTGTTAGTTGACAACCTCTAACATATGGATAGGTGCATTTGAGGCCTTATAACCAACTGGATCGAGGAACCATTTTAGTGGCATCTGGATCAGGATGTTATAAAGTGGTATCAAATGTGTTTATTTTATTGTTGTATTACTATTTGGGATATGGTAGATAAGAGTATTAGGAATGTGTCAGAACCTATGATGGATATTGGACTGGTGCATTAAGAAGACCCGTTCTGGTAAGAAGTACTAGTTTCCAGGTATATAGGATTGCTGTTCTGAACTGTGATGTTACAGTTGTATATGATTTTCTCTTTGATCAATGCACATGTTGTGTGGATGTGATGATTTATTATGGATTTATGGCTCTTAGATCATTAAAAAGAGTCCAGTGATTGATTTTGAATCTTGGAAGACAAAGGCAATGGGTGTATCATGCATCATATTTAGCATGTAGGATTCACATGTTTTAAGTCTTCTAGTGTGTGATTATTACTGACGATAGAGGCTAATTGTTTAAAGTGCCAATAAAAACCTAAATGGTGTTTTCCTATATAGGTTTTTGGTGGAATTCTTCTCAATTGAGCCTACTTTCAAATATATATTTTCTTCTTATGGTAGTTCATGTAGATATACATTGATGTGTATTGATGGGGAGGCTGATGAATCATTCCTCATGCATGGGAGGTGCAATGACCCTAGTAGGTCGATAGGGCACATGATTCCCATGTGTTATGAACCCCATAGGGTGTTGTTTCTCAGGTCTGGTTATTTATAGTGTTAGTAACAATCTATAAAGTGCTTTTATTCATAGATTGGAATGACATTCTACTTAACCAACCTTCATTTGTGGTTATCTAGTTGGATCGCTGAGTACGATGCTGATAGGTACCAAGACATTTCTAGTGAAATGGACCTTGAGGGGGTATTATCATATATGAATGCCTGATGAGTGTTAGTTAAGTATCTCTTTTACATTAGTATCATGACCTTTAGGGAGCAGTTCCTTATAAGGATGCTTAGTTAGTGGTTTGATCTTTTGGGATAGGTGTTTATACCTTATAACCCTATTATGAGACTTGATCAGTAGGGTTAGGTGGGAGACCTAGATTCCCTTAGTTTTGACTCAGACCCTTATAGGTTGACATTTCATTTCAGTCAAGGGAAACATGTGTGAGAGGTTGGCATGGAGTTTTTAATTCCTTTTTAGGTAGTGATCTAGCTTATATGAATGGTTGTAACCGATGCACAGTTAGTGCTCGGGTTTTTGAATATAGGAATGTTGATGCCTTTAACTTTTGATAAGCACCTAGGGTACTTTGGTATTAAGACCGACTTCAATGGAAAAAAATGTTTGTGTGTCTGGCTAGGTAGATATATGTTTCCACTATTGAAAATGTAGTCAGATCATGAGTTGACACTCATGACTGGAATGATGTTGGGTGATGGGAAGTTGTGGAATAAATCATTTCACAGGTAAGGTGCTCGATTTTGAAGAGGAGTTCCAAGTGAGATTCTATCTTATTCGAAATAAAATGCCATGTATCATGGAAAACTTGGTTTTAATAGTATATGACTCACAAGAGTATGATTTGGGTGATAAAGGTACATGCCGGTTACACATGGTACCATTTAATTATAAATTGGTGAGTGGCTGTAATGGACCAAAATTTTATAAATAAAATTCTTCTTGCAATTTAATTAAATTTCTTATTATGTATTATGGTTATAGAAAACACATGGACTTACTTGGATTTATTATATCATATTTAAAATACCATTAAGGATCTTAACCATTGATAATATATCCATTTAATGGTGATCACATGATTAGTATAAATATAGGGTTTTAACAAATCTAATCTACATAGACAAAGGAAGTGATAACCTCAACCGGTAGAATCATACCATATAAAGCCCATTTATCAAAGCTTCTAATGGAGATAACATCTTTGGGATTTTACCTCGATCAAGCTTAAGCTATGATCCAATAACTTAAGCATGATCAAAACCATTTACAGAAGAAGTTCAAGCTCATCGAGATCACGACCCAAACCATGTTCGCCGAACCACCCCATGAAAATATCACCATCCCAAACCTTACTATTAGGACGTTTACTGATGTATTAAATGGATACGTATCAAGACCCTAATAAAATGAATATGTATATTGTATAGAATAATGAATATATTTTCATTTTATTATTGTTACTTTATAAATGATTTTCATTTTTATTCAAAAAAACAAAAATTCTATTTTTAGGTAATATTCAAATTTAGTTAATGCATTTGTTTTCATGAATTAATGGATTTTTGAAATAAATAATATTTTAATAAAATATTATTATTAAATAATTTTTATTAAATATAGATGATCATATAATTTTTATGAGTTCAAATGTAATTTTTATAAGGGTTCAAAAACCGTTATTGTAAAAAAACCCAGCATTTCTCAATAAAAATTATTCTATTTTAAAATTGAAAATTCATATATATAGAAAATTATTTTGATAAAATTAATGTTATTTTAGAAATCAAAACATCTAAATTATCCAATGGTTAACATATAGTGTGTATTATGACATCATAATGGCCTAAAAGTGATGTAATAAATACTATAAAAGGTATCTAAGACCAAATATATGTTTTCCCTTTAAAATAATGTGATTTTAAGTTTATTTTATTAATTTTATAAATACACTATTAATCCTCCAAAACCATTAATATATTTGAAGGGTTTAAAATCATTTCTTTAAGAGCATGACTCACCTCCACATAAGCAAGGGAATTGTTTTATTAATTTCAACCCTTGGCCTTAAAAAATAATGAAAACCACTACCATTTGGTAGAAACCATGGGAAAAACATGAGAAGGTTTTTGGTTTTGGTTATTTTATTATATAGAGTCCAAAACCTAAGTTTTAGAAACAATAAATAAATCCCCACTCATTTCCTGTATAAACCCATCCAAGATCCCACTTATCTTCACTAAAAATTCTTGGAGGACATCCTTACTCTTCCATACCCTTTCTAAAGTCCTCCCAAAGCACCCCCAAGCCCTCAAGAATCCCCTCCCAAGCATTTGGAGTCACAGACTCAAGTAAAAGATCTTTTCCTTCTCCTTTTTATTCAAGTTTCTTTATTACCTTATGCCTTATATTTCCAATTACTATTATTGGGATATGTTTTTTCATGTACCTATTACTGTTAATTTTCTTTCCAAATGATGAGAGACCCCTTTATCTCTCATCAACCCATTTTATGAATCTTTAAGTGACACCATTATGCTGTCGAAATTTCAATGCGATTTTCCATGCCAAACAAATGTGTAGTGAATACCCATACCCAATTCCTATCAAAGGTGTTCACCTTTATGCACTTATAATTCTTTGATTGGGGACTTACATGTATGTATTCCATACTCCTTGTTTGTGGAATAAAATACGACGATGAATGAATCCATGTTGTAAGATCTATATGACACACTTAAGCATGACACTACCACAAAAATGGGTTTTCGTAGCGCCACCCTTTAATAGCGCTAAAAAAAGAACTGATAAAAGGGGTATTTTTATCAGTGCTAAAAAAAGTGCTGATAAATGATACTTTTAATAGTGCTAAAAAAAGTGATGATAAAAGTACCCCTTTATTAGCACTTTTTTAGCACTGTTAAAGGGACCCCCTTTATTAGTGTTTTTAGTAGCGTTGATAAAGGGGGGTTTTATCAATTCTTTTTTACTAGAACTAATAAAGGGTATATTTCAAAAAAAATATCGATATATAAATATATAAATATATTTATGATGATATAAATATAATATATATATTTTAAATATGTTTTGAATAAGTATACATAGACATTTACACTTAATATATAATATATTTAGTGAAAATGGATTATAAGATATTTTAAAAAATATTATTAATTAATAATTTGATAATTATTATTGAGTAATAATCATTTTATAACAATTTTAAGAGTCAAAAATTTAAAAAATTAATAAAAGATCTAAAATAAGTTGAAAACATAAGTCAAACTTCAAACAACCATAACTTTTGATATGAGTGTCCGTTTGAGCTCTACCACATATAAAATTGAAGCCTAAAATGAGATCTACATGCCAATAATAACAAGAAACTCTTTTTCATGTTTTTTGAGGCTAAAAAGGCCTAGAAGGCCTATAAAACGGATTTTTTAGTCAGGATATCCATTTTTTTAACATTTGATGGAATTTCAGCCTCGTTTAAGGGGGTATTTTTACCCTTTTTCAGTGGGGAATAAATTTATTCTCAAGGATTACATTCATATTGATATTATGGATTTAAAATTTTATCATTTTTCACAATTTACTATTATTTATAATAAAATATACAACAATATATACTTATTTTTTGTATATTCAGACATAAAAATTAAATTTTATAAATAAATAATTAAAAATATTTATATATAAAATATATTTCTAAATATATAATCCTTATATAAATAGAAACTAATATTCATTTTATTTAAAATATAAATATATGAATATTTATATACCTATATAATGTGTGTGTGTGTATTAGTGTGTGTGTATTAACAAACTGATATATATTATCTATTTATTCTAACATATGAATATAAATATTAATATATAATATATGTATATATATATATAAATATATACAATTATGTATTTCCAATGAGCCCATACCCGAGTGGTAAGGGCTCCTGCTTGGCATCCAAGAGACCCGAGTTCAAAACCAGGTGGGGGCGAATTTCCAGGGTACTGTAGCAGTTACTGTAGCAGTTACTATAGTAATTACTGTTCGGTACTATAGCAGCCAAAACTATTCACCTGATTTGGGCCTTCGGGCCACCGGTTTTGGCCTACGGGTCTCAAGGGCCTTCGGTTTATCAAAGGCCTTTGGGCCACAGGACCTTCGGGACATAAAGACCATGGAGTAGCCCAGTTCAGAGTGAACATGCCCTAGAAGAGGATCAGGGCAACAAGATTAGCAGCCACTAGAAGCAGAACTAACCGAATTCGAAGAATGAGAGGGTATGACAGCCGCCATCGGGACCAGGCACCATGCAACTTTGTACGGGGCAATGCTAGCTGATCAACAATGAAAGGTGGGGAGCTAGGTGATCAATGACACCGAATCTGAGGAAGGGAAATTCTAGTGGGTTGGGCCTACGGGTCATGTTATGGGCATGGTATGCCTCTGGGCCTTTGGGTCATGTATTGCGGCTCAGTCGGGCCTTGTGCCTTGGGCCTACGGGTCATGTACGGGTTCCCCTTCAACCCTTAAAAGAGGGATTATCTATAATAAAATAAAAATAAGGCCTTCAGGCCATTCGGGCTATACAATTATGTATAATTATACTTACAGATACACACATATATAATATATATACATGTATATGTATATTGTATATATGCATTTATTTATTTATAAACACACACAAAAAAACATATTTTATAAATGTATTTAAAACTAATCTTATAAATATATATTAATATACGAATAAAAAAATATAACTAAAAATATAACTAAATAAATAGACATAAATATATATAAATATATGAATATATATATATTAATATAAATCTATATTAATATATGAATATATATATATTAATATAAATCTATATTAATATATGAATAAATGTAACTAAATATATATATAAATAAAGAGATATATCATTAAATGAAGAATAAAATAATACGAGTGAGTGGTAATGGTGCAGGCACGCAAGAGAGATACCTCAGGTTCGTATCGAAACATAGGTAGGGGTGAACGGGCAGGTGCAGGGGGGGATAACACTATTAGGGGGGGGGGTGCACCTAGAACTTTTAAAGGGGTGGTGGGGGTGTGCGCGGACGGGGCTTCCTAACACTGTTGAATGGGGGGGGGGTCTAGCGCTGTTAAAAGGGGGGTGGGTCTACTGTCCAATTTACAGACTTTTTTTTTTGAATTTTATCATCATTTTTTTAGCACTGAGTAAAAAGGAATTTATCAACGTTTTTTAGCGATGATAATGACTTTTTTAGCACTGATAAAACCCTATTTTTTAGTAGTGTGAGAATGAAATGAATGTGATGGGTTCACCCATAATTATATAGCATTCAAATGCATTGAGTAATGTTTAGTCTCATGAGATGTCATGCTGGGACAAGGAGTGAACCTGAATCCTTTATGGGACTTTGTCCTTCATTATTTCTTGGCAGTTAGCCTTGTTATATGTTTATGATGTAGTGTTTTAATATATTGACACATTTCATATATTTAATTTACGTTATCACACTATATTATGCCTCATTTTTCATGTATATGATTCTCACCCCTTTTTCTCTCCATTGATATGCCTATTGTATAACATATATTACTTTCTTCATATTATTAATGTTTATTCCCTCCCTTATTGGGATTTATAGCTCACCCCTTTATTATGTATGTCCCCAGGTTATCCCATGGAGTTTTAAGTGTGATCATGTTAAGGAAGTTTTCAATAAAGATGATATTTTCCTCTTTTAAATTGTTATATAATGTACCTAATTCCCAAAGACACTAGACTTATCAATATTCTAGGTTGTATTAAGTGTAATCCTATGTAATAAATCATGTATTAATGTAAAATAAAGAGATTGTTTGTCGTAGTTGGTATTAAAGGAAAATTTTAGTTGTTTTTGGGTTTAGGATTAGAAAACTCTAGCGAAATACTTAGGGATACGACTAAGTATAAGAAAACATCCCAAAATTTTGGTAAGTATAGAGTGAGAGGTTTATAAAGTAAATACATATCTATCTAGATACTATAAGTGGATGTGGATCTAGAATATATATATATGGATAAAACCTAAAAACACCATGTTGAGCTAGACACAATCGAGAAATAGTACATGACAATGAGCCTTACTGCACACCTGGTTTGACACTATCAAGGGATATGCTTTGGTAAATTCATAAACTCACTATAAACCATTATTAAGGGAACACAAATTCCTATAATAGTATATGTTAGGAAATAGATCACGAAGAACCTAGATTGAATCCTAAAGATTCATAAGTTAAGAAATAAATGTAATTTATAAGTTATCTCTTTAATGTCATTGAATTACCTTCTATGAATTTAATAGTTTTAAAATAATCATCACTATTTTTCCTTTTATTCTATTCAATGGCCAAAAATAGGAAGAATTAGATAAATAATCAATGTTACAGACAATGTGATGACTGCCCCAATGAGATGCCCAACCCAATGGGAGCATGAATCACAAACTTTATGATGATACTCTTTTAGCTGACTCAAGTTCTGAATAGAAACATGGATTATGAGGAGCATCCAAATCCCCCTAAGAGAGAACAAGCTATAATTGAGGGATTTATGCAACAAAGGCCTCCGAATTTCAATAGATCATCTAATCACTTAATCACATAATAATGAATCAAATCCAATGAGAATATCTTCTCTATATTTCAATGTTATAAACAAGAGAATGTTCTAATGGATTTTTATTTAATAGGGGGAGAATCTGATCAGTGGTGGACATTGATCAATAATATGAAGCCTGAGAAAGATATCGAAGCGATGGGTTGGAAAGAATTTCTGAAAATGTTTTTTAATAAATATTTTCCTCACACTCTCCAACTTAAAATGGAAAAGGATGTATTTTACCTCAAGAAAAAAGACAAAAAATCTATCAGGGCATATGAGGAAAACATCACAAGACTTTCATGATACACCTATGACTTTTTCATTACCCTAAAATTCAAGGTTGATGGCTTCTTTGGTGTGATAAAACCTAGTCTACAAAATCCATAGTGATCCATGACTTTGATACCTATGAAAAAATTGTCTGATGTGCCCTCAAAGTTGAAATGGAGATCGGAGAATCTCAAGGGTATCACAGGGATAAGAAGAGAAAAGTGGAGTTTAATTCTAGTAGTCCAATGGAGAAATCAGATAGTGCTAAGAAATTTAAACATCCCAATTGTCAAAGGTGTAGAATGAAGTACCTTGGAAAATTTCCTAAGGGGAATGATGAAATTCTTTAGGTGTAGGAAGGAAACCTAGCTAGTGATTATTGATAGGAGAAACCCACCAATGCGATGGAGGAAAGGAATGCTCCGATCAACCCTCAATGCATTTTCTATTGCTTCAACTACAAGGAACCATGGTACTTTGAAAACCAATGTACTAATCCAAGTTTTTTTAGAGACAACCAACAACCTTCAAGGTAGTAAGGGTGAGATTTTTCCATCACAACCACCAAGGTGGATCCTGACAATGAAGTGGTGATAGGTACTCTAGTTATTCATTCAATAATATCAAACATACTTTTTGATTATAGTTTTATGCATTCATTCATATCACGAAAGATTAGTAGAGCTATTAAAACATAGCCACAAAGCATGGGATTAGATATATCAGTGAAAATAAAAAATAAGGAACTTATTGCATCTAAAGTATATAACTCCTCACCTGTCAATGTTTGTGAGATGAATTCCCAGCGAACCTTATCATACTCCCTTTGGAATAACTTGATGTAATTTTGGGCATGGATTGGAGGGGGTGGATTTTGATCTGGGCGCAGATGTGAGTTTTTATGGCTTTTTGGTTTGTTTTTCCGTGGATTTGTCCTTTTGATTTAAATTTGGTGATCTTTGGTTCTCTTTCATCATGGCTAGTTCTCCCCTGCTCCTCTTCGGTTTTATCATCACCACTAGCTTGCTTCGGAACCCAGTTAGGTGTAGTCTTGGTTCTGATTGGAATAGATCCATGTCTAGAGTGATGTTTCTATTATAGGAAGATCAGGATTCCCTCATCGGTGGCATTTCCTTGGTGTGGGTTTGTTACATCCAGTCCTAGGTGATGATGGATTGGACTTGTGTCCCTTGGATTTCATTTTTGGATTCTTCACCTGTGGTGGTTGGGGTTCTCGTGGAGTGCGGCGGGGTCTTCTAGGATGGTGGCTGTTGGTGTTTTTGTGGAATCACGTTTGCTTGTAACTTTTCAGATTTTTTTGGGTTGGTTTTTGAGACTCTGATTATGACGATTCAGCCGAAATCGACCTCAAAGAACAATCCATAGAGGAGGATTCAGAGCAGGCAGTTCACCTATGCAGGCTGCATGGAATTGGATGTTTGAGAGGGTATGACGTCAGCCATCGGATTGGACCTATGCTTTGACACAAGACACTTTATAGACATACATTATTGCATCAGTGGAGTGCTTTAACATGTTTTAAATGCTGGAGAGAGGCAGATCCAAGGTGTTAGTCTAGGTTTTATTTTCTTGATCTTTGGGTCGTGGTATGTTTTTTTCCATGAAGTTTGTCTGGGTTTCCCCCTTCTTCTCTTAAAAGGGGGTTTATCATATCATATAATAAAAAAAATATAAGGCCTTAAAGCCATTCTAGGAGGAGAATATTATTTCCCTATGAGCAAGAATATCCAGATCAAATGATTGATTATAAGGATAATATCATCCTTGAATACATGACCATTACGAGGGAATACACTGATGTGTTTCCTGAGGAATTGCTCGGTCTTCCTCCTAGTTGAGAGGTTGAATTTTCAATTGATATTATACCCAGGGTATTACCATTAACCAAGAATCCATATAGAATGGATGATGTGGAACATGAGGAGCTAAATAAACAATAATAGAAGAATCTAGATAAAGGTTTCATACGCCCAAGTGCTTCACCATGGGGTGCACCAGTCCTATTCGTCAAGAAGAAGGATGGGTCAATGCACCTTTGCATTGATTATTTTTAAATCAATAAAATCATTACAAAGAAAAATTATCTTCTTCCACATATTTATGACTTTTTCAATCAGTTACATAGAGCACAAGGTGGAACTGCAGTCGGGATATTTCTATGTTAGGGTGAAGAAGTAGGATATCCCAAGACTACTTTTCGAACAAGGTACATACACTATGAGTTCATAGAAATTTCACTCAAACTCACAAATTCTCCAAAAATATTCATAGATTTAATGAATATATTATTTATAGATTACCTCAATAAATTTTTGGTCATCTTTATAGATGATATTCTAATATAATCCAAAAGAAAGGAGGAGCATGAGGAGCATCTGAGTACTACGATAAAGACCTTACAAAAGGAGAAGCTCTATGACAAGTGCAACAAATGAAAGTTCTAGTTGAATGAAGTTTTATTATTGGGGAATATCATCACAAGAAATAAAATATCTATAGACCCTTAAAAGATAGAAGAAATTTAAGGATGGTTGAGGCCAACATCTGTGACAGATATATATAGTTTCCTTGGATTAGCTGGGTATAATTGCCAATTTTTGAGAAATTTCTCACGATTATCAAACCATATAACCAAGATAACTCGTAAGGGAGTCAAGTTTTCTTGGAATGATGATTATGAAGAGAGATTAAAGGATTTAAAAAGGATTCTTATAATTTAATCTGTGATCAAACTACCCACAAGTGCAAAACTTTTCACAGTATTTAGATATGATTTGAAGAAGGGATCGAGCTGTGTGTTAATACAAAATGAAAAATTCATAGCCTATACTTCAAGGAAGTTGAAAGTTCACAAACATAAATACCTAATGCATGATCTGGAGTTGGATGCAATGATATTCACTATGAAAATATAGTGACATTATCTCTTTTGGGAGAAGTGTGAAATATATATGGATCAAAAAATCCTTGAGTATATATTCACATAGAAAGAGATGAATATGTGCCAATGAATATGGTTAGAGTTGATCAAGGACTATAAATGATAAATTCACTACCATACTAGTAAAGAGAATAATATGGAATACAATCTAAGTAGAAAGGATTCATCAATTATATCATTGATGAGAATTGAGAGGGATCCAATCTTCTTAAGTTTGAAAAGGATGGACATGTGAATCATAAATAAAGGAACATCATCAATCCTTTCACAAATTATTTCTCAACCATACATTATGGAGAGGATAAAGGATGATCAAAGAAATGATATGTAAATTTAAAATAAAGTGTAAACTATAATAAAAGGGAAATCATCATATTTTATGTTAAGGAAGGGGTTGTAATATTTGGTTCACGACAATGTGTACCATCAAATCTTGAGTTAAATAAGAAGATGTTGAATGATGCACATAGTTAAAATTTATTCATCCATCTAGAAAGAACAAAGATGTATCAAGATCTCTGAGAGTACTATTGGTGGGATAATATAAAGAAAGAGATTGCAGAAAATATATCAAAGTGCCTGGTATGTCAAAAAGTGAAGGATGAAAGAAAAAAGTCTAAGGAAATGATGTAACCATTACCCATACTAACATGGAAATGGGAAAAAATCACCATGGACTTTGTCATAGTACTTATGAAGGAATCTATAGGAAACAATGATATATGGGTTGTGGTGGATTTTCTTACAAAGACAACTCACTTTATCACAATTTGATAGGAATTCTCACTGGATTAACTTGCACAGATATACATAAGAGAAGTGGTGATGCTACATGGAGCACCACTATCGATTGTATATAATTGAGATCCAAGATTTACGTCTATGTTCTGGAAGAGTCTTCATTGTGCTCTAAATACTGAGTTAAACTTAATCATGACTTATCACCCCCAAACTGATGGCCAATTTGAGCGGACTATCCAGACACTCGAGGACATGTTGAGAGAATGCTCAATTGACTTTAAAGGAGGATGTGAACAACATTTTCCTCTAGTCAAGTTCTTATAAAATAACACTTTCCACTCAAGCATTCAAATAGATCTCTATGAATCCCTTTATAGAAAAAGGTTCAGAATACTTGTATGCTGGGATGAAGTTGGGGAGTGAAAACTACAAGGTCCTGAAATTGTTGAGGAAATAGTAGAAAAGGTTAAGACCATTCAGTAGCACATCAAGGCTGCTTAGATTCGACAGAAGATTTATGATGATAATAATTGATGAGAAATAGAGTTTGATGTTGGAGAAATGGTATTCATCTACATATCACCATGGAATAAAGTTATGAGATTTGGTAAGAAAGGAAATCTTAGTCCAAGATACATCAGTCCCTTTGAGACCCTTGATCGCATCAGAGCGGTGGCCTATCGACTAACACTCCCACCGAACCTATCTCAAGTACATGATGTATTCCATGTATCCCTCTTGAGAAAATACATACCATACAACTCACATGTACTCAATCCAGAGGTGGTACCATTAGAGAATGATATCTCATATGAGGAGTAGCTGGTGAATATTATAGACTACATAGACAAAGTTCTACAAAATAAGACAATGCACCAAGTAAAAGTGCTATAGATAAATCACAATTTTGAAGAAGTGATGTGGGAACCAAAGGAGGTGATGAAACAAAGTTACCCTCATCTGTTTTAATGTGGGAAATAAAAAATTTTAGGGTGAAATTTCTAAAGGGGGTGAGATTGTAACGACCAGAACTTTTATAAATAAAATTATCCTTGTAATTTAATTAAATGTCTTATTATGTATTATGGTTATAGAAAAAATGCACATACTTGGATTTATTATATCATATTTTAAATACCGTTAATAATATTAACCATTGATAATATAGTCATTGAATAGTGATCACATGATTAGTATACATATAGGCTTTTAACAAATCTAATTTACACAGACACAGGAAGTGATGACCTTAACCAGTCTGATCGTACCCTATGAATCCCATTTATCAGAGCTACTAAGGGAGATAAAATCTATGGTAATTTTTCTTGATCAAGCCCAAGTTGAGATCCAATAACTTAAGCATGAGAGAAACCATTTATAGGAGAATTTAAAGCTTATAGATATCACATCCCAAACCATGTTCTTTGAACCACCCCATGAAAATCTCACTGTCACACACCTTACTCTTAGGGTGTTTGCTGGTGTATTAAAGGAATATGTATTTTGGGGTAATATTCAAATTCAGTTAAGGAATTTATTTTCACAAATTAATGTATTTTTGAAATAAATAATATTTTAATAAAATATTATCATTAAATAATGTTTATTAAATATAAATAATCATATAATTTTTATGAGTTCAAATTTAATTTTTATAAGTGTTCAAAAACCATTATTATCAAAAAACCCAACATTTCTCAATAAACATTGATTCTATTTTAAAAGTGAAAATTCATATATATAGATTTTTTTGATAAAATGGATATTATTTTAGGAATTAGAACATTGAAATCATCCTATAGTTATTTTTTCATAATTTTCCGAGAAAATCAAAATTTCAGGTAAAAATTAAATACCATATAAATATACAGTGTGTATTATGACATCATAATGACCCAAAATTGATGTAATAAATACTATAAAAGGTATCCATGAACAAATTTATGTTTTACCTTAAAATAATGAGATTTTAATTTTATTTTATTAATTTTATAAATACATTATGAATCCTCTAAAACCATTAATATATTTGAAGGTTTTAAATTCATTTCTTTAAGAGTATGAATCACCTTCACATAATCAATGGAATTATTTTATTAATTTCATCCCTATGAATTATAAAATAATTAAAACCACTCCTATTTGGCAAAAACCATGAGAGAAAACCATGATAAGGTTTTTTGTTTTGGTTATTGTAACACCCCAAGTTTCCACGATACGCTTCTCTTTCAATAATGCAATAGCTTGCATTGTACGCAAGTTCGAGATTCTAACACACCGCGACCAATAAAAATAGCCATTATGAATACTAATACCAACTTTTTGAAATTATATATATTTTATATTTCAAAATGGACTTCATTTTTGGATTCGGAATATCGAAATTAGCCTATGTTGATTTTTTGGTATTTTTCTGAGAACTTCCAATTTTTTTTATGAATAGTGAAAAATACTTAAAAACAAATTTTTTAATCAAAATAATTTATAGTGATAAATTATACTATTAAGTGTTTTTAAATTATAATTAGAATATATTTTTACAATTTTATCCAATGGTGTTCATTATAATTAATTTCACTTTGAAATTGGACATAAACAATTGTCAATCTTTTGATATATATTGTTTCTTAAAAACACGCTATTTGTTGCGACAAAGGGAATTAATTATAAAATTAATTAATGAAACTTATATGTTTGGAATTTTTTAAAATAGACACCATTTTTGAATTCGGAATATCAATTATAGCTTAGGGTGAAATTTTGGCATTGTTCTGAAAAACTTCAATTTTTGAGGAATAGTGAAACCACTAAGTGGTAGTTAAAAAACTAGTTTTTCGTTTAAATGAAACATTACCACTTCTATGATTTGATTTTCAAAAATATTACATACATGGTTGTCATTAGGAATTAAAATGTGGTTCAATAGGATTAAAATAATTTTTAGTGAATAGTAACTTTTAAGTTTAATTAATCGCGATTAAAGGTAATTAGTGAAATTTAAGGTAAAATGATATTATAAAAATATGAAAATATCTTGACACTTGTCACACCCTTATTGGATGAGTCATGGCCGACCAAGACAATCCATGGGTCAACTTGGGGACCCCATGGAGCCACTTGGGTAAGAAAATGACATTAATAACTTTTTATTTAAAGTAAAAATAAAATTGTCACAAACATGTGTTGTTTTACTAAAACAATTATTACATGGGGTTATATAAGTTAACTTTTTTACTATAAATATTCATTGGAAATATAAAAATATTTCCTACATCATGGTAATTTTTTTATAATTTTTGGACATTAAATAAATTAAATTTTTTATGACACAATGATGATGCAGCGATTACCTCATTAATTAACGATTTAAATAAAATGAAAAGATAATGTAAAATCTAAAACTTACACTTGTCAAAAACCTATTGTATGAGTATATTTAGAACCCTTATCAACTTATACTCTAAATATATCATTTTTGGACCTTTAAAATCTGAAAATCATTTCATAATAATGTAACATTTCATGACTTTCCAAGAGTGCCCCTCCTCTCCTCTTATAAAAGGCCCCCACCACTACCACCTTATTCACACCTTAAAAGCCATTTGGCTCGGCAAAAATCTGCCCAAATACTCTATCAACTTCCCTCTCTTACTCCTAGAAGCCTAAATTTGGGCAGAAGTCTTCCCAAGGAAGCCTTTGGCTCAAATCAAAAAGAGTTACCCGATTTTAAGGTAATGTCTTCTCTTGTGTTCTTTTGTTTTATTTTGCTTCTCCAACCCCCTAAAATCTTTTTATTACTTTATTTTGTAACAAAAACAGTATATTCAATATACTAGGATGTTTTTATGAGAAGTATTTGATTTACACTTACACACACCTTCGTCTAATGGTTAATGAACATACTGTTTCTGTGGGTGGCGAAATACTGCCTCACGAAACGATGACTGTTCAATCTTCTTTTAACACCTCTCACGGTGGCCATTATGATGAAAATATTTTTTATATATGATATATATTATGTTTATGTTTTCCTTATGATTCTGTATTTCTCATTTATGACATACCTTTATGATTTCCATTATAGATAAACGCGATAATTTTATTTTAGGATGTGCGGACTACCGCCCCCTCAAAGTGATTTGAATCGTTAATGCCATATGTGGGATGTATAAAGGATGGAGTAAATGATATTATATATTATATTATACTGGAATTATAATATACCTTTATATCATTATGATTTCATTCCATTGAATATGAAATAGAAATGAAAGTAGCGTTCATGCGTACGTACGGCTTACCGTCTCCATGAACGGTGCATTTCATTTCTTACCTCTAAATGTTATGTAATATTATAAATGAATGTATATACTGGATATGTATGATAAATATGATATCTATATCGTGAATATAATTCTATATATAATGGATATTTTACCACACGAACAACTAGTAATTATAAGAAGTTTATTTTTGACTCAAGTACCAAAGATCGACAAAACGACCGTTATTAAATTAAATAATTACATAATGTTCATAACATGGTAATAAGTGATATAAAAGGAATAATTAACGTGAAAAAGGTTCTTAAGAAAATAGAAATTAACTCTAGTTTATTATTCAGGAGATTAAAGAACAATCGAGTCAAGTCGGACATGAGGTAAGGGAACTTCTTAACCCAATTCCCATTCTTTGGGTTGAACCTATCATTCTTATTTATGTTGTTCTTTGATTATGTGAGAAATGAATTTTTATATCTTATCATGTATTTATACTTTCTTTATGTGAGTTTATAGTGAATACACATGAGCGATCTATTTTATTTACAAAATGATCTTTGTAAGGGACTTCGTCTCAATCTCCATTCATTGAGGCATATTTTGTTTTATACACAAATTTCTTTTATACGGTGTATAAACTCATTTGAATTTTACGTTTATTCAAAAGGAATATTTTTATATGAAGTGTTTTACTAAACGAAAAAAATGAATGTTTTTTTGTCGTATGTATGCGGCGACAACGACTTCTCCGCCGCTATGACCATTATTTGAGTTTCGGCTTCCTCTACAAGCCATAACTTTTTTTAAATGAAAAATAAATACCAAGTTTTAATTTTCTTTTATTCTGGTATTGAAAAGGGTTTTGATAATGTTTTTATTATATCAATGTGTTGTATTGATATCTTGTGATTGAAATATGGAAATGTTATTTTTCGTTTATGCATGTTTTATGTGATACGATTATGTTATTGTTTATGATATGTTTAAAAATGTTCATATGAGGAATTAATTGGACTTAATAAGTGACGGGTGGAGCCCGCTATAGCTCCTCGATGCATCAGTAGGTCTCATGAGACAAACTAGTGTCTTGGCACGAGGCCTTGAAAAAATCTTATTTGTAGTCTTGGCACGAGGCCTTGGCTACGTGGTTATGATAGTCTGGCATTATGCATTTCATCATTATGAAAGTGGTTATTGATATTGCATGTGATTATTCGACCAGTAGAATATCCATGTGAATAATTAAATGGAATTATCTCATTTTAATTTTGCCATATTATGTTTAAGTTCAAGTTTAAATGGCTTTTGTTTTAGTTATACATTGCCTTAAATGTTTATGTTTATTTATGAAAGCTTCTGCTATATTGTTATCCTTACTGAGCATCTGAGCTCACCCCTTTCAATGTTTTATTTTTCCCAGGATGTGAAGAAATATTTTATGACTGACCTACAGGGATAGTCTGAAGGGGATAGAAGTGTGGACTATGGAGACTATGTTATTGTAGTTTTTCACTTTATGATGTAATGTAACATTTATGAATGTATCTAGTGTTTACAAGGCTACTAAACTAATCGGTCTTTCGAGACTTGATCTTTTGTGATCATGCCAATGTTACGCAATAATGCACTGACTTTGTGTAACTGGGGTTGGGGCATTACAATTGGTATCAGAGGCAGTTTAGTACTAACCTTGGAAGCTAGATTTAGATAAACTCTGATTAGAGCACATAGCCCTAAGATAGACTTTGAGGATTAGTATAGAAGAACTTCCTAGAATTTTGGTATTATAGAGATTTTGTGAGTTTTCCGAGCAATACATCCCTGTCTAGATACGAGCACGTAGAGGCAGCTCTGGCACAGATGTACCTAGGGGTAAAACCCAAAAACACCGCTTTGAGCTAGACTCGAACGGGAACTGGTGCACGACAACGGGCCTTGCTGCACTCTTGGTTACGACACTCCTGGGGGATATGATTAGGATAATTCTCATTTTCATTAAAAATCATTATGAAGGGTTTATGAGTATATAATTCCTTAAAGAAAACATTTTTATGATTATGGATTATATCCATAAATAGTTCAATTTATGTTAAGTGTTTTGAAAGTTTGTTATTATGTATTTTGATTCATAAACTAATCTAGTTTATGAAATTGTTTAGAAATAGAGCCTAGTGGGAGGAATGGAAACCGTATCAATGCACACACTCCATGTAGGGATTTACCTCCTGCTCAAAATAATTATAGTGGAGCTGGTGATACAACTGGTGCTGATCAACTTATCACCATACTGGTACAACTCACTCAGGTTATGAATAATAACCTTACTTTTATGAATCACCCTGATCCGCAATGTGGAGGATCAATGTTAGACCGCTTTATGAGGAAAAAACCACTAACATTTAATGGGGGTACAAATCCATTAGTAGATGAGCAATGGATAAACTCCTTATAGAAAATATTTCATGCCTTGGGGAGTAGTGAAAGGGAAAAGGTTATCATGGCAGTTTACCACCTCACTGGAGATGCTGATCAATGGTGGTCATTGATTCAAAACACAAAGGAAGATGATGAAGTATCGAATATGGAATGGAGGGAGTTCAAAGAACTTTTCTTAGAAAAATACTTTCCACATGACCATCAAGCAGATATGGAAAGGCAATTTCTGAGTCTGAGACAGAAGGAGGATGAGAATGTCGCAAAGTATGAGGCTAACTTTACAAGGTTAGAGAGGCATACTCTATATTATATACGTAACCCAAGAAGTAAGATTTATTGTTTCTTTGATGGGTTAAAACCATTTCTCCGTCAAGCATTAGTCTCACAAACCTTCTTGTCGTACGAAGATATTGTCTCATGTGCTATCAAGATAGAAAAGGAATTCTCTAAATATTATGACAATAAATTAAAGCAAGAGAAAAAGAGAACGGTGGAAAAAGAGACAGATAAAGGGAAAACGGGAAAGAAGGATTTTCCATTATGAGATAATTGTGGGAAGAATCACCCCGATACTTGCCTAAAAGGAATGGGAGTTTGTTATAAATGTGGAGAAAAAGGTCACCAGACTCATGATTACAAGGGAAAGAAAGAGGCTATCAATTTTGAATGCTACAATTGTAGGGAAATGGGGTATTATGCAAATGAATGTACTAAGCGTCAGAGAAACTTACCTCATAAAAGGATAAGGGATAAAGGACAATCTTATGCTGTTACTACAATTGAAGTGGAATAATTAATGTATTGGTGCTTTTGGACTCAAGGATTATATTCTGGTTATAAGAATAATGTGATATATATAAGGATTGTACTGCAGTACTTGTTGTTTTCATTAAGGTTTTAATATGATGAAGGTAATCATAATTTTGTATGTGACAATAAGAGAAAATTTACTTTGTTTGAGGAATCTGATGATACAATTGATTTTGGAATTTAGAGACCTTTTAGAGAATGTCTGGACAGAGGTATTTTGGATAACTATAAAGGTTGGAATGGATTAAGATGAACCTTGGATATTATTGTTTAAGGTTAAAACATTTATGACGATTATTTTTGGAATATTATAATACTATAGTTTTAGGAAAAGGACAACCTACAGGTTGGGGGATAACCCGTCACATCGGACAAAGCTGTAGGAATCGAACCCACAACCATAGTGCGACAAACCTTTATTACCTACCACTAGCCTACAGGAAGTACCTGGTTATTAAAAAATAGTTTTCCTAATCTAAATGGTATGTGGTAATATTTGGAACCTTATACAATTAGGATAAATAGAATATTTTTGAGCTCTGTTACCATTTGGAGTGAAAGATGGGTTTATGGTAAAAATTTATTAAAGAATTAAAGTCTACATGACAAGTAAGTATATTTCCTTACATTCTTAGTAAATCTCTTAAATAAATTCCTCAACTTTATGAAAGGAAACTTAAAACAAAAACGTTGTCGGTTAACTTTTCTAACTGGGGATTCAATGACCGTTTAACCAATCACAAGTTTGTGAGTTTCTTGTGGTTAAATTTCTCCTAATCATGTTTTCTACAACTCTCCATCAGAACTTTATGGTTTGTTTTTCCTCCATATCCATATTTTCATAGAATCCTAGTATGGGCTATCTCGGGTGACCTTTTTACTTCTCTTTCTTTCTTTTAAAGTTATATTTTTATTAACCTTATTTCCGATGTGGGTTTTCCACAAAGGTATTTTCTATTTTCAAACTTTTATTTTCGAAGAACAATTTCAAATTGCGAGGATGTAATTTATTGAAGGAGGGGAGAATGTAACACCCTAAGCTTCCACGATACGCTTCTCTTTCAATAATGCAATAGCTTGCATTGTACGCAAGTTTGAGATTCTAACACACCGCGACCAATCAAAATAGCCATTATGAATAGTAATATCCACTTTTTGAAATTATATATATTTTATATTTCAAAATGGAATTGATTTTTGGATTCTGAATATCAAAATTAGCCTATGTTGAATTTTTGGTATTTTTCTGAGAACTTCCAATTTTTTTATGAATAGTGAAAAATACTTAAAAACAACTTTTTAAATAAAAATAATTTATAGTGATAAATTATACCATTGAGTGGTTTTAAAGTATAATTATAATATATTTTTACCATTTTATCCAATGGTGTTCATTATAATTAATTTCACTTTGAAATTGGACATAAACAATTGTCAATCTTTTGATATATATTGTTTCTTAAAAACACGCTATTTGTTGTGACAGCGGGAATTAATTATAAAATTAATTAATGAAACTTATATGTTTGTAATTTTTTAAAATAGACATCATTTTTGAATTCGGAATACCAATTATATCTTAGGGTAAAATTTTGGCATTGTTCTGAAAAACTTCAATTTTTGATGAATAGTGAAACCACTAAGTGGTAGTTAAAAAACTATTTTTTCGTTTAAATGAAACATTACCACTTCTTGTGATTTGATTTTCAAAAATCCGACATACATGGCTGTCATTAGGAAGTAAAATGTGGTTCAATGGTATTAAAATAATATTTTGGTGAATAGTAACTTTTAAGTTTAATTAATCGCGATTAAAGATAATTAGTGAAATTTAAGGTAAAAATGATATTATAAAAATATGAAAATATCTTGAAACTTGTCCTAACCTTATTGGATGAGTAATGGAAGACCAAGACAATCCATGGGTCAACTTGGGGACCCCATGGGGCCACTTGAGTAAGAAAATGACATTAATAACTTTTTATTTAAAGTAAAAATAAAATTGTCACAAACATGTGTTGTTTTACTAAAACAATTATTACATGGGGTTATATAAGCTAAATATTTTACTATAAATATTAATTGGAAAGATAAAAAGATTTCCTACATCATGGTGATTTTTTTATAATTTTTGGACATTAAATAAATTAAATTTCTTATGACACAATGATGATGCAGCGATTACCTCATTAATTAACGATTTAAATAAAATGAAAAGATAATGTAAAATCTAAGACTTACACTTGTCAAAAACCTATTGTATGAGTAGATTTCGAACCCTTATCACCTTATACTCTAAATATATCATTGTGGGACCTTTAAAATCCGAAAATCATTTCATAATAATGTAACATTTCATGACTTTCCAAGAGTGCCCCTCCTCTCCTCTTATAAAAGGCCCCCACCACTACCACCTTATTCACACCTTAAAAGCCATTTGGCTCGGAAAACCTCTGCCCAAATACTCTATCAACTTTCCTATCTTACTCCTAGAAGACTCAATTTGGGCAGAAGTCTTCCCAAGGAAGCCTTTGGCTCAAATCAAAAAGAGTTACCCGATTTTAAGGTAATGTCTTCTCTTGTGTTCTTTTGTTTTATTTTGCTTCTCCAACCCCCTAAAATATTTTTATTACTTTATTTTGTAACAAAACAAGTATATTAAATATACTAGGATGTTTTTATGAGAAGTATTTTATTTACACTTACACACACCTTCGTCTAACGGTTAATGAACATACTGTTTCTGTGGGTGGCGAAATACTGCCCCACGAAACGATGATTGTTCAATATTCTTTTAACACATCTCATGGTGGACATTATGATGACACTATTTTTTATATATAATATATATTATGTTTATGTTTTCCTTATGATTCTATATTTCTCATTTATGGCATACCTTTATGATTTCTATTATGGGTAAACGCGATAACTTCATTTTAGGATGTGCGGACTACCGCCCCCTCAAAGTGATTTGAATCATTAATGCCATATGTGAGATGTATAAAGGATGGAGTAAATGATGTTATATATTATATTATACTGGAATTATAATATAACTTTATATCATTATGATTTCATTCCATTAAATATGAAATAGAAATGAAAGTAGCATTCATGCGTACGTACGACTTACCGTCTCCATGAACGGTGCATTTCATTTCTTACCTCTAAATGTTATGTAATATTATAAATGAATGTATATAATGGATATGTATGATAAATATGATATCTAAATCATGAATATAATTCTGTATATAATGGATATTTTACCACATGAACAACTTGTAATTATAAGAGGTTTATTTTTGACTCAAGTACCAAAGATTGACAAAACGACCATTATTAACTTAAATAATTACATAATGTTAATAACATGGTAATAAGTGATATAAACGGAATAATGAACCTGAAAATGGTTCTTAAGCAAATAGAAATTAACTATAGTTTATTATTCATGAGATTAAAGAACGATCGAGTCAAGTCGGACATGAGGTAAGGGAACTTCTTAACCCAATTCCCATTATTTGGGTTGAACCTATAGTTCTTATTTATATTGTTCTTTGATTATGTGAGAAATGAATTTTTATATCTTATCATGTATTTATAATTTATTTATGTGAGCTTATAGTGAATACACATGAGCGATCTATTTTATTTACAAAATGATCTTTGTAAGGGACTTCATCTCAATCTCCATTCATTGAGGAATATTTTGTTTTATACGGTTTATAAACCCCTTTGACTTTTATGTTTATTCAAAAGGAATCTTTTTATATGAAGCGTTTTACTAAACGAAAAAAATGAATGTTTTTTTGTCGTACGTATACGGCGACAACGACTTCTCCGCCGCCGTGACCATTATTTGAGTTTTGGCTTCCTCTACAAGACATAACTTTTTTTAAATGAAAAATAAATACCAAGTTTTAATTTTCTTTTATTCTGGTATTAAAAAGGGTTTTGAAAATGTTTTTATTATATCAATGTGTTGTATTGATATCTTGTGATTGAAATATGGAAATTTTATGTTTCCTTTATGCATGTTTTATGTGATACGATTATGTTATGGTTTATGATATGTTTAAACCTGTTCATATGAGGAATGCATTGGACTTAATAAGTGACGGGTGGAGCCCGCTATAGATCCTCGATGCATTGGAAGGTCTCATGAGACAAACTAGTGTCTTGGAATGAGGCCTTGACAAAATCTTATTTGTAGTCTTAGCACAAGGCCTTGGCTATGTGGTTATGATAGTCTGGCATTATGAATTCCATCATTATAAAAGTGGTTATTAATATTGCATGTGATTATTTGACCGGTAGAATATCCATGTGAATAAGTAAATGGAATTATCTCATTTTACTTTTGCCATATTATGTTGAATTTCAAGTTTAAAAGGCTTTTGTTTTAGTTATACATTGCCTTAAATGTTTATGTTTATTTATGAAAGCTTCCGCTATATTGTTATCCTTACTGAGAATCTGAGCTCACCCCTTTCAATGTTTTATTTTTCCTAGGATGTGAAGAAATATTTTATGACTGACCTACAGGGATAGTCTGAAGGGGATAGAAGTGTGGACTATGAAGACTATGTTATTGTAGTTTTTCACTTTATGATGTAATGTAACATTTATGAATGTATCTAGTGTTTTCAAGGATACTAAACTAATCGGTCTTTCGAGACTTGATCTTTTGTGATCATACAAATGTTACGCAATAATGCACCGATTCTGGGTACCTGGGGTCGGGGCGTTACAATTATTTTATTATATAGAGTCCAAAACCTATGTTTTAGAAATAATAAATAAATCCTCATTTATTTCCTATATAAACCCACCCAATATCGCACTTATCTTTACTCAAAATTATTTTAGCATGACCTTAATATTATATCCTCTATATAGAGTCCTCAAAAGGTTCCTCCAATCTCTCAAGAAGTCCCTCCCAAGTATTTGGATTCACATACTCAAGTAAGGTATCTTTTCCTTCTCCTCTTTATTACAGTTTCTTAATTACCTTATGGATTCTATTTCTAATTCCTATTATTGGGATATATTTTTACATGTACCTATTACTGTAATTTTTTTTCCAAATGATGATAGACCAATTTTCTCTCATCAACCCATTTTATGAATTTTTAAGTGATGCCGTTATACTGCAGAAATTTCACTATGATTTTCCATGAAAAACAAATGTGTAGTGAATACCCATATAAAATTCCTATCAATGGTGTTCACATTTATGGACTTATACTTATTTTATTGGGGACTTACACAATCATTTTTTTGGAATAAAATATTATAATGAATGAATCCATGTTGTATGATCCATGTGACACACTTAAGCATGGGAATTAAATGAATGTGATGGGTGCGCCTGAGATTATATAGCGCTCCAATGCATTGAGTAATGTTTAGTCTCATGAGACATCATGTTGTGATAGAAAGTGAACCTAATTCCTTTATGTGACTTCTTACATTATGAAATATTTGTAGTTATCCTTTACCAATGTTTATGATGCAGTGTTTTAATATTTTTCCACATTTCCCATGTTTCCTTTATGTTATCGTGCTATATAATGCCTCATTATTCATGTTTATGATTATAACCTATTTTTTTGCTCTGTTTATATGCCTATGGTCTATTATATATTAATTTATTCATGTTATTGTATGTTTATTACCTTATTGGGCTTTATATATCACCCATTTTTTATGTATGTCCCCAGGTTATCCCATACAATTTTATGTGTGAGCATGTTAATAAAGTTTTCAATAAAGATGATGTTTTTCTATTTTAAATTGTTATGTAATGTACCTAATTCACTAAGACACTATAATTATCTATATTATGGGTTGTATTAAGTGTAATACTAGGTAATAAATCATATATTAATGTGAAATAAAGAGATAAGTTATTATAGTGGCCTTATGCGAGATGAGGACTAATGTTTCCAAGACTTTCCAAAGGCATGGTTTCCTAGGAGTTTTGGTTAATTGATGAATTAACCTCCATGGTAGAGGAGACATTGAAGTAAATCGGGTACCATGAGATAGTTGAATCCTAGTTGGACCTGGATGCACATTGTTGAAAGACGTGGTGTTAGGTGTTGGTTGAAGGAGAGTGTAGCTTGTTTTTGTGTGAATGTGGATCAGAGAGATCCATACATGAATTTTGATGGAATCTCACTATACTCCTAGTTAGATACAATCATGATCTATCTTGATATCATCCTGATTATGCTGAGGGAGAGTCGACTCTACGGTGAGATTCTTTTCCTTTTAAACATATTTCTTGGATTGGTAGAGGAACTCGTTGAAGTTGCGCTCATGGAGCGGTATAAGATAAGACTTATGGTGGGGAGTGCACAATTGGACATTGAGGGTGGTGAACTTAATTTTTAGTTGAAATTCAGAATTTTATGTGGGGTTTTGAGCTTACAGTTTGGTTGTGAGATGATGATAAGGGTATTCCTATGGTGAGGAGTACTGGATCAGCTGTAGTTAAGTGTCTTCTATGTGAAGATAGTTATTGACACTATGAGACTGGTCGTAGGACAATCCATATAATGTAGTTACATAGATAATCATGTTGAGAGCATGAATAATAGTTTTACCACCAGGATTCTCAGAAAAGAGAAAGTTTATGGTGGGGAGATTATAAAGACCCTTGTTTTTTCGGACTATAATTTTGAGAAAATTTTTTAATTTTTTCTTTCGAATGTTTATAAGGGGTAATATGGTAATTTACACCCTATAAGATGACTTTAGATATTTTTTTGACCACTTATTTTGTCCTGGAATAGGGTATTTACTCTAGGATGAGAGTTTTTTAGAATTATGAGACGTTCAAATTTTATCATAATAATTAATAATTAATAATTATTAATTAATAATTAATTAATTAAATATTAATCTATTCGTGTAGGTTAGTTTGAATATATCTTTTAAAAAGAGCTTCAGATTGAGATTTTATCTCTGACGTTGAGTATGGAATACTGAGTTTTTCTTAGGTGGGGCCTAAACTCAGTTTGGGAATTGGGGTTGGGCTAGACACCCTTTTCGTTTTCTTTCATTTTTCTTTTATTTTTATTTTTATTTTATTTTTTATTTTATTTTCTTTTATTTCTCCCTACTGACTTCTCATGCATTCCCCTATGGGCTTCCCCCTTCACACCACCGAGATAGAAAATGGTGAGGAATGAGAGAGGGAGGGAGGGAGGGAGGGAGGAGGAACGAGGTACCACCATAGAGTCCAAGACGTGCTGGATCATCATGTGGTAACCATGGAGTGTGTAAACGGGTGATGCTTTGACAGATTTCACCCAAAGATAGGTTGTTTTTAAGTTTTTACTGTAGATCCTTGTAGATTTTCCATTTTCAAGTTTTAATCCCCCTATCATGCTTGTTTAGGTCTTATTGTGGGTTGATCTATTGTTTTTATAGAAAAATTAGGGTTTTTGAGCGATTTGAGGGGTTTCCCATTCAGTAATCCCAATCACACGATGTGTAGTTCAGGAGCACACACTATGTGTTCTTCATGTTCGGGGAAGATGATCTTTTAGAAGTAAACACCATGTATAGGCTATACACACCATATACTGGGAATCTTCCATGTAGCCAAGTACTTGTCCAGACAACCCATGTAGGGGCACATGTCCATGTAGAATACATGACCAGACCCCGGGTGGGTTGCACATCGTGTAAAGTTACATGACCAGACCAAGTACATGGTTAGGACATGTGAGGTATACTGGTTGGTACCCCATGAAGGGTACACACAATGTACATATTTTACACACTGTTTACATGGGCTTACATGCCATGTCCTACTGAAGTACACACCTTGGTGGGGCTGTGAGGATACACACCATGTTCTAGGGATGACAAGTCGTGCACTCCTCCTTTTCTACCCTTTTTAGTAGTTTTCATGTTTTTTGTATCTTAAAACCCAAGAGTCATAAGTGGACCTATGAGTAGTCCATTCTGAGAATATTTTCACATAGATTGTGATGGGGAAACCCTTGTGGTGATTTAAAGACACCTACATGGTGTTTTAGTATTTTCTTGAATGAAGAGGTTCTTCCTCCAGTAACCGAACCTAGTTTTCTTTTGAGAGTGAGAATTTTATCTGAGATGGGACATGATTCATATTCCATGACTAATGCTTTTGTATATTTTCCCTTGAGGATGTATCCCTTGTGAGATGTGCCCTTCTATACCAGGAGGCCATGAGGTTAGTTGCTTCTGAGGATCCCCTATAGGATTCCTCAACTTACATTTCGAACTAGAGGATCTCATGTAGGATGACTTTATCTTATTTCTATTACCAAGGGTCCCCTAAGGGATGAATTAATTTACATGATAACCTAGGTAATTCCTCATTGGATCCATTTACCTGTGTACTGTTATGAGGATCCCATGTAGAATGCCTCTACCTTATTACATCACTTTGAGGGTCCCATGTAGGACAACTCTGTTTATGTACCATTTTTGAGGATCCCATGTAAGATTCATCCATTTTCCTTCACATATAAGGATCCTGAGTAGGATGAATTCACTTATGTGTATACCTCAAGGATACCAAGTAGGATGCCTCTCTGGCGTTTTGGATTAAGGGACCTAGTGGGTGCCCCGATGTTGATTGACCCTAAGCTAGTACATCAAGTTTGGGTATAGATGGTAGCGGGTGTCACCATAGAACCCGTTATAAACTTGTAAGCCTACCAGGCTATGTCAGTCGTGGTGGGTTAATTGTTTTTCCACACTCACTCTTTTATTTATTTAAGCATTCACCCATTTACTATTGATGTAACAATAATTACCATAAGTACTTCTTGGTTAGTGGCTGAGGAGCCTAACGAGATGCTTCATTATTTCTCTTTGGGATACCTAGAAATTATTCTTGTGATATGTCTTATTCATTATTAGGATTCCCATACATATTTCCTGGGATCTGGATTTTGAGCCATGCTATTTATTATATTCACTGGTATACCTAGAGGTACTACATGGGACCTGACTATTAAGCCTATATGTTTGATTATTATATTATTTGGATTTCTGGAGGTGCTTCATGGTATCCATACTTTGAGCCTATGATTATGATATATGGGCATGGAATCCCTAGTAATGATACTCATGGATGATTATGCTCTCCCAAGTGATGAAGATGATCCTGCTCTCCTCTATTTGACATGTGATAGGATGATTATGCTCTCCGCATTCTAATTATACTCATGGATGATTACACTCTTCTAAGTGATCGGGATGGCTATTATCTCCCTAATAGATTACCAAACCATGGTGTTGGGTATGGAGTTCCACATTATTATATACTCATGGATGATTAATGTCTCCTGAGTGATAAGGATGATTCCACTCTCCCTGATTAGAGACCTCAAGGGGTGGGAATGATGTCTCACTAATGAGATATTCTTATAGTTTTCCTAAGGTTAATACCCTTAGGGTTCATCCGAGTCACAATTTTGTGACTGCCTATGGACTGGGACCTAGGGATCAAAAATTCACTACTGGAAATGGGGTCTTTCCCAACGGTTCTGAACCATTGGGAAAGCCTGCAGAACCGTTGGTATATGTTATACCAATAGTTTTACAAACTGTGGGGAAGTAAGACATTGGGAAAACCTATCCCAATGGTTTACAAAGAACCATTAGTATAGGTTAGTAAAATTACCAAACCCTTGGCATAGGTTTTACCAACGGTTTACACAAAACCGTTGGTAAAACTAAGGAAATCAACTCTTTCCCAACAGTTTAGAAACCATTGGGAATGGATTTTTCCAATGGTTATCATTGAACCGTTGGAAAAAAAATCCCTAGAAACCTTTCCCAATGGTTTGTAAACCGTTGGGAAAGGGTTATTGCAAGACTATGCCAACGGTTTGAAACCGTTGGCATAGGCTATGCTGTGCAAATTGCACAGCAGCCTGCAATTTGCACAACAGCCTCTAATGATGTCCATTCTCCTCCTTTCCAATTACTATACCTGCAATAAAAAACTAAGACATACATATAGAGAACAAATTCATACACATTTAACATATAATGCATTCCTGAACTATACACATCCAGAATTAAATAATAATTCATAACGTAATTATAAACATACATAATTGATTTAGAATTCAATTTAAAATTTAGATGAAAATTATATGTGGAATCTAGAATTGAATTCATAATTGAATAAATACATAATTTAATTATCAATTATCAATAAAATACATAAAAAACTGAATAAGTATCAACAGAATCCGAATACGTTTGTTCGGTTTTTCGTATACCAATTGTTTTTACTAAAAATGATATCCATTTTAAACAAAATACATACACTTGGAGTGATACCGGCCATACTATGCCTCTAATTGTAGTGGGGTTGACTTGTACATGTTACATATGACCTATGGATCATTTTCCTAAAGTATCAACATATTTTGAAAGCGTTTGGTCAGTTTTCTGCATGCCAGTTATTGTTTTCACTTAAAATGTTGTCCATTTAAAAAAAAAATGACACTTTCAGTGGTTCTAGACACACCATGCCTCATATTTTTGAGGGTTTAACTCGTAAATGTCACATATGACTCATTGATCATTGTGCTAAAGTTTCAACAAATTCAAAATGTGTTTGGTCAGTTTTCCGTATGCTAGTAGTTGTTTTCAATTAAAATGTTGTCCATTTCAAATAAACGTGAGACACTTTGAGTGGTGAAGGCCACACCGGGCCTAGGATTGAGGCGGGGTTGACTCTTACACTTCAAATATGACTCATGGATCGTTTTACTAAAGTTTCAATGGAATCCGAATGCGTTTCGTTGGTTTTCCTAATATTAGTTGTTGTTTTCACTTAAAATGATGTCCTTTTGAAACAAAAGAGAGACACTTTGAGTGGTTCAAGACACACCACACCTCAGACTGAGGCGAGGTTTACCCTTACACATCACATATGACCCATGGATCGTTGTCCTAAAGTTTCAATAGAATACAAATGCATTTGGTCAGTTTTCCGTATGTCAGTTGTACTTTTCACTTAAAATGTTGTCCATTTCAAATAAAACTGAGACACTTTGAGTTGTGATGCCCACACTGCACCTCATATTTAGGCGGGTTTGACTCTTAAACATCACATATAACCCATGGATCGTTTTCATAAAGTTTCAATGGAATACGAATTCATTTGGTCAGTTTTCCGTATATCAGTTGTTATTTTCACTTAAAATGATGTCCATTTTAAACAAAAGAGAGACACTTTGAATGGTGATGGCCACACCACACCTCAGATTAAGTTGTGGTTGAATTTTACACGTCAAATATGACCCATGTATAAGTTTCCTAAAGCATCAAAACATTCAGAATGTGTTTTCTCAGTTTTCCGTATGTCAGTTGTTGTTTTCACTTAAAATGTTGTTCATTTCAAAACAAATGAGACAATTTGAGTGGTTCCAGTCACACCATGCCTCAGATTAAGGCAAGGTTGACTCTCACATGTCACATATGACCCATTTATCATTGTTTTAAACTTTCAACATATTCTGAATGCGTTTGGTCTGTTTTCCGTACGCCAGTAGTTGTTTTCAATTAAAATGTTGTCCATTTCAAATAAATGTGAGACACTTTGAGTGGTTCCGGCCACACTAGGACTTGTATTGAGGAGGGGTTGACTCGTACATGTCACGTATGACCCATGGATCGTTTTCATAAAGTTTCAATAGAATACGAATGCATTTGGTTAGTTTTCCGTATGTCATTTATTGTTTTCACTTAAAATGAAGTCTATTTTAAAAAAAAGAGAGACAATTTGAGTGGTTTTGGCCACACCGTGCCTCAGATTGAGGCAGGGTTGACTCGTACACGTCAAAAATGACCCATGGATCATTTTAATAAAGGTTCAATAGAATCCAAATGCATTTGGTTAGTTTTTCATATGTCAGTTGTTGTTTTCACTTAAAATGAAGTTCATTTTAAACTAAAGAGAGACACTTTGAGTGGTTCCATCCACACCACAACTCATATTGAGGTGGGGTTGACTCATGAATGTTATATATGACTGATGGATTGTTGTGATAAAGTATCAACACAATCAGAATCCGTTTTGTCGGTTTTCCATATGTACTTAAAATGTTGTCCATTTTAAACAAAAGAGAGACACTTAGAGTGATCTAGGCCACACTGCAACTCATATTGAGGCGCAGTTGACTCTTACACGTCACATATGACCCATGGATCATTCTAATAAAGTTTCAACATAATACGAATGCATTTGGTCAGTTTACCGTATGTCCGTTGTTGTTTTCAATTTAAATGAAGTCCATTTTAAACTATAGAGAGATACTTAGAGTGGTTATGGCCACTCCGCACCTTGGATTGAGGCTGGATTGACACTTACATGTCACATATGACCCATGGATCATTTTTCTAAAGTTTCAACTGAATCCAAATGTGTTTAGTTAGTTTTTCATATGTTAGTTGTTGTTTTCATTTAAAATGTTGTCTATTTCAAATAAACCTGAGAAACTTTGAGTGGTTACAACCACACATGGCCTCAGATTGAGGCGGGTTTGACTTTTACACATTAAAAATGACTCATGGAACGTTTTCCTAAAGTTTTAATAGAATCTGAATTCATTTGGTTGGCTTTCTGTATGTCAGTTGTTGTTTTCAATTAAAATGAAGTCCATTTTAAACTATAGAGAGACACTTCGAGTGGTGTCAGCCACTCCGCATCTCAGATTGAGGCTGGGTTGAATCGTACACGTCACAAATAACCCAAGTATCATTTTCCTAAAGTATCAACACAATCCGAATGCATTTGGTCGGTTTAATGTATGTCAGTTGTACTTTTCACTTAAAATGTTATCCATTTCAAACAAAAGTGATACACTTCAAATGGTTCCGGCCACACCGCGCCTTGGATTAAGGCGGGGTTGACTCATACACATCAAATATGACCCATGGACCGTTTTCCTAAAGTTTCAACTAAATCTGAATGCGTTTAGTCAGTTTTCCATATGTCAGTTGTTGTTTTCATTTAAAATGTTGTCCATTTCAGATAAAGCTGAGACACTTTGAGTGGTGCCGGCCACACCTGGCCTTGGATTGAGGTGGAGTTAACTCATACATTTCAAAAATGACTCATGGAACATTTTCCTAAAATTTCAACAGAATATGAATGTGTTTGGTTGGTTTTCCATATGTCACTTGTTGTTTTCAATTAAAATGAAGTCCATTTTAAACTATAGAGAGAAACTTCGAGTGGTGCCGGCCACTCCGTGGCTCGGATTGAGATTGGGTTGACTCTTACATGTCAAAAATGACCCAAGGATCATTTTCCTAAAGTATCAACACAATCCAAAAGCGTTTGGTTGGTTTTCCGTATGTCAGTTGTACTTTTCACTTAAAATGTTATCCATTTCAAACAAAAGTGAGACACTTCGAATGGTACTGGCCACACCACACCTTGTATTGAGGCAGGGTTGACTTTTAAATGTCAAATATGACCCATGGATCATTTTCCTAAAGTTTTAACTGAATACGAATGCGTTTAGTCGGTTTTACGTATGTCAGTTGTTGTTTTCATTTAAAATGTTGTCTATTTCAAATAAACCTGAGACACTTTGAGTGGTGTCGGCCTCAACTGGCATCAGAATGAGGAGGGGTTGACTCGTACACATCACAAATGACTCATGGAACATTTTCATAAAGTTTCAATAGAATCTGAATGCATTTGGTCGGTTTTCCGTATGTCAGTTGTTGTTTTCAATTAAAATGAAGTCCATTTTAAACTATAGAGAGACACTTCGAGTGGTTCCGGCCACTCCATGCCTCGGATTGAGGCTGAGTTGACTCTTACATGTCAAAAATGACCCAAGTATCATTGTCCTAAAGTATCAACATAATCCTAATGCGTTTGGTCAGTTTTCCGTATGTCAGTTGTACTTTTCACTTAAAATGTTATCCATTTCAAACAAATGTGAGACACTTTGAATGGTTCCAGCCACACCGCGCCTCATATTGAGGCGGAGTTGACTCGTACACGTCACATATAACTCATGTATCATTGTGCTAAAGTATCAACACAATAAGAATCCATTTGGTCGGTTTTCCGTATGTACTTAAAATGTTGTCCATTTTAAACATAATAGAGACACTTAGAGTGATCCCGACCACACCGCGACTCGGATTGAGACGAGGTTGACTCGTACACGTCACATATGACCCATGGATCATTGTGATAAAGTATCAACAGAATCTGAATCCATTTGGTCGGTTTTTCCGTATGTCAGTTGTTCTTTTCACTTAAAATCCCATCCATTTTAAACAAAAGAGACACAATTAGAGTGCTACCGACCACACCGCGCCTTTGAATTTAGACAGGGTTGACTCGCACACGTCACAAATGACCCATGGATCATTTTACTAAAGTATCAACACAATCCTGGTAGCCCTCACCTAGAAACCAAAGCATACATCCTGGAATTTCAAGTATAAATTCCCTGAGCATGATGAGTCCGTCCATGAGTCCTTAACATGTAACCCATGTCTTATCCTAACAATTGACAAGTAAACCAAATCAAACAAGGAATAATTCACATAACATGGAGAATGTAAAACAAGGATTTGTATTCAAATTAAAGCATATCATGACATGCATTTGATGAGATTGAGCTAATAAGCTTACCAAGACATTCAAATAATTAAAGACATACAAAAATGGAATAATCCTAAATAACATTTAATGACCAGAGAAATAATAAAAGGCATGTGAAATCAAGGAGGAGGGTGGGAAGGATATCTGGGGGTCCAGGGAGGAGGGTGGGGGGGCTGTCCGGGGGGTGTCTGGGGGGCTGTCCAGGGACCAAGGAGGAGGGTGGGGGGGGGGGGGGGGGGGCTGTCCGGGGGGCTATCCAGGGGGCTGTCCGGGGTCTAAGGAGGATGGTGGGGGGTTGTCCAGGGTCCAGGAAGGAGGGGGGATGTCCAGGGAGTTCCCAAACACACAAAACTCTATAAACATGCTCAATATACACCACAACCACTAAAAGACATCAAAATCCATGAAAATAGACAATATATAAAAATAACTCAACTCCAATACTATACTACGGGTCTAGATAAAACCAAAAAATAGAATATATTAAACATCAAATCTCAGTAATATTAGTAAAAAATGTAACAGATCAACTTGTCCCACATCACCATCACCATCATCATCACCCTTGTCCTCATCCTCTCCCTCCTCAACGCCCTCATCCTTGCCCTCCTCCTCGTCCTCACCATCCGCCTCGCCCTCATCCTCTCCCTCCTCTTCTGCATCAAACTCCTCACCATCATCATCGTCAGGCTCAACATCATCTTGACCACCACTAGAACTGCCACCTGGCGCACCATATATAGAACGTATCGATGACATATATTCATCAAAAGTTGGGCTGGCCTCTGGTGGAAGTGTTAGATGTAGAACTTCAATAAATTTCATAAATGCACTATTTTCCCTAGCAGACTGTTTTTCCGTCTCTATGGACCTTTTGTCAGCCTGTTCTAACTGTTCCTTAACTTTTTTCAGCTCGGTGGAACTACAACTCGTTCCTGAGGAGGGCCAATACCTCATCGGGGATATCCTAGGTCGACAACATACTCTGCCAGGATGCTCCTCTCCCAACACCTGATGTAAGTAATCAGTTGACCCAAAATTGTCTGGTTCTTGGGCATCAAGGGCCTCTAAAGCAGAATATTACAAATATAAACATATTATTAAGTTACAAAATAGATATTAAAATATAAAATCAACAGATTAAAACTTACAATCTGCTGCTGAGTCGCTTCATTGACGGCACTTCCATCCTTTTTCCGTCTACTCGAGCAAAACAGTTTTGCTTGAGGCACACGTCCTTCAATATTCTATATTTTCCTCTATAATGACATTGAAAACTAAAGTTATATGAAAAATTTAGCAAATTATTAAATAATTGAGGAAACAAAAGAAAGTGTAAGTTGTAAAGAAAACTTATAAACAATTGTCATACCTGCTTCCTCTCATGATCTGGCATCGTAGTACGTTCCAGTGTGTGGAGGTATTTTTTTGAATCAATGTTTTTTTTATTTTTTCTATATTATTCCTTAATAAAATTTGATAATGCAAAAAATAGTATTAATGAAAAACATGAAAGTTATTATTTAAATACCTCAAATGTAATTAATACCTTAAACTAGGTAGTTGTCCAATGCGTAATCATCTGACGATACTGCTCTATAGGAAAATCATCCATGACTAGTACCACCTCTAACTCACTTCCAACTCTAGCATGCCAGCTAATATACAAATCAGGGTTTTAGGCTCTCTAAAGATCACCTAAATCCTTTAGACGTTCCGGTCGTGCACCCTCACCATCGGGAAAATTAAATCGAAGCTGACATAAAAATATTAATTCATATAAATACAAAAATAATTCATGGCATTAAATACAACAGATTTTTTTACCCATATCTCTACCCAAGATCTATCCTTGACCTCATGTGGCAAATGTCTCTATGATAGCGGGCTGACGGGAATTATGTCGGAGTATTTGTCAAGCATCGCCAAAAAAATCCGACATTGCTACCTTGTTTTCTCAACCATTTGGTTGTCTTCATTGTAATCCACCATAACCTGTGTGCAGCGGTTCCACACTGCACGCATGCGTGTACGCCCCCACCCCCGCCTCCTATCAGTAGATGTATCTGTCATGAAATAAAAACAAATATTTTATCAAAACATGTTATAATGAAAATATATATTTCTATAAAAATTTGTTAGGGTTCTATAAATATACCCGCTCCAGTATGATCGCTGAGTGCCGCTGGATCCACAGAAACTGATGGAACACCCTGTGGTGGAACAGGAGTCAAAGATGATGGAATATAGAAGCTCGGAGAGATAGAAGTAGAAGGAAAAGAAGATGGGACAACTGTATAACCAGATTCTGACTGGGGAGTGGTAATCATCATGGGATATGAAAAAGATGGGCCAGAAGATGCAAAAGGTGGAGAAAACATGGGAGGCTTAAATATCCTGTGTGTCCCTAATGACACAATGAGATCAGAATGTGAGAAGGATGACATGTCAGTGAGAGGGGAAGGGTCTAGTTGGGTACGTGAAGCTGCTCGTCCACCTCTGGTACGAACCCTCCTCGTACCACCGGCCTGAGTACTAGGACCAGTACTAGGCTCCTCGTCGAATAACTGTCGACGTATAGGTGGATCCTATAAAAATGTTTACAAAAAAATTAATCACATGAAATTATATATTATTTAAATATATATATTTGAAATAAAGCACTCACTGTAGGCATTTATGGTGGAACACCCATCTCCATCATTCGACGATTGTTGCCCATCATTTTTTTTCCTTCGTCTCTCTTCAATTGGATGCATTTCTTGCTTTTGAAAACAAATATGTAATTAATTAGAAAAAGGAAACTAATGTGTAACCCAAAAAACTAAATATATGAGGGAATAGGGGGATTCATTGGTAATTTAGCTATCAATTGTTTTAGAAGAGCTTGAATGGATTTAATAAATCATACAAGTTGTAATGTTCACCAAGTTAGAAATATTGTTTGACTAGGTTTGAATACAGTTCAATTCCAAATTAGAAAATGAAATTCAAATAAAAATGTAACCAATAAACATTGAAAATTCACATAATGGTCAAGTCAAATAAAACATATTTGTGATCAATACTAAATCAATTTGAATATTACCAACCTTAACAACCCAACTCGAGGTAAACCAAAAGAATTGAGAACATGGATGAATGATTGTATACATTTTCAACCACAACTTCAGGTTCACAATCAACTCTGACAATTGAGCTATTGGATTCATCAAAAGAAATAAATGGATTGGTTCCAATGGCACTAGGGAAAGTGTCAATTCCATCATCACCATCATCAAAAATATGTCTTGGAATTACTTCAACTATGACACCAAATTCAGGTCGAAGTTGGTCTTTGACATAAATTTTTTTTAGCCATTGATGCCAACACATATGGTTCTTTGGTAGAAAGAGTGCGAGTAATATTAATTACTCAAAATCCACAATCATCAATAAATGTGGTCTGTCTCATCATCGAATCAAACCAATGACATTTCATCACTGTGACTCGTCCGTGAGAGTAATAATCCAATATTATTATTTTCTCAACGACTCCTTAATAACCCAGATTTTCAAATCACGGTCTATTATCTGATGCACTGGCATAACAATCTGTTGTGTAACTAACCATAACACCATCATGTTTTGTTCTCATGGTCTTTGATCGTTCAGTGACAATAAATTTGTACCCATTGATAACAATTGATTTACAGTCACGAACTACGGTATTAGGACCAAAATCCAAAGCTCTTATTTCCTCAGAGACAAAGTCAGCATACAAACTCAATACCTGCAATATAAATGACTATTAAAATTAATTAAATATTGATATAATTATTTTAAATAGTAATATTTTTATCTTAAATTTTAACCAAGCAGAAAACTCTTTGCTATGAAAAGTCTCCCTCCTTCTCAAAGATAAAGAACGATGCTTTCTATTTATCATTGTTTTATGTTCCCTGTAGATAAAAAATATGAATAGTTTAACAAATATATATGTAAGATATACATATTTAATTTAGTTACCTAATATAGTCATCAAACAAATCACAGTTGAACAAAACTGTGCGATGTGCCATCTCCCACTCTTCATGGATTAATGTCTTCAATGTATATGATCCAGGAATTCCTCTTGTTTGAGGAAGTGATGGAAAACTGGGTTCAATTTTATCATACTGTTATTCTTCATTTCTCATTGGTCTATTCATTCTTTTAGTAAGATTAGGAAAACACATTGAGTAGAAATCCATACATTCTTGAGCCAAGTAACCGTTCATGATAGAACCTTCGGGATGATTCCTGTTTCGGACATAAGACTTTAATGTGTACATATTTCTTTCAGTTGGATACATCCAACGAAAATAAACAGGTCCTCCGAGAAGTATTTTAGTGGGAATATGGACAGTAAGATGAAACATGCATGTGAAAAATGATGGAAGAAATATTTTCTCCAACTCACACAAAATTAATGGGGCATCTATCAACATTTTTTGCAAGAAAGACTTGGACAAATTCTTAGCAAAAAGATCTCTAAACAAATGGAACAAACGAATAACAATCACCCTTACATTATTGGAAAAAATATTATGGATTTATATAGGAAGCAACTCATGCAGTAGAACGTGATAATCACGAGTCTTCAAAGATTTTAGCTTCAACTCTCTTCTGTTGACCCATTTATATATGTTTCTTGAATAGCCATCAGGAACTCTAATAGTCTCTAATACTTCCAGAAATTGTTTTTTTTCATAGGTTTCATCACATAAGAAGCACATGGAAGTTTCCATTTATTTTCACTGATACGCACAAGATGAAATTCTGGTCTGATGCCCCAATCCACCAAGTCACGCAGAGATCGTAAATCATCTTTTGTCTTCCCATTGATATTTGGAAGAACCGAAAGCAACATTTCGCATATATTATTTTCAATATGCATTATGTATAAGCAATGAAGTAACAAATTGGTTGACCAATAAGGCAAATAAAAAAGATACTCCTTTTCCTCCAATTGTAACAGGTTTCAGTTGAAACATTCTTTCTCTTTCCAAATTTCATTTGACCCTTCCCGAATGAAAAACTGAAATCTTTCAATTCATTAAGCACATCAGTTCCAGACATACACTGAGGTGGATCATCGGTCTCTATGGTATTATCAAATCTTTGATGATTCATTCTATATGGATGATCCTTTGGAAAGAATCATCGATGTCCCATAAAACTAAAACTACAACGATGTTTCAGTCTTCTAGATCGTGTATTCTTCATACAAACTGGACATGACAGTTTTCCCTTCGTGCTCCATCCAGACATCATTGCATAATTTAGAAAATCATTGATCATCCACATAAGCGCAACACGCATCTGAAATATGTCTTTCGAACATGCATCGTATGTGCACACACCCACATCCCAAAGAAGTTTCAACTCTTTTATTAAAGTTTGCATGTATACATCAATATCAATGATGGGATCAGAAGGACCAGATATGAGTATACTCATGAAAGTGAAAGGTTTTTTCATACACAACCATGGGGGAAGATTATAAATGTGTATAAAAACTAGCCATGTGCTGTGTGAAGTAAGCATCTACCTACATGGATTAAAACCATCACATGAAAGACCCATCCTCACATTATGCATGTTAGCTGCAAAATCATGATGTCGAGCATCAAATCTCTGCCATGTAAATCCATCTACAGGATGAACCAACTCATCATTAGTCTTCTTTATCTCGGTATCATGCCATCTCATTTTTATTGATATGTCATCAGACATAAAAAGATTCTGGAGTTTGGGGATCAATGGAAAGTGCCACGTTACTTTTTGTGGAACGCGGGATGGAGTTCCATCAGATTTTAACTTCCAGAAGGATGTGCCACATTTTATACGATCATTTCATTCAGTAGTTTCCTCCCAGAATAAATGACAATCTTTCAGACAAGCATGAATTTTGTTTCTTGAAAATATAAGTTCTTCAACTAACTTCCATGCCATATAGTGGTTTGAGGGAATATCTGCATCATCTAGAAGTAAATACTTCAAGAGGGTAAGAATGTAATCGATTACTGTATTAGAAATCCCATACATAGTTTTCCCATGAAATAATTAGATTAAAAATTCCAGCTTTTTCATTTTATCGCATTGTCAATATACTGGAGTCGTGGCAGCATCATTCAATTTTTTCACCCTATCAATATCATCATTTTTACTAGATGCATCATCTGTCCTCATATCTAAGTCTTCATGAGTCGAAATCCTTTATTTTTCATGATGACGAATAAACGGAAAGCGATCATCTAACAAATTCTCCATTCCAGTCCTTTCATTTCGATCATCACCAATTTGAGATTTCATTTTCTCCCCATTGTGATACCACACAAAGTAGTTTGCTTGAAAACCATATTTGGTTATGTGGTAGCTAAATTCTTCACGGCTCAACCAAGGTCTACCAACACAATTGGAACATGAGCAGTGTATGCGACCACTATCTGAAGCATTGTGAAATGTAAAATCTATAAAGCTCTCCAAATTGTTTTGAAAATTGCTTGAGATCCAATCTGTTTCATACATCCAACTTCTTTCCATTATGTAAAAATAATTTATATAAGTCATTTTGTCATAAACAATTCAATATGATTGAACTTTAATAGAAAATACATTTAAATAAATGATAAAGGAAGAAGTTTCTAGTCGACGTAGTGAACTATTAAAATAATGTAAAGAACAAGTACTCAAAAATTAAATTAAAATTTATTTATATTCATTTTCATTAGGTCTATAAGAGGCACATGCCTCAGGTCCCATTATGTGTTATAGGTATCCCAAATCATTCACTCATTTTCAATAACTCATTATTGGCACCTCTATGGCCATACCTTTCATTACCCAATTACTTCCCCAAGTCAAGCGCACCCCATGGGTGAATAAATTTTAGGCTTATACACTAATAGGTTGTTCATGGCTTGTAAAAAGATTTAATTTCATAAAGTATAGACAATTTTTTTTTTAAAATTTGAGATTAATAATAAAGTATGTCAATGATAACAACATTATTGAATTAAACTTGTGACTTATCTAACATTTTTATGGATGTCTACACATGCCAACATGGCTAGTGAAAAACACCCCACCCTCATAAAAGTGAGTATTGGCCAAGAAGGATACATAATATACAACGTACAATGAGAACCATATTTAATTGACCCTAAAGTTATATTAGTACAATCATCTTGGGGGAAATGGAATATATGATCCTGGTTAACTGATGAATTCAAAAGCTCGTATTCCATATGTTGGACACTATCTAAGGTAAGAAATCATGTGAGGATGGGTATACATAATTCAATTTCTTACATGCTAGTGATAATGAAGGATTGAATTAATGACTTGAGTTCACTGATTAAATGAGGGTAGAGGTTGCATAGGCTGTGTAAATAGAATCGTTAAATAAGGGTAGAGGTTGCATACACTGTGCATGGTGGGGGATTCTTAGCTGATTTAGAAACTAAAATAAATTCCATCATAGGTATAAATAAGAAACATCACCATCAAAAGAAACTACAAATAAAAAAGGACTAAAAACATCAAACACCTTTTATGTTATCCCACCAAAAAATGATCACGAATGTCCCTATACATTTTCATACTTCCAGAATTTATAGAGAGTTTATAGTTATGAGCTTCATCCACCTGCACACCCTCCCCACCCCACTTGGACAGCCCTACACCCACCCCACTTGGACAACCCAGCCCCCCACCCCACTTGGAAATCCCTACCCCCACCCCACTTGGACAAACCTACCCCCACCCCACTTGGAAAACCTAGCCCCCACCCCACTTGGATAGCCCTACCCCCACCCACTTGGACAAACCACCCCCCACTTGGACAGCCCTACCCCCACCCCACTTGGACAACCCAGCCCCCTCCCCCCACCCCACTTGGACAACCCTACCCCCACCCCACTTGGACAACCCAGCCCCCACCCCACTTGGACATCCCTACCCCCACCCACTTGGACAACCCAGCCCCCCACCCCACTTGGACAGCCCAGCCCCCCCCACCCCACTTGGACAACCCTACCCCCACCCCACTTGGACAACCCAGCCCCCCACCCCACTTGGACATCCCTACCCCTACCCCACTTGGACAACCCCCCCACCCCACTTGGAAAACCCTACCCCCACCCCACTTGGACAACCCTACCCCCACCCCACCCAGCCCACTTGGACAGACCTACCCCCACCCCACTTGAACAACCCAGCCCCCACCCCACTTGGACATCCCTACCCCCACCCCACTTGGACAAACCAACCCCCCACCCCACTTGGACAACCCTATCCCCACCCCACTTGGAAAACCCAGCCCCCCCCCCCACACCACTTGGAAACCCCTACCCCCACACCCCACTTGGAAAACCCAACCCCCCACCCCACCTGGACAGCCCTACCATCACCCCACTTGGACAACCCATACCCCCCCACCCTACCTAGACATCCCCTCCCCCACCCCACCTACACACCCTCCCCAACCAACTTGGACAACCATACCTAGAAACCCTCCCCCACCCCACCTGCACACCCTCCCCCACCCCAAACAGCCCTACCCCTACCCCATTTGGACAACCTAGCCCCCTCCCCCACCCCACTTGGATATCCCTCGACATCCTCCCCCACCCCATCTGCACACCCTCCCCCACCCCAAATTGAATCATAAATTCATCCAAATCAAAACATAAAACAAAAATTCATAGATTCATAAATCCAAATCAAAATAGAAAACAAAAAATCATAGAATCATAACAACAAAACAAAGATAGCCCTTACCGATTTGCAGTGTAGAACAAGAAAAGTGTTGATTGAAGAGGATGGAAGGAGTTTCAGAAAGTGGGTAATGAGATACCTTCGGGAGAGACAGTGAGCTAGGGCAGTTGCGTGCGGACATGGAATTGGGGGTTCTCTGTATTTGGAGGAAAACTTTCCCAACGGTTTTAAAAAACCATTGGGAAATGTATTATTTAACAACGGTTTTGTATAACCATTGGTAAAGGATGTTAAAAATAGATATTTCCCAATGGTTTAAGGAAACTTTTGGGAAAAAGTGTTCTAATGGGAGATGTCCCAACAGTTTCCTTAAACCGTTGAAAAAATGAACTATGCCAACAGTTTTATCAAACCGTTGGCATGAAAGTGTTGGTATATCCCACCATTCCATTAGTGATTGGACTAGATTTTCATGACATGAAAATAATGCATCTAGCTCTAGGAAATTTACTGGACATCCAAATGTACACTCTAAAATATATTATTATAGTTATTAGAGGTGAGTATGGGTGAACCTAACGACATGACACATATCCCACTGAGCTGACATAGCTTACTCAGAGACATTTATAACACTGGACGAAACAGGTACTGTCAATTTGGATTATGGAACAAGAGATTAACTTAATTATACATGACTTGAGTGATATGACATCCAGATCACTACCCTTTTCACAGGATGTCCAGGTGATCAGGATTAAAAACCCCAAGGCTGACTATGGCTGTTTTATGTTAATTATTTCACCTTACCCATGTATATTCATATTTATGTATATATGTATATGTATGGGAATATACATATATACACATATAAATATAAACATACATGATGGAACATCTCCCACTTGACCGAGATTATGGACCCATAGATCGACTATGGTTTCACATTATTTTTTATTTATCTTTCTAGTTTTGTCTCAGCTAGACTGAGTATATTTCATGAGCATGCACTTATGGAATCATTTTATAGGTTCATCACCGGGGTGGCCTAATGAGATTATTTCTAACCCCAGTATGTGTACCTCAGTGTGCATAAAGACCTTATGTATGATTTTTAGTTTGAGCACAAATGAATGGTAGATAGGGATACAAACTAGGGTTTCATTATCGAGTAGACTCATTCATGTGGATTCTTATGATCGGGCTGGTACAATTCAACAATGTTTAGAGACTAGGTATGTTTTCTGGCTCAGAGTTAGTAGTAGAAGATTGTACTTTTATTTTAGTTTATTCTATGTACTCCTGTATGTATGGTCGGCCCGGTGGATGACCAGTGTTGTATTTATGACATAACTATTCAGGCTTTTATGGAATTTCATTTTTTTACTATAGCACGATCTATTTTAGTTTATTTATTCCATCCTCACTTTTCTTATTTATTTCTCTATATGTTATCCAGTTATTTCAGCTATTGTTTACTCTAATATGGGGGAATAATCTCTCTATGGACAAACCCTAGACCCTCATTTCTAGTTGGCAACCTCTGGCATATGGAGAGGCACTCTTAAGGCCTCATAACCAACCAGCTCAGGGAACACTTTAGTGGCATCTGGGACGAGATGTTGTACATCATGTGTGGGTTTGATGTGAGACTGATTCCTACACCTCAAAAAATGACCTATGAATAATTTTACTAAATTATCAAGATAACCAGAGTGCATTTTATAGGTTTTCAATGAGTGACACACTTTTGGAACTAAAATATTAATTTTAAATTGACAATGAACACTTTTAGTCATATTGGTCACACCGTGTATCATATTGAGGTTCAATTGATTCCTATATATAAAAAATGACTTGTGGATCATTTTACTAGACTATTAAAATAATATTAATGTGTTTTCTATATTTTGAGTATGTCACTTGTTCTTTTTACTAAAATTAATGCCATTTTAAGTAAAAAGATACACTTAGAGTCATACTGGTTATACCATGATTCAGATTGAGGTGAAGATGATTCCTACATGTCAAAAATTACTTATTTATCATTTTCCTAAAGTTTCAAAACAAACTTAATGAGTATTATCGATTTTTATTATGTCACTTATTTTTTTTACAAAAATTTCATTTCAAACTAAAAACATGCACTTTGAGTCACATCGGTCACATCGTGTGTCAATTTGATGTGAGACTAATTCCTACATGTCATAAATGACTTATGAATTGTTGTCCTAAATTATCAAGACAATTAGAGTGTGTTTTCTTAGTTTTCAATGAGTGACACAATTTTTGAACTAATTTTTTTTAAACTGATAATATACCCTTTGAGTTATACCGGTCACACCGTGAATTGGATTGAGTTGTAGTTGATTCCTACATTTCATAAATGATTTATGGATCATTTTTATAAAGTATCAAAATAATCCAAATGCATTTGTATAGTTTTGAGTATGTCACTTGTTTTTTTAATAAAATTAATGTCAATTTTAAATAAAAAGATACACTTGGAGTCATACCACTCACACCACACATCGTATTGAGGTTTGACTAATTCCCACACATCAAAAATGAATTATGGATCATTTTAGTAAAGTATAAAAATATTCCAAATGCGTTTGCTCAGTTTTGAGTATGTCACTTGTGTTTTTTACTAAAATATCATTTCAAACTATAAACATGTACTTTGAGTCATATTTGTCACATCATATGTATATTTTATGTGATACTGATTCCTTAACATAAAAAACGAGTTATGGATTATTTTCATTAATTATAAAGATAATCAGAGCTTGTTTTCTTAGTTTTTAGTGAGTGGCACACTTTTTGAACTAAAATGTCAATTTTAAACAGATAATGAACACTTTGAGTCATACCGATCACACTGTAAATCAGATTGAGGTGCGTCTAAATATTACACATCATAAATAACTTATGAATCATTTTTATAAAGTATAAAAATGATCAAAATGCATTTTCTTTATTTTGAGTATGTCACTTGTGTTTTTACTAAAATTAATGTTAATTTTAAATAAAAATACACACTTGGAGTCATACCGGTCACACCACCATGTGACCTATTGAGGTGCGGTTGATTCCTTGTACACCTTGACCCCAGTTGCTTGGATCCGGTGCTAAAACACGCTGTGTATTTTTTTATAAGAAGAAACTAAATAATTACACAACATATTACACAAATGAGAACCTTTAACTATCTAGGTTTTGAAGAGTATACAAACCTTACATCTTTATGAGAACTAAACAAAAATAAATAAAGCGAACAAATGACACATTGTATGCTAACTCCGTAAGTGAAGCGAACGCCTTAAAAAAACTCTACTAGACCTGTGAAAAATAGTTTAAAACAAAGGGTGAGCATTAAATATTCCCATTAACAGATTTTAAAACCTTTGATAAATCCTTTTATAGATATTATTTTGAAAATAATTTCAAAAAATACATTTAAAAATATCCTTTTTAAGAAATTATTTGAAATTATTTACGCTTTGAAAAATAATATATCACTTAGAAAATACTTACATTCAAAAATTGCTGTAAAGATATTCTAGTGTTTTTTGAAACATTATGCAAGATTCTGAAAACAAAAAACTATTATTAGGCTACTTGAAATGTTAAAGGATATCTTGGGCATACCCAATTAGTAAAGGATGAGTTCACTCCCCAATAACCTTCCATATTTACAACATTCAAGTGCTAGATTTTCTGAAAACATTTTAAGCTTTCTTTACTTATACATATACTTTCATTGGTGTTTTTAATTTTTAAAAATATGTCACTGCATTAAAATACACATCCAAAATTATATTTATATATATAAGTATGTATATACATAAATATATGAACTTCCATTGCATATTAAGTGCAAGTTTGGTTCTAACCAAAAATCTTTCCATATAGCCTTTTCATAATCATCCATGTACCCAAACTTTTATGAAATACAAGTTTAAATATTGTTATAACTTCAACCATTTAAAAACTCAATATTGAATAAAGACATGATTGTTTAATTTATTTTAGGCATGAAATAATGAATATATTAAATAATAGTAATAACATATAATTTTGTCTTCATAAAGAACAAATAATTATGTGATGCACATGAAATTATTAAAGAAACATAAAACATGCCATCCATGAGTATTCTACAACTATAATCTTGTACAAGATCGATGATATAAAATTTAACCCATATGCATACATGTTTTTCTTGCGTACTCAAAACATGTATTAATTGTTTATATATATATATATATATATATATATATATATGAATTTTTCTTAAAATCTCTAGTGGGTTTTGATATCACCAAAACTCATGTCATTTAACTTTACATGAACTATCAATAATTTTAAACATCCATTTAATCAAAATCTCATTCATTAACTAATGTAATACATTTTCTAAAAAGTGATAATTTAAAACTCTATCTTAAGTAAATATATTGAACACACATTTTCTCAATTAATTATATGAATAACTTAATTACATGAAAATATAAAATCTTCACATAGAAATAGTAAATTATCATTCACATTATATAATATTATTAAGCAGTAATTTTTTTATGCATCACACATAAAATTATCAAGATAACATTATTAAGATAGACATTCATCATTGCACATACGTGTACATCAAAGTATGATAACCCTTATATATAAAATATAAAATGGGTTTAAGTGGGATCCATCATGTTGTATGCTTGAAGGAAATCCTCTTACATGTTTATAAAATTAGAAATAATTCTATAATTTAAAATGAATAAGCTTAAAATTTAAAAATTCATACACATAAAATTTTAAGAACATAAAACATGAATACGCACACACACACACACACATATTTATATACGTATATATTTTCAAACATGAAACTGGAATACTTAAAAATTAAATGATCTTGAATATTGAGAAAATCATATATGTTTACTTATTTGATTACCATAACTTGTGTAATATATAAATAATAATAATCCCTTAAAAATAATTAAATTATTTATAAGTATAAAGTATATAGTATAACACTCACATATAAACATAAAGTTACATACATATATGTATATAATTTTTGTATTTAAGAAAATATTAACTCATAAATCGTAAGACTTGTTTGAAATAAAATAAATTCCCCTTACTTGATTTGCTGTAAAAAAGTGTAGGAGATGTGCTTCAGACACACACTCAACCTCCAAATGGCAGACCATGTTGCCCATTCATTTTCACAATGGTAAATGGGTTTTATGGAAATATACAGTGATATAAATATATGAAAATGGGTGAGGTGCGGACCAAAAAAGACTCCTCATAGATTTTATAATAGAGACACAACAAAGCTTGCTCCGTGTTTCCCTCTGGAATTGGGGATGATCTCGTTGATTTAAGATTCAAACATTCCAATCGGTTTCCAACGGGTTTATTCGTAGAACCAGAAACATCCAATGATTCCATATCCATTTGGAACTACTTTCCAAAGGTAGGCGCTCATTAGTTATGGACTGATGATGCTTAGGAATTTTCATTGGTCGAGAGAATGGGAGTTCAGACTCATCACACCTTTTTGAGGGGAATTATTGTCTACTCCGGGACTCTCTTTATAGATTTAAGTTATGTTCGTGAATCCTTATTACATTACCAAGTATAAAATGAGCTTTCCTTTAGATTTGACAATCAATGATTGATATGTAGGAAATTTAGAGAATCTTTTATATGCATTCGAGGTTCTTCATCAATAGAGAATCATCTGTATTTGTTAGAGATTCTTAGTCAATGGTATCCTTCAATACATAAAAGTCTCTTGGTCATTATGATGACCATACTGGTTTTAAAGCCACTCAGTGGGGTACTTGAAGTTTATTTTCATTCATAAGGACATTGATTATTTCAGAGTTAGGATCGTACCCGCAGATGGGCTACCTACGTATCCTTTGTTTTGGAAAAGGAATCAAAACCCACGTAGTTCGAGTAAGGGAGTATGATGTTTATGCATGATTGGTGGATCAAAGAAAGATGTCATGATTACTCTTACACTCTAAGCTCATGTGAGTCATACTCGGTGTGAGAAACAAGAGGTATTGGTGAAACCAGACAATTGTGCCATGAAATATGCAATGATGTGGGGATTATGTATGTATGAATACCCAAAATAGATAAATATTTACTTCAGGGAAGAAATCTAGGAACATGGTCCATAAAGGTATATGTAATTTATGGAGATTTGGATACTCTAATCTTAGGGCTTGCTCCTAAGGAAGATTCCCAAGTTAGGAGGGGACTTATGATTGGGTTTTACTTATGATAAGGAAGCCCATATCAAAAAGGAATTATGACTGGTTAAGAGAAATTAAGACTGGGACTTACTCCTGAAAAGGAGGCCCAGGTTAAAAGGGATTTGAAAACTGGGGCTTAACTCCTAAGGAGGAGTCCCAGGTTAAGGGAATTTTAGAATTAAGGGACTTAGGGCTTACTCCTGAAAAGGATGCCCATATTTGAGACTGGGGCTTACTCCTGAAAAGGAGGCCCAGTTTAAGAGAATTATGGTTGGGGCTTACTCCTGAGGAGGATGCCCATATTTGGGAACTTTAAGACTGGGGCTTACTCCTGAGGAGGATGCCCATATTAGGGAACTTTAGGACTTGGGGCTTACTCCTGAAAAGGATTCCCATATTAATGAGGACTTAGGGCTTAATCCTAAGGAGGATGACCATATTAATGAGAATTTGGACTGGGGATTACTCCTGAAAAGGAGGCCCAGGTTAAGGATTTTCTCATCTTAAAGGATGAGGTTGAATGAATGAACTTTCTAACTTTAGTGACATAAAGGTGTGTAAATCACTAGGTTTTGAGAGATGTTCCATAGAATTCCTTTCAGATAAGGATGTCAATCAAGAAAACATGCCATAAATGGATTTGAAGAGTGTCTTGAAGACTGAATCTTGAATAGGAGAGGTTGAATGGCATAAGAGGGGTTAAATGGGCCGGAAGGACACCCAAAATTAGAAGGGCGCGCAAGTCCTGAGGGGTCGCGCAGGTACTGCATGGGCGCGCAAGTCCTGGTAGCGCAGGTATACCTGCGCGACACATGGGTACTTGCGTGATCCTTGACCAGTAGAGTAATACTTGGGCGATTCTTGACCAAAGCCTTTAGAATCATCCTGAGGTATTTCCAGAAGAGTGGCGCGTAAGTTTTAATGAATAGGTAAGGAGGCGCACAAGTGTATTCATTTACCTTAAGGGAAAAACACTTAGGCGCGCAAGTGTTAGTGAATTCTAACACTTAAACCTTATTCCTCTTGTTTTGAACTTACATTCTAGGTAAATAACTACCTTATAAGTGTTTGGAAGACTTGAAGAAGAGACTTGGGCGTTCAGAGCTCTTTATCTGAATTCTGGAAAAATTCCTCTCGAATGTGGGGCCCACCAGGGGTATTTATAGGTTAGAGAAGACCCTGAGTGATTTTCAAAGAGGGCGCGCAAGTGTACTTGCGCGACTATGATGGAACTTGCGCGACCCAAGTGCCTTTGAATCTTGGTTCATTCCTTTGTCAATTTTTGATGTTTCTTCAAAGGAAGAATCACTTTGGGTTCAAGGTTTTTTTTCTTTTCATTCCTTTAGACTCTGTGATGGAAAGGAGCATCAAAAATCCGCAAGATGAATACACAAGAGTAATTAGAGAAGAAAATGGATGAAAAACGATACAAGGAAGTTGAAAAAATTAAAGAAGATAACGAATGAAAAAATAAATGATATAGAGTTAGAATAAAATACATAAATTTCATATTCAATGATGCATTTAAATAGATTTATCTGAGCAGAAAAACATTGAAATATTGAATATAAAACTACTACAGGAAGGTCAAAATCGACAACAGAAGTCCAAAAACTATGAAGAAACAATTTATCATATATTCTTAATCAAAAGAAAATAGAAAGACAACCCATAGACCACAAAATATGATTGATAGAAAATAAAGGAACATACTAACATAGGGAAAATAGGTCGACGAGAAATTCGAACACTTACAAAGTAAAATGCATGCCTACCTTTCTAGGTTGAAGAAGATCAAGGGACTTTGGATTTTGATTTCTATATTTGATTCGGAAACCCTAACCTGCGGTCGAACCATCTTGATGATGCTCGGACCATCCTCTCCGGTGAACGAAGCTCGATCATGGATCCTCACCGGCGCTCATCTCGAAACAGTGGCTCTCAGCCTTAACTCAACTCATACGTAACCCCAAAACCAGATGACGCCTCCCCCTATCGCCCATGGGTTAATGCACCTAGACCTTAGAAGAAACCCGAAACCCAATTGGAAATGGCACATCCCTCATTTCATGATTTTTTCTTTTTAAACCATTTTTTTATCGTTTTATCATCCCATTTAAAATAATACTATTATAAATATTGAATCTATATTTTGATAAAATTAATATATTCATAACTATAATTTTGTTTTAATATTTATAAAACAAATTTATAATTGAAAATACATTAGCTTAATTATTTAATATATTTAAAAATATTTTTTATTGTTTTATAACTAATTATTATTTTTATATAAATGAAAAACAACTAACATATTTTCATAGTTTTATAAAACAAAATGTTAGAATTTTATAAAATTAATTCAATTAATTTAAAACTAATGATTATAATTTCATATACACACAAATATATACTAATATATATATATATATATATCATTCAGAATACCAAATTTAATTATATTTGATAATAAGTATTCATTATTAAATAATTATTATCATGAATATTTATTAAAATAATCTTTAAAGAAAATAATACTATAAAATAGCATTGTTATAATATTATTTTGAAAAATATAATTAATAAGTATAGTTAATTATAATTATTATAATTAACTTATAATCAAATTAATTAAAACTCTTAATTCATTTATTATTTTTAATGAAATTGTTTTAAAAATATTATTTGTTTATTTTAATTATAAATTAATCCATTTAATATAATATTTATAAAACTAAGTTTAGAAATTCTGGGATGTTACATTATCCCCCCTCAATAGAATTACATCCTCTTAATTTGTTTCATCGAGCTAAAAAGAATTCTGAATTTCCTTCTTCAGAATTAAGAAACACCATGACCACTAAACTTCTAGACCTGACAACATATATTCTCCAAAGTTGTCTAGAGAGTTCCTCTGATACCAAATGTAACCCCTCAACCCAAATTTCCCAAATCTTATGCTAAAACATGTTGTGTAATTTTTTTATAAGAAGAAAGTGAATAATTACACAACATATTACACAAACAAGGACCTTTACCAGTGTAGGTTTTGGAGAGTAGACAAACCTTACATATTTATTAGAGATGAAAAAAAAATAAAATGAACAAAAGACATGGCATGCGCTAACTCTGTAAGCAAAGCGAACACCTTTGAAAAACTCTACTGGACCTATGAAAAATAGTTTAAAATAAGGGGTGATAATTAAATATGCCGAGTAAAGGGTTTTAAAAACTTTGATAAATCCTTTTTAAATATATTCTTTTGAAAATAATTTTAAAAAATACATTTAAGAATATCATTTTAAATACATTATTTGAAATTACTCATGCTTTAAAAAATACTATATCACTTAGAAAATACTTATGTTAAAAAATTACTGTATACGTATTCCAGTGTTTTTATGAAACAATATGAAAGATTCTGAAAACAAAAAACTATGATGAGGATAATTGAAATGTTGAAGGCTATCTTGGGCCTACCCACTTAGATAAAGACGGGTTCACTCCCAAATAACCTTCCATATTTACAATGTTTAAGTGATGGATTTAAAAATTATTAGAGATAGCACACTGCATCCCTCATATCACATTCATTAAATCTCATTTTCTTACTGTGTTGGGAAGAATCTAAACTCAATTTATCGACTTGAAGGTCACTTTAATGGATATGCATTAAATCATGCATCTTCAACTACAGATAGATGCTCTCTTGAAGTCTCGTTATCACCCATATGTGTAATTCACTTTTCCTTACACTGTTAGTTCACAAAATGTTCCTCTACGAACTAGCCTATTCCTTCGCGTACTGCTCACCTTCCTCTATGTACTGGGATCATTTATCTATGTACTGTAATGCACCACATACTATGAGTGATTTCTTCATGAACCGTGCTGCTCCTCGTATCACCTTCGCGTACTGCCTCTGCAAACCACCTCTATGTACCGCCTTCCCAGATCACTTCTTCTATGTGGACAAACTCCTCTTATGCTAACCATCTTCTATAAATTAGTCTTCTTCCTCCATGTACAAACTCTCTTATGCGGTCCTGTCTTCCCTTTGTGAACTACAAAAAACCATTCAGAAAAAATTCTTTCGTGCGAACCTCTTTCGGACTTATCCGAATTCTCAGAGCAATGAGTTACTCTAATGAAATATGATCTACTCAACTTAATAATGATATTAGTGTTCCTTATATATAAATATAGATCCGTATAATATGCTAATCCAATATTTACCAAATCTTTGATACGACACCGCCTTCACCACGTACTGTGCATCTCCTGCGAACCATTTACCTATGAGGTCCACATACTTCCATTCTTCCTATGCGGTGAAACAAATCACTATCTCGTTTACAAAAATGAAACCCTTCATAGCTTCTCAAAACTCGGCCTTGTTTTCATGAACGACACGCCATCCCATGAACTGTTTTCTTTTCACGAACCTCCTCCGCTCCGCGAACCGTTCCTCCCATGTGGTCTATGTACCATTTTCCATTCCACAAACTATTCCTGTTACATGGTTAATTTTCTCCATTCCATATACCATAATTCATGATCCATGAACTATTCCTGGAAAACCCATTCTGTGCACTTCCTTTGAGATTTTTTTTTTCTAAAATCAAACTCCTGATTTTGAGGCCCAAAAATTTGGCAAATACTAGGAAACTATGCCACTCTAAACACCTGCTTTATCATGTACTGTAAGATAAATTTACTTTCAAACCCCTTGATCAACCCAAAGTGGATTGAAAAAATACACAAACTATACTCCATTTCCAGAAAAGACCATCCTTGGTTCTAACAATCTCCCCCTTTGGGTTTATATGCAATCTGAAGAAAAAATAAATGAAGCACCAACCACAAATAAAACAAAAACATGAATTATGAGAAACAACTCATCCAAATTTCTAATTCTACATAAGGAATGATCGGTGTAGAAAATAATAGAAAAAGCATGAATTGGGTTCTCTTGATACCAAACACCGAATTGTTTTCCCCATTATCGTCATTCTCCCCCATTGTAACATTTTTTAATTCCACTATTTTCTATTGTCCTACCACCAAAAAAACATTTCATATTTACCTTACCACTTTTGAATCATAAAACATTGAATAAAACATTGAATTTATTTATTCTTCCCCATTGAAAATAAACCCAAAGAATCACATTTCTCACTTGTAGATCTTAAAGCACACTCCCCTTGGATCGTATCTCCCCCATAAACCTACAATACATCAGTAAAAATATTAAAACAGTTAACATAAATGGGGAGAGGGGACCAACCGGAACCTCCTCATGCACCAGGAGGTGGTTGAACACCAAGGTTAAACCGATGTTTCTCAAACACATGTGATAAAAATGTCTTAGTAAGTATGTTATCCACTTGATCATCAGTTCCAACATGATCCATTTTAATCATGCCATGTTCCACCTTTTTATTAATGAAGTGATATCTGATTTTAATGTGTTTCATACAAGAATTCTGAACATGATTCTTTATAATATCAATTTCACTCTTGTTATCATAGTGAATAACTATTGGTTGTTTCACCACATCACTAATATCAGTCAGTTGTTGCTTCATCCAAAGTATTTGAGGGAAATAATTTGTAGCAGAGATATAATCAGCTTCAATAGTACTGAGAGAAGTGATTTCCTATTTCTTACTCAACTAGTCCACACATTTCTTTCCAATGAAGAATGCTCCACCACTTGTGGATTTTATATCCACCACATCTCTAGCCCAATCAGTATTAGAAAATACTGATAGTTCATTATATTTTTCTACAAAAAATTATAATCCATACTTGTGAGTACCTTGAATGTACCTCATGATTCGTTTAACTATTTTCATATGTTATTGCTTCATATTTCTTTGAAAGTGGGACATTAAGTATATTGCAAAGAAATTATCTGGCCATGTTTTAGTTAAGTATAATAGGATTACAATTATTCTTCTGTACATGGTGGTATCTACAGAAGTATCATCCTTATGCTTTCCAATTTTAGTTCCAACCTCAATCAGAGTCGACATTTGTTGGACAAAAATCCCTCAAGGTAACATTGCAACATTTTTGGGTTGGTTGTGTTTGTTGACAATGCAGGTTTACATGGTGAATTGTCGAGTTCCAGAGATGTTGTTAACAATCCATGTTGACAAAAAACCATGAAAAAGGAATGGAAGATGTAACACCCCGAACCCAGTTACCTAGAGTCGGTGCATTATTGCGTAACATTGGCATGATCACAAAAGATCAAGTATTAAAAGACCGATTAGTTTAGTAGCCTTGGAAACAACAATACATTCATAAGTCTTACATTACATTATAAAGTGAAAAATCAAAATAACATAATCTCCATAGTCCACACTCATATCCCCTTCAGACTATCCCTGTAGGTCAGTCATAAAATATTTCTTCACATCCTGGGAAAATAAAACATAGAAAGGGGTGAGCTCAAATGCTCAGTAAGGATAACAATACAGCGAAAACTTTCATAAATAAACATAAACATTTAAGGCAATGTATAACTAAAACCAAATCCTTTTAAACTCGAACTTCAACATAATATGGAAAAAGTAAAATGAAATAATTCCATTTACTTATTCACATGGATATTCTAATAGTCAAATAATCACATGCAATATCAATAACCACTTTCATAATGATGGAATGCATAATGCCAGACTATCATAACCACGTAGCCAAGGCCTCGTGCCAAGACTACAAATAAGATTTTATCAAGGCCTCGTGCCGAGACACTAGTTTGTCTCATGAGACCTACCGATGCATCGAGGAGCTATAGCGGGCTCCACCCATCACTTATTAAGTCCAATGCATTCCTTATATGAAAAGGTTTAAATATATCATAAACCATAACATAATCGTATAACATAAAACATGCATAAAGGAAACATAACATTTCCACATTTCAATCACAAGATATCAATACAACACATTGATATAATAAAAAAATCATCAAAACCATTTTCAATACCAAAATAAAAGAAAATTAAAACATGGTATTTATTTTTCATTTAAAAAAAGTTATGGCTTGTAGATGTAGCTGAAACTCAAATAATGGTCACGGTGGCGAAGAAGTCATTGTCGCTGCATACGTACGACAAAAAAAACATTCCATTTTGTCATTTAGTAAAATGATTCATATAAAAAAGATTCCTTTTGAATAAACATAAAAGTCAAAGGGGTTTATACACCGTATAAAATAAAGTCTTGTATTAAAACAAAATATGCCTCAATGAAAGAAGATTGAGACGAAGTCCCTTAAAAAGATCATTTTTTTAAATAAAATATATCTATTATGTGTATTCACTATAATTACACATAAAGAAAGTACAAATACAAGATAGGACATAATAATATCATGACATAATTTGAAAGTAGGAGATTAACCCAAAGAACGGAATTTGGGTTAAGAAGTTCCCTTACCTCGTGTCCGACTTGACTCGACAGTTCTTTAACCTCCTGAATAATAAACTAGAGTTAATTTATAATTTCTTAAGAACCTTTTTCAAGTTTATTATTCCTTTTATATCACTTATTACCATGTTATGAACATTATGTAATTATTTATGTTAATAATGGTCGTTTTGTCGATCTTTGGTACTTGAGTCAAAAATAAACTTCTTATAATTACAAGTTGTTCATGTGGTAAAATATCCATTATATCCAGAATTATATTCATGATGTAGATATCATATATATCATATATATCCAGTATATACATTCATTCATAATATTACGTAACATTTAGAGGTAAGAAATGAAATGCACCGTTCATGGAGACGGTAAGCCGTACGTACGCATAACGCTACTTTCATTTCTATTTCATATTTAATGGAATGAAATAATAATGATATAAAGGTGTATTATAATTCCAGTATAATGTCAAGACCCATCCTCGGGGCCCGTGCCGTGACTACCCCAAGCCCACCTTCCATAGGCCAGGGGCTGGCGACTAGCACCAAGGCGTAAATCCCGGTAAAAAGGGAAGGCATTGCCTTTGTAAAGTAAATAAACACCACAGAGCAAACAAGCAGTAGAAGTAAACACTAAGTAAAAACAGAGTAAAACTGTAAGTGAGGAAAGTAAGTGGGCCAGTATACAAACCCAAACTGAAAGTAAAGTACAACTGGAAAGGGAAAAACAGCAACTGAAAAGTAAAGCCGCAACGTCGAGCTGTCTACTGGAAATTCCACCTGAAGGGTGGGTACAGATAGCCTCCACTGCTCCTCAGGTACAGCCGACCGCTCCGAGTACGTCCCACCCAGTGGTCCACCTCCAGGTACCGTCCTGCTCCGCAAGCCTCAACCACGATCAACGCTGTCCGTCGTCTGCAACCAACACAACGTAGTGCGGGCATAGCCCGTGCAGTTGTGAGTATAAGCTACTCAGTAGGGACCCTGAGACCCCCGATGGTCTCCCAAAATCCACAAAGGATAATCCACAAAGGAAAGATACAATCACGAAGTAACATCCGACACTGCTTAGGTATATGCCCATACATATACCTAAGTCACTAATTCTCATTCGGCTTCAACATCTGAGCCCAAGTACAACCCAGTCCACACAGGAAAGAAAAACGTAAATCCACACAGGATAGCACAACACAATCCACAAAGGAAAGCAAAACAAGATTCAGCTCACACAGGTATACTTCTTCGTATGACGATAGTGATGATCAGATATATCCACTGATTCATCTAAGTCGTCGGAACCACAAAGGATCGAAAGGTACTAACCCCCGCAATGACTCACATAGGATCTGACCCACAAAGGATCGACAGGTAACTAACCCCCGCAAAGACCCACACAGGATCAGACCCACACAGGATCTGTAGGCGCTGGCTCACACAGAACCGCTGAGCGCTGACCCACACAGGATCGGACCCACACAGGATCGGTAGCACTGATCCACATAGGATCGCTGAGTGCTGTAGTCGTCACCGTCGAATCCACTGAGGATCTCTATACAGTCGTCGTAGTAGTAGTAGCAAACGCAGCCAGCTCTAGGGTTCCCGCACACAGCAAGCTCGTTCGGGAGGGTCCGCTCCATGAGCCGAGAGGCTGATACACCAACTGACACATAGTCCAGAGTTGATGTATCCAAAAGTTCCGTATCGTCAACAGGAACTCAACGTCGCAGACGGTGCGTCAATCGGACGCCCGGTCTGAGAGTTATTGGCTTTTTCGTCCCAAGGGCCCGGTTGGTTTTTAAGGAAAAACCAACCCGACCGTACTCCACCTGCATCCAAACCTCGGACGGAGTATACCAAAAGATCCTTCTCACCTAGAGGAATTCAAAAAATTCGACGGAACGTCAATCAGACGTCTGAAGCTCAAGATATGAGCGTTTCCGCTCCGAGGGCCCGGTTGGTTTCGTGCACGAACCAAACCGTCCGAACTCAAAGTATTCTAAAACGTTGAGTGCGATATACTGAAACGATCATCTCGATCCAAGGATCGCATCGCAACTGACGGTGCGTCGATCGGAGGCCCGTAGCACAAGTTATCGGCGTCCGACCGGAAATGGTTCGGTATTAAGGGGTTCAGGCCCGGTCCGACCCAGCCCGATACCCCCGGGGTCGACCCGAACCGGGTCCGGGTCCGGCCCGTTTGGGCGCGGACCGGCCCGGTCGGTGCGGCCTGGCATGACCGGCGCGGCCCGGCCTGGCGGACCAGCCCGGCGGCTGGCCCGGCCTGGGCACAATGCGCGCAGCGCGCTGGCCAGGCGCTCGGCCAACCGGCCGAGCCATTTGGCAAGGGGGGGGGGGGGGGGCGCCTGCCCCCATGGTGTAACCATGACCCCCCATTAAAATTTGGGCCGTTTTGTGTTGGCCAGCCAGGGGAATTAATTCCCCCGGTTTCCCTTTGTCCGGCCGGCCCGCACCGGCCGGCCGGTTCTGCCAACAAGGACCGGCGATGGCCGGTCCTTCCTCTTTCGCCGACACCAGTGGCCTGGAACCGGTCGCCGGTCACCCTGCTCTGTCGCGGCCCGGAACCGGCCGCGACTTGGTTCGTCCGGCGCGGTGCGACGGCACCGCGCCCCTCCGCCGCAACCACGCTCCGGCCGCGGTGTCTTCGGTTTTCTTAGACGCGGCGCGGCGGCGCTGCGACTTGGTTCAACTTCATGGCGCGGTGCGATGACGTCGTGTCATTGTTCGTTTCGAAGGTGCAACGCGATGGCGCCGCACATTCCTTGTCGCACGATCACACGCGGTGCGACGGCACCGCGCCATACTCTTTTCAAACCACAAAGGAACAACACACGGATAAGGGAGGAGGGTCGGCCGTGTTTGTGCGGTCTGGCCCCCCTCTCGTTAATCGATAGCATTTAGTCGTATATCCACGAAGAACGACAAACTAGAAATCACGAACAAAAATAATTAAATAATTTAAACCCCTACCTTGAGCGTAGCTAGAACGGGGGTTCGCCGCAGAAAACGACATTGCGAGGTGAAGCTCTGTAAGTTGACAGAGAACGCCCGAGGAGGAAGTGGCGTCTCCTTTTCGTTGACACGGGAAGAAGATCGAAAGAGGGTGCGTCGTCAATCTTCGAAAACACACCAGCTGCGAAGAGGAGAAGAGACGGCACACCGATCTCTTCTTACAGTGACGACGTTCTTCGTTGAAGTCTTGGTGTTCTTCGTCGAAGATGAAGAACTCTCTCCAGAAATGTCCACACACAACATCCAACCAAAATAAAATAAGGCTCACCCTTATTTTATTAACTTAAGCCACAATTCAAAAATTCAAAACTTAAATTAAATAATTGAATTGAGTGTTGGCATACTTAATGAGAGGAGAGGTAAAGTCACCCAATTAATGGGAAATTAAAAAGTTATAAGAGTTACACAACTTAAGTGGGGGGGGGGGGGGTTAAGAAAAGTTAGGGAGTTAAGGGATTTGAAAAGGTGGGGAATCATGTGGGCCCCATCTCACCTTTAATCCACTCAAGAAAAACTAACAAATAGTGGGTCCCACCCCAACTCCTACACTTAGGTTCTAACTCATGGATAAGTGAAATAAAATTCTTAACGAAAATTTTATTTCACAACACTTAATCCACAAATTTTAAACAACTCATAACGAGCAAACACAACTCCAGGATAGGCGTTCCTAAGCAATTACCGGCACTGCGGTTCCATTGGTGCCCTCAGAATTCGATTCTGAGCACCGGTTCAAAAGATAGGAATTCCCGCTCGTTCGTTCACTGAACGTACCCGAGCCAAACTTCGGATAGAAATTACGGGCACACCAGGCCTCAGAATCAAGTGCCGTCTGAAACTGCGTTCTTGTAAAATCCCAAAAAAAATTATGAAAAAATTTCCCTTGAATTTTACGAGTCTTTACATTACTCCCACCTCAGGGATTTACGTCCCCTTAAGGATACATCGAAAACTAGGGAAACAAATGTGGGTACTGAGCACGCATATGAGCCACCCGCTCCCAAGTGCTCTCCTGGAGGTTCCTGTGCTGCCATCTGATGCGCACTAGAGGAATCGATCGTCCACGTAGGACCCACTCCTTTCGATCCTCGATCTCCACTGGGACCTCCACAAAAGTCGCCCCATCATCAAAATCAAGCTCCCCATGGTCAATGATATGCGTCGGGTCGTGCACGTATCTCCTCAGCTGAGATACGTGGAAGACGTCATGCAACCGGTGCAACTGAGGTGGTAGAGCCAGACGATAAGCCACCTCTCCAATCCTGCTGAGGACCTGGAATGGTCTGATGAAGTGTGGAGACAACTTGCCGCCACGGGAAAATCTCCGTAATCCACATCGTGGTGATACACACAAGAAGATGTGGTCGCCATCCTCGAACTCTAGTGGCCTCCGCCTCCTGTCAGCATAAGACTTCTGCCGGCTCTGAGCTGTCCTCATCCGCTCCTGGATGACCTGGACATTCTCTGTCGTGGCCTGGACCATCTCCGGTCCCACAAGTGCTGACTCCCCAGGGTCTGTCCAGCACAAAGGAGATCTGCAAGGTCAGCCGTACAACGCCTCGTATGGTGCCATCCCGATGGTGGAGTGGTAACTGTTGTTGTACGCAAACTCCACCAAGGGTAAGTGGTCCTCCCAGCTGTGACCAAAGTCGAGGACACATGCGCGAAGCATGTCCTCGAGAGTCTGAATGGTCTTCTCCGTCTGACCATCCGTCTGAGGGTGAAAGGCTGTGCTCAGACGTAGCTGTGTCCCGAACACCTCCTGCAACCCCTTCCAAAGCTGGGAAGTAAAGCGAGCATCCCGATCGGAGACGATAGATTATGGCACACCGTGAAGCCGTACAATATTCTGAACGTAGAGACGTCCCAAGCTCTCTACCGAGCCCTGCTCTCTGATGGGTAATAAGTGAGCCAACTTGGTGAGTCGGTCGACAATCACCCAGATGGAGTTATGACCTCTGGAAGTGCGTGGAAGTCCATTCACAAAGTCTATAGATATGTCGTCCCACTTCCACTCCGGGACCTCCAAAGGCTGTACCAAGCCTGCTGGTACCTAATGCTCTGCCTTCACCTGCTGGAAGGTGAGGCATCGAGAAACGAACTCTGCCACAACCTTCTTCATGCCCGGCCACCAGTGCTGTCGTCTGAGATCCTGGTACATCTTCGCCACTCCAGGATGTACCGCCAAAGGAGAAGTGTGAAACTCTCTCAGCACCTCCTCCCGTAAAGCAACTGGTACCAAGGTACGTCCTCTGAAAAGGATGTCGTGCTCTGCTCCAAAGGAGAAACCATCAGGTGCTTGTCCTGAGGATATCTGTGCACGCCGTGTTTCACAGTCAGTGTCCCCACACTGTGCCTCTCTGACCCACTGTAGTAGTGGAGGAGTGACTGTGAGAGACTGAAGGAAGGCTGCTCCATCTCTATCCATGTCACGAACCGTCCTCGGGGCCCGTTCCATGACTACCCCAAGCCCGCCTTCCATAGGCCAGGGGCTGGCGACTAGCACCAAGGTGTAAATCCCGGTAAAAAGGGAAGGCATTTCCTTTGTAAAGTAAACAAACACCACAGAGTAAGAAAGCGGAAAAGTAAACACTAAGTAAAAACATAGTACAACTGTAAGTGCGGAAAGTTAGTGGGCCAGTATACAAACCCAAACTGAAAGTAAAGTACAACTCGAAAGTGAAAACAACAACTGAAAAGTAAAAGAAGCTAGGCTGAGCCGTCCACTGGAAATCCCACCTGAAGGGTGGGTACAGATAGCTCCTCAGCTCCTCGGGTCCCGCCGTCCGCTCCGAGTACGTCCCGCCCAGTGGTCCACCTCCAGGTATCGTCCTGCTCTGCAAGCCTCAACCACGATCAACACTGTCCGTCGTCTGCAACCAACACAACGTAGTGCGGCCATAGCCCGTGCAGGGGTGAGTATAAGCTACTCAGTAGGGATCCCGAGACCCCCAAAGGTCTCCCTAAATCCACAAAGGATAAACCACAAAGGAAAGATACAATCACTAAGTAACAACCGACACTGCTTAGGTATATGCCCATACATATACCTAAGTCATCAATTTCAGTACGCTCCAACCTCCGAGCCCAAGTACAACCCAGTCCACACAGGAAAGTATACGTATTCCACACAGGAAAGCAAAATGTAATCCACACAGGATAGCACAACAAAATCCACACAGGAAAGTAAACAGGATTCAGCTCATACAGGTATACTTCTTTGAAAGATGATAGAGATGATCACTGATCCATCTAAGTCGTCGGACCCACAAAGGATCGATAGGTACTAACCCCCGCAAAGACCCACACAAGATCGGAACCACACAGGATCTGTAGGCGCTGGCTCACACAGAACCGTTGAGCGCTGACCCACACAGGATCAGACCCACACAGGATCGGTAGCACTGATCCACACAGGATCGCTGAGTGTTGTAGTCATCGTCGTCGAATCCACTGAGGATCTCTGCACAGTCGTTGTCGCAGTCACAGTAGCAGTCACAGCCAGCATAAGGGTTCCCGCACACAGCAAGCTCATTCGGGAGGGTCCGCTCCACGAGCCGAGAGGCTGATACATCAACTGAAACATAGTCCAGAGTTGATGTATCCAAAAGTTCCGTATCGTCAGCAAGAACTCAACGTCACAGATGGCGCGTCAATCGGACGCCCGGTCTGAGAGATATTGGCTTTTTCGTCCCAGGGGCCCGGTTGGTTTTTAAGGCAAAACCAACCCGACCGTACTCCACCTGCGTCCAAACCTAGGGTGGAGTATACCAAAATATTCATCTCACTTAGAGTAATTCAACAAAGTCGACGGAACGTCAATCGGACGTCCGAAACTCAAGATATGAGCGTTTCCGCTCCGAGGGCCCGGTTGGTTTCATGTACGAACCAACCCGGAGGAACTCAAAGTATTCCGAAACCTTGAGTGCGATATACCGAAATGACCATCTCTTTCAAAGGATCGCGTCACCACTGACGGTGCGTCGACCGGAGGTCCGTAGCCCGAGTTATGGGCAATTGAACCCAAACGGTCCGAAAACGGGGGTTTCGGGCCCGGACCGACCCGGCCTGAGACCCCCCGGTCGGCCCGAATCGGGTCGACCCACCCCGGGTCCGGGTCGGCCCGGCCTGGCGCGGCCCGGCCTTTGGCCGAGCCGTTTCGGCAAGGGGGGGGGGCTGCCCCCCTGTGTAACCGCGACCCACCTCAATTAAGGGGCTGTTTGAAGCCGGCCGGGGGAATTTATTTCCCCCAGATCCTCCTTGTTCGGCCGGCCCGACCTGGTCGGCCGGTTCCTGCTCAACGGGACAGGCGGTGGCCGGTCCCCTTCCATCTCCGACACCGGCGGCCCGGTCCGGCCGCCGGTCACCTTGCTCTACCGCAGCCCGGAACTGGCCGCGACCCTTGTCGTTCGGCGCAGTGCGACGGCATCGCGCCCCCCCGCCGCGGCCCCGCTCCAGCCGCGGCGTCTTCAGTTTTCTTCGATGCGGCACGGCGGCGTCGCGTTCTTAAACTTCTTTCCACGGCATGGCGCGACGGCGCCGCACATTTCCTTCTGCATGAATCCGCGTGGTGCGACGACACCATGATTTCCCGTACCAACCACAAAGGAACCAACATGAAAAATAAGGAGGAGGGTCGGCTGTGTTTGTGCGGTCCGACCCCCTCGCATTATTCGATAACAAATGGTTTAAATCCACGAAGATCGTCAAGTTGGTATTCACAAACGGATAAATAAATAAAACCCCTACCTTGGATTCAAGAACGGTGCACGTCAACGAGTCGCAGAAGATGAGCGTCGCAGAGGTCGGGCGTCGTGGAAAAAAAACGTCGATTCCATTGTCGTCGAGGTGCGTTCGAAGAGGAAACGTTGTTGGAAGAAGACGCCGCGTTCTTCGGCGGAGATGTTCCTCGTTGAAGAACGATGTTCTTCGTCGGAGTCCGAGATGTTCTTCACGTTCTTCGTCGAGGTTGAAGAAGAAGAAGACTTCACGCTTCCCAATCCTCTCAAGGTGGAAAAAACTCTAACAATAATAAAATAAGACCAAGTCTTAATTTATTAACACAACCTAACCATTTGAATTTCAAGAGTTTGAAATTAAGCAACAAACTTTATTAATTATAACAAGTTGTCAAAAATTAACGAAAGTGAGTTAATGGGGAGTTAGGAAAGTGAAGGGTTAAGAGGAGTTAGGGAGTTAAGGAATTTGAAAAGGTGGGGGGGGGGGGGCTCGTGTGGGCCCCACTCTTTCAATTATCCACACATGGGAAGTTGGGTGGATGTGGGCCCCACCACCAACATCCCATGGGAGAAAATAACCACATTGTTATGAAATAAAATTGATTCAACAATTTTATTTACTTTTTAATTAAACCTCAATAATTAACTTCATCACCCGCACAAACGCAACTACGGTAAAGGTTCCCTTAAGCGATTACCGGCGTTGCGAGTTCATCGGTGACCTCAGAATTCGATTCCGAGTACCGGTTCAAAAGTTAGAAATTTCCACTCGTTCGTTCACTGAACGTACCCGAGCCAAACTTCGGAAAATGATTCCGGGCACACCGGGCCTCGGAATCAGGTGCCGTCAGAAACCGCGTTCTTGTAAAATTCCAAAGAAAATTAAGAAAAAATTTCCCTTGAATTTCACAGGTCTTTACATTACTCCCACCTCAGGGCTTTACGTCCCCGTAAAGATATATCATAACTAGGGAAACAAATGTGGGTACTGAGCACGCATCTGAGCCTCCCACTCCCAAGTGCTCTCCTAGATGTTACCGTGCTACCATCTGATGCGCACCATAGGAATCGACCGTCCATGTAGGACCCGCTCCTGTCGATCCTCAATCTCCACTGGGACCTCTACAAAAGTCGTCCCATCGTCAACGTCAATCTCCCCATGGTCAATGATATGTGTCGGGTCGTGTACGTATCTCCTCAGCTGAGACATGTGGAAGACGTCGTGCACCTAGTGCAACTGAGGTGGTAGAGCCAGGCGATAAGCCACCTCGTCATTCCTGCTGAGGACTTGGAAGGGTCCGATGAAGCGCGGAGATAACTTGCCGCCTCGACAAAATCTCCGTAAACCACGTCGAGGTGAGACACGCAAGAAGACGTGGTCACCATCCTCGAACTCTAGTGGCCTCCACCTCCTATCAGCGTATGACTTCGGCCGGCTCTGAGCTGTCCTCATCCGCTCCTGGATGACGTGGACCTTCTCTGTCATGGCCTGGACTATCTCCGGTCCCACAAGTGCTGACTCCCCAGGGTCTGTCCAGCACAAAGGAGATCTACAAGGTCGGCCGTACAACGCCTCGTATGGTGCCATCCCGATGGTGGAGTGGTAGCTGTTGTTGTACGCAAACTCCACCAAGGGTAGGTGGTCCTCCCAGCTACAACCAAAGTCGAGGACACATGCGCGGAGCATGTCCTCGAGAGTCTGAATGGTCCTCTCCGTCTGACCATCCGTCTGAGGGTGAAAGGCTGTGCTCAGACGTAGATGCGTCCCGAACGCCTCCTGCAACCCCTTCCAAAGCTGGGAAGTAAAGAGAGCATCTCGATCGGAGATGATAGATGATGGCACACCATGAATCCGCACAATCTTCTGAATGTAAAGTCATCCCAAGCTCTCCACTGAGCCCTGCTCTCTGATGGGTAAGAAGTGATCCGACTTGGTGAGTCGGTCGACAATCACCCAGATGGAGTCGTGACCTCTGGAAGTGCGTGGAAGTCCAGTCACGAAGTCCATAGATATGCTGTCCCACTTCCACTCTGAAACCTCCAAGGGCTGTACCAAGCCTGATAGTACCTGGTGCTCAGCCTTCACCTGCTGGCAGGTGAGGCATCGAGAAATGAACTCTGCCACAACCTTCTTCATGCCCGGCCACCAGTGCTGTCGTCTGAGATCCTGGTACATCTTCGCCACTCCGGGATGTACCGCCAAGGGATAAGTGTGAAACTATCTTAGCACTTCCTCCCGTAAAGCAACTGGTACCAAGGTACGTCCTCTGAAAAGGATGTCATGCTCTGCTCCAAAGGAGAAGCCATCAGGTGCCTGTCCTGAGGATATCTGTGCACGCTGCGTCTCATAGTCAGCGTCCCCTCGCTGTGCCTCTCTGACCCGCTGCAGTAGTGGAGTAGTGACTGTGAGAGACTGAAGGAAGGCTGCTCCATCTCTATCCACAAAGGATATATGCAAAGAGGCTAGCTGCTCTGTCAACTCCTCAAGTAGCTGAATGCCCGTCCTCCTGCTGAGGGCATCGGCTACCACATTCCCCTTCCCAGGAGTATAGACTATCTCAAAGTCATAGTCCTGGAGGAACTCGAGCCATCGCCGCTGTCTCAGATTCAGATCCTTCTAAGAGAAGATGTATCTGAGACTCTGATGGTTAGAAAAGACTGTAAAGCGCTCTCCCATTAGATAGTGTTTCCATGTATTCAGAGTGAAGACCACTGCTGCTAACTCCAGGTCATGGGTAGCGTAGTTCTGCTCATGCGCCCTCAACTGACGTGATCCATAGGCGATCACTGCCCACTCCTGCATCAGGACACATCCGAGTCCAGTCCCTGATGCATCGCAGTAGACTACGTACCCTACTCCCACCTCAGGCAACCTCAAGATAGGTGCGCTGGTCAATCTTTGTCTCAGCTCCTGGAAGCTCTGCTGACATCTGTCTGACCACACGAAGGGTTTCCCCTTCTTCGTCAAAGATGAGAGTGGTGCCGCAACTCTGGAGAAGTCTGGCACAAATCTCCTGTAGTATCCAGCTATACCCAAGAAACTCCGCACCTCCGTCACGCTCCTGGGTGGCTCCCAAGCTAGAACTGCCTCGATCTTCGTAGGATCCACAGCAACTACCGCCTCAGAGATGATGTGTCCCAAGAAGTGGACCTCGCATATCCAGAACTGACACTTCGAGAGCTTTCCATAAAGCTGGTGCTCTTGGAGTGTGTCTAATACAACCCGTAAGTGGTAGGCATGCTCCCCCTCAGTCGTCGAGTAAATCAAAATGTCATCGATGAAGACCACAACAAATCGATCGAGGTATGGCTGAAAAATGCTGTTCATGAGGGCTATGAACACTGCTGGAGCATTAATTATTCCGAAGGGCATAACCAAGAACTCATAGTGGCCATACCGACACCTGAAGGCCGTCTTCTGCACATCCTCGTCTCAAACTCTGAGCTGGTGATAGCCTGACCTGAGGTCTATCTTCGAGAACCACCATTCTCCCTTGAGCTGATCGAAGAGGTCATCAATCCTCGGTAGCGGATACTTGTTCCTCACTGTCACCTAGTTCAGGCGACGATAGTCAACACAAAGTCGCAAGCTCCCGTCCGCCTTCTTGGCGAACAATATCGGGGAAGCCCAGGGTGAAACACTGGGTCGGATGAACCCCTTGCCCTGAAAGTCCTCCAACTGTACCCGCAGCTCTCGAAGCTCGGCGGGGGCCATCCGATATGCTGAAGTCGATATCAGGGCTGTCCCGGGGTACAGATCAATATAAAAGTCTACCTCTCTACGAGGAGGTAGCCCTAGAAAGTCTTCGGGGAAAACGTTCGCAAACTGATCCACCACTGCAGGAAAACCAGGACTCCGCACGTCAACTGCTCCTAGGATGAGGCTAGCCAACTGATGAGTGATTGGTTGTCCTCTCCTCTGTGGAAGTCCATCCTATTCTGAAAAGGATCCCTTCTCACCGGTGAAGGTGGACCTGCTCCCGTCGGTGCGTACACATCGCACCTTGTGCGTAATACAGTCAATCTGTGCATGGAATGTAGACAACCAATCCATGCCCAAGATGACGTCGTAAGGCCTCGATGCCACTACAAGAAGATCCCAGCCGAAGATCTCGCCTCCTAGAGTAAACTCACACTGCCGGCACCAGTGCGTAATCGTCGAGTCTGCTCCCGTGGGAGTCTCTAGCCGTAAGGATCGAGCCAACGGCTCTGTCGGAATCTCCAAGCTCCAAACAAGGGCAGCGGCTATGAAAGAGTGACTTTCTCCTGTGTCTATAAGTACTGCAGCAAGGGTGGAATAGACACAGATAGTACCTCGAATCATCTCGGGCGCACCGTGGTCGTAGGCCTCTACTGCCTGAAGCTGTTCCTGTCTCTACCCGCCAGCTCCCTGTGGTTGGGGTGGACCTCCTGGTGGTGGTGGTGGTAGAGCCTCAAAACGTCGCCCACCACCTATTGCTCGGCCAGCTCCTCTGCCTCGTCCGCCTCCTCCCTGCGGACCGCCACGGTCGACCCTCTGCCTCTGCCTCGGTGGTCCCTCAACCGTCTGCTGCTCCTCGGTACGGCGGGTCAGGCAATCATGAGCCATGTGGCCCTGCCTGCCGTACGAGTAGCACTGTCTGCCTCTCGAAAGACTGACTCCGCGCTGTGTGCCCTGCACTGCTGAGCCAGTGTCATGAGGTCATCTGCTTGAGGGTCTGGTCTGCCTGGACCCATGAGTCATTCGTCGACTGCCTGCTGCAGAATACTCTGCTATGTGTCGCCCCGCGGTGGGTCTCAGCGCTGGTGTAGACTCAGCAAGAAAGCTCTCGATCAAAAGGGCCCGCTCTAGTACTCATGTCTGAGTCGGAATGCTGAGGGAGATCAGCGATGCCCTGATATCATGTCTCAATCCCTGCTCAAAGGTCCGGGCCCGGAAGAATGGGTCTCGTAACATGTCTGTAGAGTAGCGCGAGAGATCGGTAAATCTCACCGAGTACTGGGTGACTGTCATGCTACCCTACCGCAGCTGTAGAAGCTCCTGAATGCGCACCGCAGGGAGGGTGGCTGGGAAGAACTCCGAGCGGAAGAGGCTCTCAAAGTCCGTACAAAGTAGAGATGCCTCATAGTGCACCTGGAGCATCAAAATCCACCATCGGCCCACTGCCGCGTGCAGTAGGCTCGCAGCGAGGATCGCCATGAGGTCTGCTTGTGTCTTCACTAGCCTGAAAACTCGTACGACTACCTCCAGCCAGTCCTTGGCTGCCTGGGGGTCCGTCTCCCTGTGGAACCTAGGCGGTCGTTGGCGCTAGAACTCATGCAGTGCACTGAGGCGACGTGCATCGTCAGCGGCTAGTGCTAGAAGCATCAGCAGCTCGGCGGGTAGAGCTACCACCGGTGCCACTGCTGACAAAGGGCACTGCACCGAGGCCTCGTCGCTCGGTGGGCTGTCGTCACGCTCGACTCTCGGAACCCTAGCTGGCTGCCGTCGTGGGGCCATCCTGAAAAGGAAACAGGTGCGCCACGGTCATAACAATATACCTGGTGAGCTGATACAAAGTAATCACAAAGAAAACTCGAAACACACACGCAATCAATGTTTTCGTGCATTAAGTCGGAAATCAGAAGTCAGGGTCCTGGTGTACGGATACGTCGGCCGCCGCACCAACATTGGACTCCCTGGACTGATAACCACACTCAATACGCTAAACACTATTGCTTCACATAGAAAAGATTAGAGTTCACGGTAGATCCGAACTCCTCTGATACAAATTTGTCACGACCCGTCCTCGGGGCCCGTGCCGTGACTACCCCAAGCCCGCTTTCCATAGGCCAGGGGCTGGCGACTAGCACCAAGACGTAAATCCCGGTAAAAAGGGAAGGCATTGCCTTTGTAAAGTAAACAAACACCACAGAGTAAGAAAGCAGAAAAGTAAACACTAAGTAAAAATAGAGTACAACTGTAAGTGCGGAAAGTAAGTGGGCCAATATACAAACCCAAACTGAAAGTAAAGTACAACTCGAAAGGGAAAACAACAACTGAAAAGTAAAAGCAGCTACGCCGAGCCGTCCACTGGAAATCCCACCTGAAGGGTGGGTACAGATAGCTCCTCAGCTCCTCGGGTCCCGCCGTCCGCTCCAAGTACGTCCCGCCCAGTGGTCCACCTCCAGGTACCGTCCTTCTCTGCAAGCCTCAACCACGATCAACGCTGTTCGTTGTTTGCAACCAACACAACGTAGTGCGGGCATAGCCTGTGCAGGGGTGAGTATAAGCTACTCAGTAGGGATCCCGAGACCCCCTAAGGTCTCCCTAAATCCACAAAGGATAAACCAAAAAGGAAAGATACAATCACTAAGTAACAACCGACACTGCTTAGGTATATTCCCATACATATACCTAAGTCATCAATTTCAGTACGCTCCAACCCCCGAGCCCAAGTACAACCCAGTCCACACAGGAAAGTATACGTATTCCACACAGGAAAGCAAAATGTAATCCACACAGGATAGCACAACACAATCCACACAGGAAAGTAAACAGGATTCAGCTCACACATGTATACTTCTTCGAAAGACGATAGAGATGATCACTGATCCATCTAAGTCATCGGACCCACAAAGGATCGATAGGTACTAACCCCCGCAAAGACCCACACAGGATCAGACCCACACAGGATCTGTAGGCGCTGGCTCACACAGAACCGCTGAGCGCTGACCCACACAGGATCAGACCCACATAGGATCGGTAGCACTGATCCACATAGGATCGCTGAGTGATGTAGTCGTCGTCGTCGAATCCACTGAGGATCTCTGCACAGTCGTTGTCGCAGTCACAGTAGCAGTCGCAGCCAGCATAAGGGTTCCCGCACACAGCAAGCTCGTTCGTGAGGGTCCGCTCCACGAGCCGAGAGGCTGATACATCAACTGACACATAGTCCAGAGTTGATGTATCCAAAAGTTCCGTATCGTCAGTAGGAACTCAACGTCGCAGACGGCGCGTCAATCGGATGCCTGGTCTGAGAGATATTGGCCTTTTCGTCCCAGGGGCCCTGTTGGTTTTTAAGGCAAAACCAACCCGACCGTACTCCACCTGCGTCCAAACCTCGGGCGGAGTATGCCAAAAGATCCATCTCACTTAGAGTAATTCAACAAAGTCAACGACACATCAATCGGACGTCCAAAACTCAAGATATGAGCGTTTCCGCTCCGAGGGCCCGGTTGGTTTCGTGTACGAACCAACTCGGCCGAACTCAAAGTATTCCGAAACCTTGAGTGCGATATACCAAAACGACCGTATCGTTCCAAGGATCACATCACCGCTGACGTCGTGTCGATCGGAGGTCCGTAGCCCGAGTTATGGGCAATTGAACCCAAACGGTCCGAAAACGGGGGTTTCGGGCCCGGACCGACCCGGCCCGAGACCCCCCGGTCGGCCCGGCCTGGCGCGGCCCGGCCTGGCAGACCGGCCAGGCGCCGGTCCGGCGGGGCACAGCGCGCCCAGCGCGGTGTCTGGCTCGGCCTTTGGCCGAGCCGTTTCGGCAAGGGGGGGGGGGGGGCGCCTGCCCCCCTGTGTAACCGCCCCCCCCCCCCCTCAATTAAGGGGGCCGTTTGAAGCCGGCCGGGGGAATTTATTTCCCCCGGCTCCTCCCTGTCCGACCGGTCTAACAGGGTCGGCCGATTCCTGCTCAACGGGACCAGCAGTGGCCGGTCCCCTTCAAGCTCCGACACCGGCGGCCCGGTCCGGCCGCCGGTCACCTTGCTCCGCCGCGACCCGGAACCGGCCGCAGCCCTTATCGTTCGGCGCGGTGCGACGGCACCACGCCCCTCCACCGTGGCCCCGCTCCGGCCGCGGCGTCTTCGGTTTTCTTCGACGCGGCGCGATGGCGTCGCGTTCTTAAACTTCTTTCCACAGCGCGGCACGACGGCGCCATGCATTTCCTTCCACATGAATCCGCATGGTGCGACGACACCATGCTTTCCCGTACCAACCACAAAGGAACCAACACGAAAAATAAGGAGGAGGGTCGACTGTGTTTGTGCGGTCCGTCCCCCTCACTTTATTCGATAACAAATGTTTTAAATCCACGAAGATCGTCAAGTTGGTATTCACGAACGGATAAATAAATAAAACCCCTACCTCGGATTCAAGAACGATGCACGTCAACGAGTCGCGGAAGACGAGCATCGCGGAGGTCGGGCGTCGCGGAAAAAGAACGTTGATTCCGTTGTCGTTGAGGTGCGTTCGAAGAGGAAACGTCGTTGGAAGAAGATGTCGCGTTCTTCGGCGGAGATGTTCCTCTTTGAAGAACGATGTTCTTCGTCGGAGTCCGAGATGTTCTTCACGTTCTTCGTCGAGGTTGAAGAAGAAGAAGACTTCACGCTTCCCAATCCTCTCAAGGTGGAAAAAACTCTAACAATAATAAAATAAGACAAATTCTTAATTTATTAACACAACCTAACCATTTGAATTTCAAGAGTTTGAAATTAAGTAACTCACTTTATTAATTATAACAAGTTGTCAAAAATTAATGAAAGTGAGTTAATGGGGAGTTAGGAAAGTGAAGGGTTAAGAGGAGTTAGGGAGTTAAGGAATTTGAAAAGGTGGGGGGGGGGATCGTGTGGGACCCACTCTTTCAATTATCCACACATGGGAAGTTGGGTGGATGTGGGCCCCACCACCAACTTCCCATGGGAGAAAATAACCACCTTTTTGTGAAATAAAATTGATTCAACAATTTTATTTACTTTTTAATTAAACCTCAATAATTAACTTCATCACCCGCACAAACGCAACTACGGTAAAGGTTCCCTTAAGTGATTACCGGCGTTGCGAGTTCATCGGTGCCCTCGTAATTCGATTCTGAGCACCAGTTCAAAAGTTAGAAATTTCCGCTCGTTCGTTCACTGAACGTACCCGAGCCAAACTTCGGAAAATGATTTCGGGCACATCGGGCCTCGGAATCAGGTTCCGTTAGAAACCGCATTCTTGTAAAATTCCAAAGAAAATTAAGAAAAAATTTCCCTTGAATTTTACGGGTCTTTACAATCCACGAAGGATATCTGCAAAGAGGCTTGCTGCTCTGTCGCCTCCTCAAGTAGTTGAATGCCCGTCCTCCTACTGAGAGAATCGACTACCACGTTCCCCTTCCCAGAAGTATAGACTATCTCAAAGTCATAGTCCTGGAGAAACTCGAGCCATCGCCGCTGTCTCAGATTCAGGTCCTTCTGAGAGAAGATGTATCTGAGACTCTGATGGTCAGAAAAGACTGTAAAGCATTCGCCCATCAGGTAGTGTCGCTATGTCTTCAGAGAGAAGACCACTGCTGCTAACTCCAGGTCGTGGGTAGCGTAGTTCTGCTCATGTGGCCTCAAATGACGTGATCCATAGGCGATCACGGCCCGCTCTTGCATCAGGACACATCCAAGTCCGGTCCTTGATGCATCGCAGTAGACTACGTACCCAACTCCTTCCTCAGGCAACCTTAAGATAGGTGCGCTGGTCAATCTCTATCTCAGCTCCTGGAAGCTCTACTGACATCTGTCTGACCATACAAAGGGTTTACCCTTCTTCGTCAAAGCTGAGAGTGGTGCCGCAACTCTGTAGAAGTATGGCACAAATCTCCGGTAGTATCCATCTAGTCCCATGAAACTCCGCACCTCCGTCACGCTCCTGGGTGGATCCCAAGCTAACACTGCCTCGATCTTCGCAGGATCCACCGCAACTCCCGCCTCAGAGATGACGTGTCCCAAGAAGTAGACCTCGCGTATCCAGAACTGACACTTCGAGAGCTTACCATAAATCTGATGCTCTCGGAGTGTGTCTAGTACAACCCGCAAGTGGTAGGCGTGCTCCTCCTCAGTCGTCGAGTAAATCAAAATGTCGTCGATGAAGACCACGACAAATCGATCGAGGTATGGCTGAAAGATCCTATTCATGAGGGCCATGAACACCGCTGGAGAATTGGTTACGCCAAATGGCATAACCAAGAACTCATAGTGGCCATACCGACATCTGAAGGCCGTCTTCTGCACGTCCTCGTCTCAAACTCTGAGCTGATGATAGCCTGACCTGAGGTCTATCTTTGAGAACCACCGTGCTCCCTTGAGATGATCGAAGAGGTCATCAATCCTCGGTAGCGGATACTTGTTCCTCACTGTCACCTGGTTCAGGTGATGATAGTCAACACAAAGTCGTAAGCTCCCGTCCGCCTTCTTGGTGAACAAAATTAGGGAAGCCCAGGGTGAAACACTGGGTCGGATGAATCCCTTGCCCTGCAAGTCCTCCAACTGTACCCGCAGCTCTCGAAGCTCGGCGGGGGCCATCCGATATGGTGGAGTTGATATCGGGCTGTCCCGGGGTACATGTCAATATAAAAGTCTACCTCTCTGCATGGAGGTAGCCCTAGAACGTCGTCGGAAAAAACGTCCACATACTGATCCACCACTGTAGGAAAACCAGGACTCCGCACGTCAACTGCTCCTAGGATGAGGCTAGCCAACTGATGAGTGATGGGCTGTCCTCTCCTCTGTGAGAGTCCATCCTGAGCTGCAAAGGCTCCCTTCTCGCCGGTGAAGGTGAACCTGCTCCCGTCAGTGCGTACACATCGCACCTTGCGCCTAATACAGTCAATCTGTGCATGGAATGTAGACAACCAATCCATGCCCAAGATGACGTCGTAAGGCCTCGACGCTGCTACAAGAAGATCCTAGCCGAAGCTCTCACCTCCTAGAGTAAGCTCACACTGCCGGTACCAGTGCGTAATCGTCGAGTCTGCTCCCGTAGGAGTCTCTAGCCGTAAGGATCGAGCCAACGGCTCTGTCGGAATCTCCGAGCTCCGAACAAGGGTAGCGGCTATGAAAGAATGACCCGCTCTTGTGTCTATAAGTACTGCAGCAAGGGTGGAATAGACACAGATAGTACCTCAAATCATCTCGGGCGTGCCGTGGTCATAGGCCTCCGCTGCCTGGAGAGGTGCCTGTCTCTGCCCGCCAGCTCCCTGTGGTCGGGGTGGACCTCCTGGTGGTGGTGGTGGTAGAGATTCAAAGCGTCGCCCACCACCCGCTGCTCGGCCAGCTCCTCTGCCTCGTCTGACTGCTCCCTGCGGACCGCCACGGTAGACCCTCTGCCTCTACCTCGGTGGTCCCTCAACCGTCTACTGCTCCTCGGCACAGCGGGTCGGGCAATCACGAGCCATGTGTCCCTGCCCGCCGCATGAGTAGCACTGCCTGCCTCTCGAAAGACTAGCTCCATGCTGTGTGCCTCGCACTACTGAGCCAGTGTCCTGAGGTCGTCTGCCTGAGGGTTTGGTCTGCCTGGACCCATGAGTCATCTGTCGACTGCCTGCTGCAGAAGACTCTGCTACGTGCCGCCCTGCGGTGGGTCTCGACGTTGGTGTAGACTCAACAAGAAAGCTCTCGATCAAAAGGGATCGCTCTAGTACTCCTGTCTGAGTCGGAATGCTGAGGGAGATCAGCGATGCCCTGATCTCGTGTCTCAATCCCTTCTCAAAGGTCCGGGCCCAAAAGAATGGGTCCCGTACCATGTCGGTCGAGTAGCGAGAGAGATCGGTAAATCTCGCTGAGTACTGGGCGACCGTCATGCTGCCCTGCCGCAGCTGAAGAAGCTCCTAGATGTGCACCGCACAGAGGGTGGCTGGGACGAACTCCGAGCAGAAGAGGCTCTCAAAGTCCGTCCAGAGAAGAGATGCCTCATCCTGCACCTGGAGCATCAATCTTCACCATCGGCCAGCTGCTGCGTGTAGTAGGCTCGCTGCGAGGATCACCATGAGGTCTGCTGGTGTCCTCACTAACCGAAAAACTCGTACCACTGCCTCCAGCCAGTCCTCGGCTGCCTGGGGGTCCGTCTCCCCGCGGAACCTGGGCGGTCACTGGCGCTGGAACTCATGAAGTGCACTACGGTGACGTGCATCGTCAGCGGCTGGGGATGGAAGCATCGGTGGCTCGGCGGGTAGAGCTACCGCTGGTGCCACTGCTGACAAAGGGCCCTGCACCGAGGCCTCGTTGCTCAGTGGGCTGTCGTCACGCTCAACTCTCGGAACCCCAGATGACTGCCATCGTGGGGCTATCCTGAAAAGAAAACAGGTGCGCCACGGTCAGAACAGTATACCTGGTGAGCTGATACAAAGTAATCACAAAGAAAACTTGAAACACACACGCAATCAATGTTTTCGTGCATTAAGTCAGAAATCAGAAGTCAGGGTCCTGGTGTACGGATACGTCGGCCGCCGCACCAACACTGGACTCCCTGGACTAATAACCAAACCCAATACGCTTAACACTATTGCTTCACATAGAAAAAGATCAGAGTCTACGGTAGAACCAAACTCCTCTGATACCAATTTGTCACGACCCGTCCTCGGGGCCCGTGCTGTGACTACCCCAAGCCCGCCTTCCATAGGCCAGGGGATGGCGACTAGCACCAAGGCGTAAATCCCGGTAAAAAAGGAAGGCATTGCCTTTGTAAAGTAAACAAACACCACAGAGCAAACATGCAGTAGAAGTAAACACTAAGTAAAAACAGAGTACAATTGTAAGTGCGGAAAGTAAGTGGGCCAGTATACAAACCCAAAATGAAAGTAAAGTACAACTGGAAAGGGAAAAACAACAACTGAAAAGTAAAGCCGCAACGTCGAGCTGTCTACTGGAAATTCCACCTAAAGGGTGGGTACAGATAGCCTCCACTGCTCCTCGGGTATAGCCGACCGCTCCGAGTACGTCCCACCCAGTGGTCCACCTCCAGGTACCGTCCTGCTCCGCAAGCCTCAACCACGATCAGCGTTGTCCGTCGTCTGCAACCAACACAACGTAGTGCGGGCATAGCCCGTGCAGGGGTGAGTATAAGCTACTCAGTAGGGACCCCGAGACCCCCGATGGTCTCCCAAAATCCACAAAGGATAATCCACAAAGGAAAGCTACAATCACGAAGTAACATCCGACACTGCTTAGGTATATGCCCATACATATACCTAAGTCACTAATTCTCGTTCGGCTCCAACATCCGAGCCCAAGTACAACCCAGTCCACACAGGAAAGCAAAACGTAAATCCACACAGGATAGCACAACACAATCCACAAAGGAAAGAAAAACAGGATTCAACTCACACAGGTATACTTCTTCGTATGACGATAGTGATGATCAGATATATCCACTGATTCATCTAAGTCGTTGGACCCACAAATGATCAAAAGGTACTAACCCCCGCAATGACCCACATAGGATCTGACCCACAAAGGATCGATAGGCAACTAACCCCCGCAAAGACCCACACAGGATCGGACCCACACAGGATCTGTAGGCGCTGGCTCACACAGAACCGCTGAGCGCTGACCCACACAGGATCGGACCCACATAGGATTGGTAGCACTGATCCACATAGGATCGCTGAGTTCTGTAGTCGTCGCCGTCGAATCCACTGAGGATCTCTGTACAGTCGTCGTAGTAGTAGTAGAAAACGCAGCCAGCTCTAGGGTTCCCGCACACAGCAAGCTCGTTTGGGAGGGTCCGCTCCACGAACCGAGAGGCTGATACATCAATTGACACATAGTCCAGAGTTGATGTATCCAAAAGTTCCCTATCGTCAACAGGAACTCAACGTCGCAAATGGTGCGTCAATCGGATGCCCGGTATGAGAGTTATTGGCTTTTTCGTCCCAAGGGCCCGGTTGGTTTTTAAGGAAAAACCAACCCGACCGTACACCACCTACGTCCAAACCTCGGGCAGAGTATGCCAAAAGATCCGTCTCACCTAGAGGAATTCAAAAAAGTCAACGGAACGTCAATCGGACGTCTGAAGCTCAAGATATGAGCGTTTCCGCTCCGAGGGCCCGGTTGGTTTCGTGCACGAACCAAACCGGCCGAACTCAAAGTATTCCGAAACCTTGAGTGCAATATACCGAAACGACCGTATTGATCCAAGGATCGCGTTGCAACTGACGGTGCATCGATCGGAGGCCCGTAGCACAAGTTATGGACGTTTGACCGAAAAAAGGTTTGGTATTAAGGGGTTCAGACCCGGTCCGACCCGGCCCGATACCCCCGGGGTCGACCCGAACCGGGTCCGAGTCCGGCCCTCTTGGGCACGGCCTGGCCCGGTTGGCGCAGCCCGGCACGACCGGCGTGGCCCGGCCTGGGCGTGGACCGGCCTGGCGGACCGGCCAGGCGGCCGACCCGGCCTGGGCACAACGCGCTGGCCAGGCGCTCGGCCAATCGGCCGAGCCGTTTGGAGGGGGGGGGGGGCTGCCCCCCTGGTGTAACCGTGGCCCCCCATTAAAATGGGGGCTATTTGTGTTGGCCGGCCGGGGAAATTAATTCCCCCGGTTTCCCTTTGTCCGGCCGGCCCGCACCGACCGGCCGGTTCTGCCAACAAAGACCGGTGACGGCCGGTCCTTCCTCTTTCGCCGACACCGGCGGCCCGGAACCGGTCGCCGGTCACCCTGCTCCGCCGCGGCCCGGAACCGGCCGCGGCTTGGTTCGTCCGGGGCGGTGCGACGACACCGCGCCCGTCCGCCGCGACCCCGCTCCGGCCGCAGTGTCTTCGGTTTTCTTCGACGCGGCGCGGCGGCGCCGCGACTTGGTTCAACTTCATGGCATGGTGCGACAACGTCGTGTCCTTGTTCGTTTCCAAGGCGCGGCATGACGACGCCGCACATTTCTTGTCGCACGATCACACGCGGTGCGACGGCACCGCGCCATACTCTTTTCAAACCACAAAGGAACAACACACAGATAAGGGAGGAGGGTCGACCGTGTTTGTGCGGTCCGACCCCCCTCTCGTTAATCGATAGCATTTAGTCGTATATCCACGAAGAATGACAAACTAGAAATCACGAATGAAAATAATTAAATAATTTAAACCCCTACCTTGAGCGTATCTAGAACGGGGGTTCACCGCGGAAAACGACGTCGCGAGGTGAAGCTCCGTAAGTTGACGGAGAACGCCCGAGGAGGAAGTGGCATCTCCTTTTCATTAACACGAGAAGAAGATCAAAAAGAGGGTGCGTCGTCGATCTTCAGAAACACACCGGCTGCGAAGAGGAGAAGAGACGACACGCCGATCTCTTCTTACGGTGATGGTGTTCTTCGTTGAAGTCTTGGTGTTCTTCGTCGAAGATGAAGAACTCTCTCCACAAATGTCCACACACAACATCCAACCAAAATAAAATAAGGCTCACCCTTATTTTATTAACTTAAGACACAATTCAAAAATTCAAAACTTAAATTAAATAATTGAATTGGGTGTTGGCATACTTAATGAGAGGAGAGGTAAAGTCACCCAATTAATGGGAAGTTAAAAAGTTATAAGAGTTACACAACTTAAGTGGGGGGGTTAAGAGGAGTTAGGGAGTTAAGGGATTTGAAAAGGTGGGGGCTCGTGTGGGCCCCACCTCACATTTAATCCACTCAAGAAAAACTAACAAACAGTGGGTCCCACCCTAACTCCTACACTTAGGTTCTAACTCATGGAGAAGTGAAGTAGAATTCTTAACGAAAATTTTATTTCACAACACTTAATCCACAAATTTTAAACAACTCATAACGAGCAAAAGAAACTTCAGGATAGGCGTTACTAAGCAATTACTGGCACTACAGTTCCATCGGTGTCCTCAGAATTCGATTCCAAGCACCGGTTCAAAAGATAGGAATTCCCGCTCGTTCGTTCACTGAACGTACCCGAGCTAAACTTCGGATAGAAATTCCGGGCACACCGGGCCTCAGAATCAAGTGCCGTCTGAAACTGCGTTCTTGTAAAATCCCAAAGAAAATTAAGAAAAAATTTCCCTTGAATTTTACGGGTCTTTAAATATAATATCATATATAATATCATTTACTCCATCCTTTATACGTCCCACATATGGCATTAACGATTCAAATCACTTTGAGGGGGCGGTAGTCCGCACTTCCTAAAATGAAATTATCGCGTTTACCCATAATGGAAATCATAAAGGTATGCCATAAATGAAAAATACAGAAGCATAAGGAAAACATAAACATAATATATATATCATATATGAAAACAGTTTCATCATAATGTCCACCATGAGAGGTGTTAAAAGAAGATTGAACAATCATCGTTTCGTGAGGCAGTAATTCGCCACCCACAGAAACAGTATGTTCATTAACCATTTGATGAAGGCGTGTGTAAGTGTAAATCAAATACTTCTCATAAAAACATCCTAGTATATTTAAGATACTGGTGTTGTTACAAAAGAAATTAATAAAAAGATTTTAGGGGATTGGAGAAGCACAATAAAACAAAAGAACATAAGAGAAGACATTACCTTAAAATCGGGTAACTCTTTTTGATTTGAGCCAAAGGCTTCCTTGGGAAGACTTCTTCCAAAATTGAGGCTTCTAGGAGTAATATAGGGAAGTTGAGAGAGTATTTGGGCAGAGGTTGGCCGAGCCAAATGGCTTTGATGGTGTGAATAAGGTGGTATAGGTGGGGGCCTTTTATAAGAGGAGAGAAGGGGCACTCTTGGAAAGTCATGAAATGTTACATTATTATGAAATACTTTTCGGATTTCAAAGGTCCCAAAATTATATATTTCTAAGATAAGGTGATAAGGGTTCGAAATATACTCATACAATCGGTTTTTGACAAGTGTAAGTCTTATATTTTACATTATCTTTTTATTTTATTTAAATCGTTAATTAATGAGGTAATCGCTGCATCATCATGGTGTGATAAATATATTTATTTATTTAATGTCTAAAAATTATAAAAAAATTACCATGATGTAGTAAATATTTTTATCTTTCCAATTAATATTTATTGTCTAAAATTTAACTTATATAATCCCATGTAATAATTGTTTTAGTAAAACAACACATGTTTGTGACAATTTTATTTTTACTTTAAATAAAAAGTTATTAATGTCATTTTCTTACCCAAGTGGCTCCATGGGGTCCCCAAGTTGACCCATGGATTTTCTTGGTCATACATGACTCATATAATAAGTTTAGGTCAAGTGTAAAGGTAATTTCATATTATTATAACATTATATTTACCTTAAGTTACACTTATTACCTTTAATCGCGATTAATAGAACTTAAACGTTACTATTCACAAAAAATTATTTTAATCCCATTGAACCAAATTTTACTTCCTAATGACAATGATGTATGTCAGATTTTGGAAATTCAAATCACAGAGGTGGTAAAATTTCATTTAAATGAAAAATCAGTTTTTTTAACTACCACTTAGTGGTTTCACTATTCATAAAAAATCGAATTTTTTCAGAACAATACCAAAAATTCACCCTAAGCTATAATTGATATTCTGAATTAAAAAATGATGTCTATTTTAAAAAATTCCAAAAATATAAGTTTCATTAATTAATTTTATAATTAATTCCCGTTTTCAAAACAAATAGCGTGTTTTTAAGAAACAATATCAATCAAAAGATTGACAATTTTTTATGTCCAATTTCAAAGTGAAATTAATTCTAATGACCACCATTGGATAAAATGGTAAAATTATATACTAATTATACCTTAAAACCACTCAATAGTATAATTTATCACTATTAATTATTTTTATTAAAAATTTGTTTTTAATTAAAATTTAGTAATTTTCACTATTCATCAAAATATAAAAGTTATCCGGAAAGTTCCAAAATTTCACCCTAGGATAAATTCGATATTCCGAATCCAAAAATGAAGCCCATTTTGAATTATAAATTAATATAATTTCAAAAAGTAGGTATTACTATTCATAACGGCTAGTTTGATTGGTTATGGTGTGTTTTAGAACTCGAAGTTGCGTACAAAACACGCTGCTCTATTATTCAAATAGAAGCGTACCATGGAAGCTTGGGGTGTTACCGAAGATCTGGAGGTGTTAAAAAAGAACAGATACAAGGTGGCGCCATTTCCCAGTATTTTCTAAATTTTTGGGGTCCAAAATTTGGAGTTTGGTGAGTATAGCGAAAATTGGATTTCCCTGAAGATCTAATTTAAATATGGAAAAGGCATGAGTTTCGCGAAGATAGGCTTCATGGATTGGATTTCGTAAAGACATGAAAAATGTTGATGATGTTTCTTCGTGATTACGATGAATTTCAAAAACGGAAGCGTTGAAGAGAATTGCAGTGGTGAAGGGCATTGCGAGTGGAGATTCATGGTAGTGATACGAAGTAATTGACGGAATGCTCCACGATTACGACGAGCTCTATGATCAGAAAATTTCCATGGTGCTTCACGATTTTGAGAGAATTTCGGTTGGAACTTCGGAGCTTCACAATTTGAGATGACGTAGAGCTGAATTTGCATGGAAGGTTCGAGGGTCAGTGGAATCGCCTATAAATAGACATCGACCCCTTGGGAGAAGTAGAGCGTTTTCAAAGAAAATATTTTTCTCTCGGCTCACGAAGGTGGTTTGGGAAGGCAGTGTGCTTCGTGAAAGGAAGGAGCTTCGCGACGACTATTCTAGCTCCACGAAAGTTGGGTGCTCCACGTTGGCTCAGTGAGATTCGTGAGGGAAGTCGCTCTACGACGACTTGAGATCCACAACGACCTAAGCTCTATGAAGGAGTGAGCTTTGTGAAAAGGCAGGAGCTTCGTGAAGGCTTGTTTGAGCTTCATGAAATTGGGAGCCTCGCGAAGTAGGGTGCTTTGCGAAGGTAATTCCAAAAGGTTATTGCCCAGTGGTTAGGGGAAAAGGGGTATTCATCAGTGGATGAAATTTGGAATTCAATAGAGAATCTAAATATAGTGGAGGATACATTCATTAGTGGTAATGAAGAGACCTACAGGTCTATAAATTGTGCATGGATCTTTTGAAGAAGCAGTGAGCTCAATTCAGTTGAGAGAGTAGTGAGTTCTCAAATTGTGAGTGGTTGTAAACCAGGAGGGATAGTGAGTCCTCTTCAAACTTGTAAAAAGCAGTGCACTTATAGTGGAATTGGTACATCGGCACACTGCCGGTGTATGCTCTTTGGACGTAGACCAGTGAGGGTGAACCAAGTAAAAATTACTATGTCCTGTGCATGCTTTAAGGTTTATTCATACTCTGCAACGGGAAGGAGAGAGAAGAGGGTTTTGTCTAACAACAAAACAAGATCAAAAGGGACAGTTTTTTAATCTTTCATACCCTAATTCACCCCCCTCTCAAGGTATATATCCAAGTGGACCTAACAACATTGGTTTGGAATCATGCATATTGAATTTCTTCAACAACTCTCTTTCATAATTTTCCTAATAAATGAAAGTGTAGTCTTTCTTATAAATCACTTTCATCCCTAATAAGTATGTGAGTTCACTAATCATAGACATTTCAAATTCTAATTTCATGTGATTGGAAAATTCATCCACTGATCCCTATCTTTTCCTCCAAATATAATATCATCTATGTACAATAGAACCATGAACTAATCTTTCTAAGAATTATTCACATAAATATTGTGATCCACTCCTCCTATATTAAATTTAAGATTTTTCAGATAAGAATCCAGATGAGCGTACCACACTCATGGTGACTACTTTAGACCATAGAGATCTTTCTTTAATCTGCAAACCTTCATTTCATCATTATCAAGAAGAAAACCCACTGTTTATTCAATATAGACTTCTTCTTCAATAACACCATTTAAGAAAGATGTCTTTACATCCATTTGATATACTTTGTATCCTATTTGAATTTCCATGGTAAGAAAATGTCTGATTGACTCCAATATAGCCACCAGAGAAAATGTCTCTTTAATATCAACACCTTCAATCTGTGAATAGCTATTACACACTAGTCATGCCTTATTTCTAATCACATTTCCATTTTTGTCAAATTTATTTGTGAAAATCCACTTCATACTAATCACATTGTGGTTTTCGGGTCTCTTAACTTGATCCCATGTTTGATTCTTATCGATCTGATCCAACCCTTCATCCATGGATTTAACCCATGATTTATCCTTTGCAGCCTCTTCAAATGAGGATAGTACCAAAAATAATAGGAATGTATATTGTGCATTATTCCTCATTCTTCTTGTCTGTGTGGGAGCAATTCAATCCACAATGATACTGGATTGATCAATTTATGCTCTTCGATTTCTCATGTGAGGTTCAAATGAATTTTCTTTATCCAGGGTTTCTTCTTCTGATTCTTCTTCTGAGTCAACATCATGATTTTATTCTTGAGTGTTTTTCATTCCTTCCCTTCTATATTTGAATCCATTCCATGTCCACAATCTTCCTCATCTTTTATCACATCAGCATATGAATTCCTTGAGTCTTTTGTGGTTTTATCTTTAATGATATTCACATCACTGCTTTCAATTTTTTTTTCCAAGATGTTTATTAAATCATTTTCAGGCTTTTCTATTCATTTAATATCTGAGGAATATTCCTTGATTTGCAGCATCACAATACTTTCCTTGATTTCCTTCTTTGTTTTGGATAAAACATTTACTTTAAAAAACATGAAAATACTTCAACGAGGGCTTCCTTCCATGACATAACTATAATGACCCACACTTTACATACATTGTTAATACTTCAAAATTGAATCACTCTTATTACAACATATGACAAAACCACAAAGGACCGTATAGGTATAGTGTCTTTAGAAACTGGGGAAACATAAACAACTGGTTCATAAATCTTCTACAGTGTCTCCCATTTATTTCATCATATCTAGGGTCCCTTTTAGCATATTCTACTTAATATCCATCTTCCTGACCTGGGGAAAAGAAAACATAAAAGGGTGAGCTCAAATGCTCAGCAAGGGCAAATAAAGGAAATAAAAATCATATCATATCTTTATGAAAATCAAAACCTGCAAAAGAGATCATAATATCTTAACATGGAATAAATCATAGAAGTGAAAATGAGATCCCCAAAATCATAACATAAAACTTGAAACTTTGTGGCATGCACACATAATCATGGAGATCATTTCTTGTTAGTCATGACTCATTGCCAAGACTATCTTAGTGGACAAAGTCCCTTTCTGAACCGAGTTCACTCCTCGTTTCAGTCCTGTATCACTGAACCGAAATAACCTTCCGTTCCAGCCATGTCTATCTCATGAGATATAAAATCTTTACCCAATGCATTGGAGGGAGATATAGGTCCCACCCATCTTATAATGAATCCTTTCTTATGTGTGCCACATAATCATACATCATCGCATAACACATGTAACAAAAATGGGATTCTTGAAACATCATGACATCAATTCATATATGATAAAGGAATTCATAAACATAATTCCATCACAACATAGTCAAACCAATGTAAAAATATGGATAGAAACAGACCCCTTTATTATCTTAGATGGAAAATAATTTTGATAAAACACTTGAATTGAATTCTTGAGGAAAATATCCTTTCTTCTTCAAAAACATTTTTCCTTTCATAACATGTCATACAACTTTAAAATAAAAGAAGTTGATTAAAAATAAACTTGAAAACTTGTAAAGGAAGCTTCTTTGAAGTAATGTTTTAAAAATCCATTCATGCCGTATAAGTTAAAAAAACATTCTTCGTACTTTTGTCGGAAAAGTCAAAAAGTACCTCGTACGGAAAAACGACAAAAGATTCCTTTCATATTCTTTACTAAAAACTCACCTAAGGGTAAAATTGGATTTAAACTATTGCAAGTGGATGGAAACAATATTTCATATTGAGGGAACATGGATGTGGATGATAAAATACACCCCAGTAAATACTTACGAATAAACAATCTCGGATAAAAATGAGATTGTGATATTTCCCTTACCTTAGGTCCGATTTGCTTTGTTCGTGTCCGAAGCTCCTGTATAATGGTTTAAATAATGTTATTGACTTATTCCAGAATCATACATATTGATATGAGATCATATATGGTCATATTATTAGCTTCTTGTTAGTAATATTTCATTGTTACTTGTTACTCGGGTCTTTATAACTTTTTGTTCTTATGCGTGTTTTGTCGAATAAATTCTTATTCTTATCTTTAGGTTATAGATAATTAATTTCCAGAATGGTATTAGTGTAGTATATACCATATTAATTCATTCAATTCATTTATACAATCATTATGAAATGAAGATCATGTAGAACGAGTCACATCACATCGTGGAGACGGTATTCCGTACGTACGCACGAGTGATGATATCGTTCCTATGATCGTGGAATTGTATTGGAGTATATATATATATTATTTCAGTATCAATATTACTTAATAATAATCATATATAGTTACTCATTACACCATTATACCCATCCTTGTAAGGTGATGGTGGAAAATAGATTACACCACGTCGTGGAGACGGTATTCCGTACGTACGCACGCGCGGTGATTTCATTTTTCCGTAGGATGGATAGAAGGTGAATTAGGGTTGTTTCATATTTATAATAACATATCAGTATGTAAGTAATACTGATGTTATTACTTTATCATGAAACAACTAAAGAAGAAGAAGTTGAAGAAGAAAGAAATTGAAAAGATCGGTAATGGATATTACCTCTTATTTGGAACGCTTCTTTGAATCCTCCACTTAAGGAACTAAGATTGGTCTTTGGAGAAGACCAGGACCTCTAGGATTATTCTAGGGAAGTGGAGAAGGGAAAATGGCAGGTGTTGGCCGAGCTTGAGTGCTCAAATTGGTGTGAGGAGGAGGGGGAGGAGGTGCCCTTTTATAAGGGAGGAGAGGGGCACCTTAGGAATATCTCAAAATATTATTTTATATTAAAGTCAAAATCGGTTTATAATGGTTCCAAAGGGTCTTATTTCGAAGCTAAAGTGGGGATGGGTCGAAATCCTATCAACCAATAGTATTTAGACAAGTTTAGGGTATTATTTTAACCTTATCAATTAGATTTAACTCTAAGTTAATTAATTTAACTTTTACCGTGTCTTTTTGTTTTCTTTCACTATATGGTTAATACACTTACTATAACATGCCAAACGAACCCCAAATTGTTTATTATTAATATATATATCCTTATCTAAGTCATTTGGCCGAACCTTAGATTTTTAGGAATAAAATAACAATTAATAATATAATATTTGATTTAAAAACTATTTTGTGTCAATTTTGACACTATTTGATATATGATTTTTGTGAAAGTCATAACAGAATTATATGTTCGAACCAAGTTGATTAAATCAACACTAATATATCATAGTAACCTAGAAAATTAGTGGAATTCATAAAAAGTCTCAAATTACATTTATTTTGGTATTTATATTATCAATTTTGTCAATATTTCATTAATAAGATAATTACTGCATCATCTTTGTGTCATAAATAAATTAAATTATTTGATGTCTAAAAATTACAAATAAAATACCATCATGTAGGAAATCTTTTTAGCTTTCTAATGAATATTTACAATCGAATTTATCTTATGTATAACCCTATATTAAAAATGATTTACTTATTAAACTTTGATTTTAACTATTTTAACCCTTCTTTAAATAAATTAATAATAAATGTCCTAATCTAATCCAAGTGGGCCTAAATGGTCATATTTTATTCCTAAGTTTGTTTTTGGTCGAATTACACTTGTCCAATAGAATTAGGACATGTGTTAGGGTAATATTAATATCATATTTACCCTTAGTTACCCTATTTACTATTAACCGCGGTAAAAAAAGTAAAAAGTTACTATTCACCAAAAAATTATTTTCATCTCATTGAACCACATTTTAGTCCTTGATATTAACCGTGTCTCTCGGATTTTCGAAATTCCAATCACAGAAGCGGTAAAATTAAGTTTTATGCAAAATTCAGTTTTTTTAACCTACCACTTAGTGGTTTCACTATTCATCAAAAATTGAAAGTTTTCAGAAAAATACCAAAATTTCACCCTAGGCTAATTTCGATATTCTGAGTCCAAAAATGAAGTCCATTTTGAAAAATAAAATTTATAAAATTTCAAAAAGTGGTTATTACTATTCATAACGGCTAGTTTTAATAGCATATTGTTGTTTAGTGAAACTCGGTATTGCGTACGACGCAAGCTATCGAGGAAGGTCGCGATTGCGTGTAAAGAAAGCCAAGCAAGTGTTGTGTAGAAAAAGATTCCTTTGATGATTTATATAACATAAAAGTCTCGGGTGTTACATTCTACCCCCCTTAAAAAGAATTTCGCCCTCGAAATTCGTTACTTTGCAACAAATGAGGATACTTCTCCCTCATCATATCCTCAAGCTCCCATGTAGCTTCTTCAAGTTGGTGGTTTCTCCATAAAACTTTCACCAAGCGAGTGGTCTTGTTTCGTAGGACTTTTTCGCTACGATCCAGAATCTCTATCGGCTGTTCTTCATAAGAAAGATCTTGCTCCAGCGGTACAACTTCTGAGCTGAGTACATGTGAAGGATCTGGTATGTACTTTCTCAGGAGAGATACATGGAACACATCGTGAACTTGAGAGAGATTCGGTGGAAGCGCCAATCGGTAAGCTACCTTCCCAACACGATCCAGTATTTCGAAAGGACCGATATATCTAGGGCTCAACTTCCCCTTCTTTCCAAATCTCATAACCCTCTTCCAGGGAGATATTCGTAAGAACACTTTATCACCCACTTCAAACTCTAGGTCTTTTCTTCGGTTGTCGGCATAACTTTTCTGTCGACTCTGAGCTGCTCTTATGTGTTGTTGAATAGATCTAACCTTTTCTGCCATTTCATCAACGAGATCAGGTCCTAATAGCTTTCTTTCCCCAACTTCATCCCAGCAAGTTGGAGTCCTGCATTTCTTTCCATAGAGAGCTTCATAAGGAGCCATCTGAATACTGGAGTGAAAGCTATTATTATAAGAAAATTCCACCAAAGGTAGGTGTTGATCCCAACCTCCTTTGAAATCCATAGAGCAAGCTCTCAACATATCTTCTAGGGTTTGAATTGTTCTCTCAGACTGACCGTCTGTCTGGGGATGATAAGCAGTGCTGAAACTCAACTCTGTATCCAGAGTATGCTGAAGACTTCGCCAGAACTTCGAGGTAAATCTCGGATCTCGATCAGATATAATAGAAAGTGGTACTCCATGCAATCTTACCACTTCCTTTACATATATCCTGGCAAGCTGATCTAGAGAGAAATCCTCTCTAATAGCAATGAAGTGTGCAGACTTTGTAAGACGATCAACTATGACCCAGATAGCATTATTGCCTTTGGATGTTTTAGGAAGTCCTGTGACAAAGTCCATAGTGATGTTTTCCCATTTCCATTCGGGTATGGGTAATGGTTGTAACATCCCCTTAGACTTCTGTCTCTCAGCTTTAACTTGTTGACAAACCAAGCATCGAGAGACATATTCAGCAACATCTCTTTTCATTCCATCCCACCAGAAGTACTCTTTCAGGTCCCTATACATCTTCGTGCTTCCAGGATGAATAGAAAATGATGAACTATGAGCCTCATCCAGCAGCTCATTCTTTAATTCGGGGATGGGAGGAACACAAACACGATTCCTGAACTTTATTATCCCATCACAATCAAGGTTGAATTCAGGAACATTTCTCACCTTCTTTTGTAACTCGACATCTTCTTTCTGTGCCTCTTTAATCTTCACATGTATAGATGGTTGAACATTCATTTGAGAAAGATAAGATTTTTCCCCTTCCATTATAATTCCAAGATCCATCCTTTGTAAATCCATAAATATTGGATCTTTTGTGATCCTCATCATGGATAAACTAGCATGGTCTTGTCGACTTAATGCATCTGCCACCTTGTTTGCTTTCCCAGGGTGGTAATGGATTGAGCAGTCATAATCCTTAATCAGCTCCAACCATCTTCTTTGGCGCATATTCAACTCCTTTTGTGTGAAAATATACTTTAAACTTTTATGATCAGTATAAATATCACACCTTTCACCATAAAGGTAATGCCTCCAAATCTTTAATGCAAAGATTACCGCAGCCAACTCCAAATCATGTGTTGGGTAATTTTGCTCATGGATTTTCAACTGTCGTGAGGCATAAGCTATCACCATATCATTTTGCATAAGAACACACCCCAATCCCTTCTTGGATGCATCACTGTAGATCACAAACCTTTCTCCACTACAAGGCAGTGTGAGCACAGGTGCACTGGATAACCTTCTTTTCAACTCCTTGAAATTCTCTTCACATTCCTCTGTCCAGACAAACTTAACTCCTTTCCGAGTCAACTTGGTGAGTGGATTAGATAATCGTGAAAAATCTTTTACAAAACGTCGATAATAACCAGCCAAACCAAGAAAACTTCGGATCTCAGTTACTGTTGTTGGTCTTGACCATCTTTCGATAACCTCTGTTTTTGCTGGATCCACAGATATCCCCTCTTTTGAGATTATATGACCCAAAAATGCAACTTTTTGAAGCCAAAATTCACACTTGGTAAATTTGGCATAAAGCTTCTCCTTTCTCAGGGTCTTCAATATAATTCTCAAGTGATCTTCATGCTCTTCCTTGCTCTTTGAATAGACAAGAATATCGTCTATAAAGACTACCACAAATTGATCAAGATAGTCTCTAAAGACTCTATTCATTAGATCCATGAAGATAGCAGGGGCATTAGTAAGACCAAATGGCATCACTATAAATTCATAGTGTCCATACCTTGTACGGAAAGCCGTCTTTGGTATATCCTCCCTTTTGACCCTTAATTGATGATACCCTGAACGAAGATCAATCTTGGAAAAGTATTGATCTCCGCGTAGTTGGTCAAATAAGTCATCAATGCGTGGGAGAGGATATTTGTTCTTGATAGTGATCTTGTTAAGTTCTCGATAATCAATGCAGAGTCTCATTGATCCATCTTTCTTCTTAACAAATAGAACAGGTGCTCCCCAAGGTGACGCACTAGGGCGTATGAATCCCTTATCAAGATTCTCTTGGAGTTGCTTCTTCAATTCCTGCAACTCAATTGGGGCCATTCTATAAGGTGTCTTTGAAATAGGCAAAGCACCCGGTACGAGTTCTATTGAAAACTCAACTTCACGATTTGGTGGAAGACCCGGTAATTCCTCCGGAAAGACATCATCAAACTCCCTTACAATGGGCATATTCTTAATCGTGAGTTTCTCACCAACCATTTGAGATAAATAACCTTCATTTAGTGGGATCAATACCCATAAGATGGAAGAAATTTCCACTGGAAGGTTATGTTCATCCTTGCATTGATAGACGATCGTAGGTTGATCTGGAATATGAAATGTGACTTCCCTTCTTTGGCAATTGATATGAGCTCCATGTAGAGAAAGCCAATCCATGCCAAGAATCACATCAAATTCCACTAAAGGAAGGATCACAAGATTTGCAGGAAGCACTTTCCCACAAACTTCGATCGGAGAAGAATTATAAACTTCTGATGCGATTGATGTGCCATTAGGTGTTGTCACAGCTAACTCAACATCTAATTGTTGAGGTAGTACGGTGATACCCTTAGAAAATTTTTCAGAAATAAAAGAGTGGGTGGATCCAGAATCAAATAAAACATTTGCTACTTTAGAGTGGACGGTAAGTGTACCTTTCACCACTTCATTATCGTACTCCACATCGCTGATAGAAATTGCATGTGACTTTCCTTTATCTTTAGCCTTAAGAGTTTGTTGACGTCGACCATCATCATCAACCCTTGGATTTGGGCATTGATTGGCATAATGCCCCATCTCCTTGCACTTGAAACATTGAAGTGTAGCAGGTTCATTCTGTGTATCCCTTCCTTTGTTTGCATCATTAGACATCTTCTTCCCATTATCACGGCATTCAAATGCCCGATGACCTTCCTTTCCACATTTAAAACATTTACTTGTCCCTTTAAGACAACTCCCTCCATGTTTCTTTCCACACTTTGAGCATAAGGGAAAGTTCATCTTCTTTTCCGTGTGCTCTTTAGATTTTTCTTTGAATTCCATCTTCCTCTTCTTATCAAACCCATGTGACTGATGGGTTACTCCAATCTCCATCTCGACTTTGAGAGCACATCGAACGATTTCCTCGTAGCTATTGAAGTCCCTTATGGCTAACGCCCTTCGAAGACTTGGTTTTAAGCCACTAAAGAATCGATCGATCTTACTCTCAGGTTGGATAATAATACCAGAAGCGTACCTTGCAAGTCTTGTAAAATTTGCTTCATAGGTACTAACAGATTCATCATCCCTTTGCTTCAGTTCAAGGAACTCTTTCTCCATCTTTGTTCGGAGAATACGAGGGAAGTACTTATTGAAAAACAAGTTCTTGAACTCGTCCCATTCCATGGACTCAATTTCATCCCTTTGCCTCGTATTCTTAACAAGATTCCACCATTGATCAGCATCTCCTTCCAAACGATACACTGCTAGGATGACTTTATCATGCTCAGAACATTGAAGAACTGAAAATATCTTTTCAGTAGTACTAATCCATTGTTCAGCAACTAATGGATCAGTAGACCCGCTGAAAGAAGGTGGACGCTGCCTCATGAAGGATTCAACAGAATGTTGCTCCCTCCTTTGCTCGTTTGGAAATCCTGCATGATTCATAGCTTGAGAAAGTTGTGTGAGCATGGCTACAAGATTTTGCATTCCAGCTCCCATATCGTTTGGTTGCTCAGGGGGACAATCATTGCATTGCCCATCGCATTCCGCATTAACACGGTTCCTTCGGGTTCCAGCCATTGACTAAAACCAAGAAGAATAGTGTGAGCAACACTAATTATAATAGGAAACCACATAATTCAAGAATACAATTTTCATGCTTATGGTCTTATCCTAGGTTATTCATGGCCATTTCTAAGATTGTGTTCTATGCTTAGACTTATCCTTAGGGTTCTTACTAAGGCTTTCACATCCTAGTTTCCAAAGGTTGACTATACCTTTCCTCTGATACCAACTATAACGACCCACACTTTACATACATTGTTAATACTTCAAAATTGAATCACTCTTATTACAACATATGACAAAACCACAAAGGACCGTATAGGTATAGTGTCTTTAGAAACTGGGGAAACATAAACAACTGGTTCATAAATCTTCTACAGTGTCTCCCATTTATTTCATCATATCTAGGGTCCCTTTTAGCATATTCTACTTAATATCCATCTTCCTGACCTGGGGAAAAGAAAACATAAAAGGGTGAGCTCAAATGCTCAGCAAGGGCAAATAAAGGAAATAAAAATCATATCATATCTTTATGAAAATCAAAACCTGCAAAAGAGATCATAATATCTTAACATGGAATAAATCATAGAAGTGAAAATGAGATCCCCAAAATCATAACATAAAACTTGAAACTTTGTGGCATGCACACATAATCATGGAGATCATTTCTTGTTAGTCATGACTCATTGCCAAGACTATCTTAGTGGACAAAGTCCCTTTCTGAACCGAGTTCACTCCTCGTTTCAGTCCTGTATCACTGAACCGAAATAACCTTCCGTTCCAGCCATGTCTATCTCATGAGATATAAAATCTTTACCCAATGCATTGGAGGGAGATATAGGTCCCACCCATCTTATAATGAATCCTTTCTTATGTGTGCCACATAATCATACATCATCGCATAACACATGTAACAAAAATGGGATTCTTGAAACATCATGACATCAATTCATATATGATAAAGGAATTCATAAACATAATTCCATCACAACATAGTCAAACCAATGTAAAAATATGGATAGAAATAGAACCCTTTATTATCTTAGATGGAAAATAATTTTGATAAAACACTTGAATTGAATTCTTGAGGAAAATATCCTTTCTTCTTCAAAAACATTTTTCCTTTCATAACATGTCATACAACTTTAAAATAAAAGAAGTTGATTAAAAATAAACTTGAAAACTTGTAAAGGAAGCTTCTTTGAAGTAATGTTTTAAAAATCCATTCATGCCGTATAAGTTAAAAAAACATTCTTCGTACTTTTGTCGGAAAAGTCAAAAAGTACCTCGTACGGAAAAACGACAAAAGATTCCTTTCATATTCTTTACTAAAAACTCACCTAAGGGTAAAATTGGATTTAAACTATTGCAAGTGGATGGAAACAATATTTCATATTGAGGGAACATGGATGTGGATGATAAAATACACCCCAGTAAATACTTACGAATAAACAATCTCGGATAAAAATGAGATTGTGATATTTCCCTTACCTTAGGTCCGATTTGCTTTGTTCGTGTCCGAAGCTCCTGTATAATGGTTTAAATAATGTTATTGACTTATTCCAGAATCATACATATTGATATGAGATCATATATGGTCATATTATTAGCTTCTTGTTAGTAATATTTCATTGTTACTTGTTACTCGGGTCTTTATAACTTTTTGTTCTTATGCGTGTTTTGTCGAATAAATTCTTATTCTTATCTTTAGGTTATAGATAATTAATTTCCAGAATGGTATTAGTGTAGTATATACCATATTCATTCATTCAATTCATTTATACAATCATTATGAAATGAAGATCATGTAGAACGAGTCGCATCACATCGTGGAGACGGTATTCCGTACGTACGCACGAGTGATGATATCGTTCCTATGATCGTGGAATTGTATTGGAGTATATATATATATTATTTCAGTATCAATATTACTTAATAATAATCATATATATTTACTCATTACACCATTATACCCATCCTTGTAAGGTGATGGTGGAAAATAGATTACACCACGGCGTGGAGACGGTATTCCGTACGTACGCACGCGCGGTGATTTCATTTTTCCGTAGGATGGATAGAAGGTGAATTAGGGTTGTTTCATATTTATAATAACATATCAGTATGTAAGTAATACTGATGTTATTACTTTATCATGAAACAACTAAAGAAGAAGAAGTTGAAGAAGAAAGAAATTGAAAAGATCGGTAATGGATATTACCTCTTATTTGGAACGCTTCTTTGAATCCTCCACTTAAGGAACTAAGATTGGTCTTTGGAGAAGACCAGGACCTCTAGGATTATTCTAGGGAAGTGGAGAAGGGAAAATGGCAGGGGTTGGCCGAGCTTGAGTGCTCAAATTGGTGTGAGGAGGAGGGGGAGGAGGTGCCCTTTTATAAGGGAGGAGAGGGGCACCTTAGGAATATCTCAAAATATTATTTTATATTAAAGTCAAAATCGGTTTATAATGGTTCCAAAGGGTCTTATTTCGAAGCTAAAGTGGGGATGGGTCGAAATCCTATCAACCAATAGGATTTAGACAAGTTTAGGGTATTATTTTAACCTTATCAATTAGATTTAACTCTAAGTTAATTAATTTAACTTTTACCGTGTCTTTTTGTTTTCTTTCACTATATGGTTAATACACTTACTATAACATGCCAAACGAACCCCAAATTGTTTATTATTAATATATATATCCTTATCTAAGTCATTTGGCCGAACCTTAGATTTTTAGGAATAAAATAACAATTAATAATATAATATTTGATTTAAAAACTATTTTGTGTCAATTTTGACACTATTTGATATATGATTTTTGTGAAAGTCATAACAGAATTATATGTTCGAACCAAGTTGATTAAATCAACACTAATATATCATAGTAACCTAGAAAATTAGTGGAATTCATAAAAAGTCTCAAATTACATTTATTTTGGTATTTATATTATCAATTTTGTCAATATTTCATTAATAAGATAATTACTGCATCATCTTTGTGTCATAAATAAATTAAATTATTTGATGTCTAAAAATTACAAATAAAATACCATCATGTAGGAAATCTTTTTAGATTTCTAATGAATATTTACAATCGAATTTATCTTATGTATAACCCTATATTAAAAATGATTTACTTATTAAACTTTGATTTTAACTATTTTAACCCTTCTTTAAATAAATTAATAATAAATGTCCTAATCTAATCCAAGTGGGCCTAAATGGTCATATTTTATTCCTAAGTTTGTTTTTGGTCGAATTACACTTGTCCAATAGAATTAGGACATGTGTTAGGGTAATATTAATATCATATTTACCCTTAGTTACCCTATTTACTATTAACCGCGGTAAAAAAAGTAAAAAGTTACTATTCACCAAAAAATTATTTTCATCTCATTGAACCACATTTTAGTCCTTGATATTAACCGTGTCTCTCGGATTTTCGAAATTCCAATCACAGAAGCGGTAAAATTAAGTTTTATGCAAAATTCAGTTTTTTTAACCTACCACTTAGTGGTTTCACTATTCATCAAAAATTGAAAGTTTTCAGAAAAATACCAAAATTTCACCCTAGGCTAATTTCGATATTCTGAGTCCAAAAATGAAGTCCATTTTGAAAAATAAAATTTATAAAATTTCAAAAAAGTGGTTATTACTATTCATAACGGCTAGTTTTAATAGCATATTGTTGTTTAGTGAAACTCGGTATTGCGTACGACGCAAGCTATCGAGGAAGGTCGCGATTGCGTGTAAAGCAAGCCAAGCAAGTGTTGTGTAGAAAAAGATTCCTTTGATGATTTATATAACATAAAAGTCTCGGGTGTTACAATAACTCATAGGGTGTCTTAGTTTCACCCATATAAATCCCTATGCAGTTTTGAATATAAAATATAGATTGAACAACCTATTTCCTGCAATGGTGAGAGATACGACTCTCAATAAGCATAGTTCTGGCCATACTATTCACATATCGATTTCAGTGCTCAAAAACTCCATTTTGTTGTGGGGTTCTCACAACAAACACCTCATGTTGTATTCCATGTTTATCTAGGTAATTTTTAAATTCAATGGATGTTTACTCCCCTCCATTTTCAGACCATAGAACTTTTATTGTCCATCTAGTATCATTCTCAGCTATTCGATGATAAGTTTTCATGAAATCAAGCACTTTTCATTTCCTGTGTATAACCATCACACAAGACATTATACTATAATCATAAATGAAAAGGAAAAAGTACCTTTCTACATATGTTCCAATAACATTTATCGGACCACATACATCTGTATGAATGAGATCAAGAAGATTTGATGCTATTTTCTTCTTTGGATGATATGAACTGCACACCAAATTTCCTCGCATGCAAGCATTACAAGTCTTCTCCCATTCACACTTCAGATTTAGGATTTCCATGAAAATATTCAGTTTAGATATCTTTTCCATATCTTGTTGATTGATGTGACCCAACATCTGGTGCCACAAGTTGTTCTATTCTTTAATTTTCATGTAACAAATGTTCTCTTTACCATTAACCTGATATAAATTACAATTTTTTCCGCATCCATTTATGAGGTAATTTCATGTTATTCCTTTTATAGTTCACCCATTTTGATTGAATGTCACCATAAGTCCTGAGTCATAGATTTGGATCACACTTAGGAGATTGTGATGCAACCAATCTATATAGAGAACTTTGGTATTCTTCATCTCACCATTGGCCATTTCAATACTTCCACTATCATTAATCTTTAAAGCACCATCATTACCAAATATTACTATTACATTTACCTTTTTCTTGATATTCATTAGTAGGTCTGTATTTCCCATCATATGGGATGGACATCCACTATCAAGGATCCAAGTGCTACTATTATTGGTAGCTTTGAGAGATACTTCTACAAGGTTGGATTTTTCAATTTTCTTCTTTACCATGCATGAAATATTAGATTGAGTGAAGGATAAAGATGGCCTTTCAAATATCTCTTCCATGTGAGAAGGTTCTTCCTACTCATATTCTTCTTCTAGTGGAGAAAAATTATTTTTAAGAGAAACACCATTTTTTTGGTGATTATTGACTTGTATTTGGGTTCTTTATGAAATGTTTCTACCAATCCTCTGCATGCGATCAACAGATTTCTAAAAAAAGTTAGAACAATGAAAAAATATCTATAAAAACCATTTATTCTATAAGAATTAGGATATGAATTTATTATCCTTAGTTGATTTCCTAGATCTTCCCTTTTCAAATAGATCCTTGCCTCTTCATAGTATGACATGGTATAGACCATGCAGCCACATAATTGAAATTTCATAAGTAGAAATGTATTATCACTTCTATTCCCCCTCATGTAAACTTCCTTATAAGTATAATTTGATTTTCTATTATCTCATAAAACTTGATGACAATTTTTAATTCTCTTTTCATTATGATTTGAGACTTTCTTTGTTTAGACTTCAGGTGTCTTTGTGAAATGTTTTATTTTCATCTTGCCTTTATTTTGGACCATTTTACTTCCAGCATTCAATGTTTCAGCATCACAATAAATTTATATATTTCCCATGCATGAGGGTATCTAATCATTCAGAACCCTTTCAACTCCATTTGAACCACACTTTACTCTCTCTAGTAGTTTAACATATGAGAATCTTCCAAACTGAATTTTCTTCTTTGTTTCTTTGGGACTTAATTCACTTTCAAGTTTAATCCTAAGAGTAAAAAATTCTTCTTCAAGTCCCTCAATTGTTTTTTACTTCTCCTTAAATATTAATGTAATTTCATTAATTCCATTTTCCTGTGATTCAATTCTGAGCTTAAGTTAAACTATATCTTATGATATTTCAGAAGTTGTTGAATGTTCCTTAATAACTTCTTAAAGTTGATCAATTTCAGCTTCTAGTATATCAACATATTCTGACGACTCTTCCAAAATTTTTCCACTTTTTTCATTTATTTAATTGATTCTCAAGCTTACCAAAACCATCCTTAAGTTACAACTTGAGTTCAAAATCAGTGGTCAAATTATTATCTCTAATTTTATCTCCTAATGGTTTTGATTTTTCAATGGTATCCATCATTGACACATGGGTTCTAGATTTAAATTTTGGTCCTTCTTCCTCAAATAATTCACTATCATTATCTTCTTCTTCATAGAAAAAAACCTTTCTCTGTACTTTTTTGCTAGAATTGAAGTCTCCCTTTTAAAAAACATTTTTTGATGCTTTTTCATGTCTCCAGCTTTACTTTATTCATCATCAAACTTTATTGCGCACTGAGAAGAAATGTGCCCAACTCTGCCACAACGAAAACAAGCCATAGGTAACTTGCCTTCAAATTTCCCTTTTCCCTTATTTAATTTCTTAGCAGTGAGAGAAAAAATTTATTTTTCCTCATTATCTTCATCAATACTATCTCATGAAATTTTAAGTTTTTTCATGGATTTGAATTCCATTTCCTTGATTAATCAAGTCGCTGCATCTTCTGGTTTGAATCTCATCTCATATGCCACCAGGCTGCTCAGAAGATCATCCAAAGAAAGTTTGAAAAGATCAATTTTCTAAAGGGTTGACACCTTTTCATTGTAAATAGGTAGAAGTATTCTCAATATTTTATTTACTATATCAATGTATTTGAAATATTCATCAAGTCCTCATATTGCTCAAACAACTTTAGAAATTCAATTGAAAAAGGTATCTACATTTTCATCAAGATGCATATTTATATCATCAAACCTATTGTGTAAAAATTTTAGTTTCACCTCCTTCACGTTGCTATCAACTTCATAAATATTCTCTATTTTTTTCCACATAAACTTTGCTGACATATAGATCATCACCTTTAGATATATCTAACCAGAAAGAGCTGCAGTGAGGGCATTCTATGCTTTGGCATATATATCAATCATTTTCCTATATGTATCAGTCATAGAAATATTAGTTGGATTAGTGACCTGTATTCCTTGTGTAGTGGAAAATAAGACTTCCATTACAAGAGATCTTAGATGAGATATCATCCTATTCTTCTAGATCCAAAGGTTTATTCCATCAAATAGGGGTGATCCCCTAACATTTACTATATTCTCCATTGTAGAAATGAAGGGCATATTTAACACCATCAAACTTTACCCTATGATACCAATTGAAGGACCTTGAAACACCCTGAGAGTAGAGGGGTGGATCAGGGTGTCAAATTTTTTCTTTTAAACTGATGGATCTTATCCCATGTTGGTAGGAACATGTTAAACCTCTCTGATGAGAAAGTGTATAAAACAAAAAATCACATGAAAAGAGAAGACACAACAAACTTACTTGGTTAACCACTAAGGTATATGTCCAAGGATAATAAGCTGATAGGTTTTTAGTTATAGCAAAGTCTAATAATGTTCACCAGTTGTGGAGTACAATATTTTGGCACAGTTACTCTGTGCCAGTCGCACTGCATTTACAAAGTTTTAGAGATATAACAATAAATCTTTTAGATCACTTCATTTGACTCCCATTTTCTCACTAAATTGGGAAGAATCAGAACTCAATTTATCAACTTGAATGTTTATTCAATGTTTAGGCATTAAATCATGCATCTTCAACTATATATAGATGCTCTGTTGAAGTCTCGTTATCACCCGTATGTGTAATTCAATTTTACTTACCCTGTTAGTTCGCGAACTATTCCTTTATGAAATGGCCTGTTCCTCCATGTATTACGCTCCTTCCTCCACGTAATGGGCTTCTTCCTTTTTGTACTGTAGTGCATTGTATACTATGAGTGATTTCTTTGCGAACTCTGATATTTCTCATACCACCTCCGTGTACTGATTCCGCAAACCACCTCCATGCACTGCTTCTTCTCCACAGACCAAATCCTTTTCTTCTAGCCATCTTCCACAAACTAGAATTATTCCTCTATGTATAGAGTCTTCTATGCGGTCCTATCTTCCCTTGGGTACTACAGAAAACCCTTCGAAAAAATGCTTCCGCGTGAACCTATTTCGGACTTAGCCAAATTCCCAGAGCGATGACTTACTCTAATGAAATTAGATCTACTTGAAATAACAATGGGATTAGTTCTTCTTATATAGAAAAATAGATCAGTATAATCTACTAATACAAGATTGACCAAATCTTCGATATGAAACCACCTTCATCGCGTACCGTGTATCTCCCGTGAACCATTTCCCCACGCGGTCTGCATACCACCATTCTCCCTATGTGCTGACACAAATCACCACCTTGTTTCCACAAGTGACACCCTTTGTAGCTTCTAAAAAATTAACCTTTTTTTCATGAACGACATGCCATCCCGTGAACCATTTTCTTTCCACAAACCGTAGGCATTCCTACAAACCTCCTTCGCTCCATTAACCATTCCTCCTACATGATTTGTGTACCATTTTCCATTCCAAAAATTATTCCTACTATGTGGTTCACATTTCACCATTCCCCGTACCATAATTTTTGATCTGAAAACTATTCTTGGAAAACCCATTCTGCGAACTACCTTTACATACTTTTTTTTCCAAAAACAAACTCTCGATTTTGAGGCTCAAAAATTTGGCAAACACTGGGAAACTGCGCCACCTTAAACACCTACTTCGACATGTACTGTAAGATCACTTGACTTGCAGACCCCTTAATCAACCCAAAGTGGATTGAAAAAAAACATAAACCATACACCATTTCCAATAAAGACCATCCTTGGTCCCAACAGTATGAAGAGATTTTGGTAGACCAATGCTTTCCATACTGGACAAGAAGTCGATACAAAATTCAACAGATTCCTCAACATTATATTAATATATAATAAAACCCACTAACCAACTTCAATTTTTGAAACACCCTTTCAAAATATTCATAAACCATTTAGTGGGTTATAAATATCTATAATGTACATGACCACATAGTCGAATCTCTTTTACCAAGTGAACCATCAAGAGAACCATAATATCAAAGAATGTTAGTGGGAAGAACATTTCTAATTCACATAATATGATGGAAATTTCATTTCCCATAGTTTCTAATTTCACTGGGTCTATAAATTTGCTACATATATCTTTGAAAAATAAACACAGTTTCGTTAATGTATGACGTGAATTCTTGGAAAAAATGCAATATAAAGCTACGTGCATTAGATCTTACGTAAAAACATAAAATTCATGTGATTTCAGACCCTTTAACCTTAAATCAGTCATAGAAAAAATATTATTGATATTTGATGAATACCCCTCTAGAATATTTAAATCATTCAAGATGTTGAAAAATATCTCTCATTTCCAGAAATAGTGTAAACAACTAGAGGACGAAAAGTTTATTTTCACCCTTCCCTAGTGCCAACTCTTTCTATATTCCCATGTCAATCATTTCTAACCAAGACTTAATTCTATCATTTATTTTTCTGGGTGTATTTAGTAACGTGATAATGACACTATCACATGAATTTTTTTAAACATGAATAACATAAAGAAAATACCTGACATACAGAAAATTCCATTATGGTAATTAAAAAAACTGATATCCTTTTCTAACCAGTTTTTGTAAGGTTTTTTAAAATGATTTACCAAAATCAGTGTCCATATATTTTAATTTCTCAAACAGTTGACCACCTATTAGTGAAGACAATGTTGTACGTTCTTCTGAACTCCCATCAAATGGTGTCACTAAATATTGGTACTTATGTCAATGGGGTGAAAATTTTAGATTTCTTAGAAACACAATCTTCAATGAATGTTTCAACCTAATTGAATGTGTACCTTGTTCACAAATGGGACACCCTTGAGTTTATTTAATGCTATATCTTGAAAAATTTCCATAAGTAAGAAATTCATTTATTTTTCTATACAATATGGCTCTCAATGTGAAATCTTCATTTTTGTAAGCATCATAAAATGTAACACCTAAATCCAATAAATTTTTTAAATCTTTGATCAATGGAGCCAAATAAACATCAACATCATTACCCGTTTGTTTTGATCCTGATATAAGCATAGATAACATAATGTATTTTTGTTCATGCATAACCATGGTGGAAAGTTATAATTTACTAATATAACCTCCCATGTACCGTGATTGCTTCTTTGAAATCCAAAAGGATTCACTCCATCTGTAGATAATGAAAGACAAAGGTTTTTTGGCTCGTTTCCAAATTTAGGATACCCATGATCAATTCTCTTCCCCTGAGGAGAGTCTTTTGGGTGAAAAAGTTTCCCATTTTTATTTCATATATCTGTGTGTCACGTCAATTGTCTTTCAGTCTCATCACTTACATATAGGCACCTAAACTTTGGAATGATTGGAAAGTACCATACAAATTTCATAGGACCTGATTCATATTTCTTGTATCGAGAAGCACCACACTTTGGGAATTCTTTATGTGATTTTTGGTCCTTTGAAAATAGTATATAATCATTTAGACATACATGTACTCTTTTAGAGATCATACCCATTGAATATAGAATTTTTTAGCGTCATATATTTTTCTAGGAATCTCATTATATTTTGGGAGTATGTCATTCAAGAGATCAAGTATTTCAGTAAAAATGGCATCACTCCATCTATTTATAGCTTTTAAATTATACATCTTCAGTACGGTTGATGGTGTTGTATATTATAACGTCCTGATTCTAGGTTCTGACCAAAGGTTCCCCAAACCCGGTTGGTCACATGACCTCAAATACATTTCCACAAACAATAGAGGATGCTGAATAGCAGCGAGGGTGATGATGTGATAATGGGGAAACTATTCCCTCATTGGCAGAGTATACACAAAAGAAAGCAAATAGTAAATAGTAGAAGACTAATAGTAATATAAAAACTGGAGAATATATAAATGATGCATGTCACGTGTGTCTAAGAAATAAGCCAAACAATTCACAATGTTGTAAATACAATATTGAAACCAAAGTACAAAAGAAACAAGTAAAATCCAATAGCATCGCATGCCTCAGCTTGGTCCCACGCTCTCCAACTCCAACAACAATCAAGTACTTGATGAAGAAGGGTGCTCTCCCTTATTTATACCTGCAATCATATAATCTATTTAGGTCAAAAATCATGACCCAAATAGGGTGTGAGATGAATCCCAGTAGGCAACCACCAAAATATCTATGCCTAAATATTAGTGAACATTTATATAGCAGGCAATATGTAGAAATGAATCAATAAACTAGGAAGTACTCAAAATTAAACAATACTATAGTTTTAAATTAAATTAATTTACATTTATTATTCATAATTTGAATCATTTAATCTCAAGATCTAGCCTAATATCTGTATCCCCCTATGTAATAGTAACAACAGATGTCTCAGAAGACCATCTAACAAACAAGTAAGACCGATTCCAAGCTTGTGCTTTGGCTTGGCAGACCCATCACAATCATTCATTCATTCATAAACAACCCTTTGGGAAAGATCTCATGGTATAACCTATTTGGTTCAACACAAAACCAATTAATTAAATAAAAACCACCTGGGAAACTCTCATGGTCAATACCCCTAGGTCAACATGTCATCAATAACTTATAAACAACCTTCTGGGTAGCTCTCATGGTCAATACCCCTAGGTCAGCATAGCATAAACAAATCATAAACGACCTACTAGGTAGATCTCACAGTCAATACCCTTGGGTCAATATCTACACCAAGGATCTCATGGTCCTTTGTAAATAAACATGGAAACCCCCA